>JAWZYT010001092.1:0-65000 GCA_034508575.1 Petrolisthes manimaculis | reverse complement strand
GTCCTCCAGCAAAACAAAATAAGGAACTTTTATTATATTTCTCCCTAATAAGAGTTGGGCTGGTGACTGTTAATAAGTCACTAGATATTGAGAAATCCGAATCTATAACATGTGTTGTGCTATCAACTCCTACATGTCAGTACTTTAAATATTCCTTATAAGTTGTAGACTCAGTATATTGAGTACAGACACAGAGTGACACCTTGTATAAAATACTATTACTGATTAATTGGGATGAATATTATGACAGAGGCTGTGATGGGTGCTGATAATTGGTCTATTTGTTATCTTTAATGCTTTTGTATTCTATTGTAAAAATTTAATTATGTTACTAATGACGAGTTACGAGCCAGGACCTCTCTTGTTGACAACAGGTTAATTAGGACAGGGGGAAGGGGGAGGAAGGGGAACACAGGAAGGAGAAGGGAAGGTTTGGTATAGGGAGAAAAAACTTGAGGGAGAAACAAGTAATGAGGAGAGGAAATAATAGGAAGGGTTGAGGGAGAAACACTACAACAACAAAAGGGAAAGAAGGAGAGAATAGGGAGACGAGGCAATGACATAGAAGACAAGAAGAGTAATGAAGGTAGGGAAGGAGATGACAAAAGAGAGAGAGAGAGAGAGAGAGAGAGAGAGAGAGAGCAAGGATATAAGGAAACGAGGCATAGCATGAATGAGAGTGAGAATGGAAAGTGGAAAGGAGAGAAAAGGAAGAAACAGTAATGTAGAATGAATCAAGGAATTGAAGGAAAGGAAGGCAGGATAGTGAATAGAAATAACGATGGAAGGAAGGGAGGAAAACTAATCGAATTAAGGATTGAGAGAAATAATGAATGAAAGGAGATGAAAAAAAAAGAGGAGAGAAGAGGAAAGAAAGAATTGAAGATACTTGTGTTCTTGTGTGAGCATGATAAAGAAAAGGAGAGGAATTGACGAAGGAAGAGGAAAGGGAGAGAAGAGGAAGAGGAAGAGGAGATGAAAAGGAGAGAATATGAAAAGGAGAGAAGAGGAAGAGGAGAGAAGAGGAAAAGGAGAGAAGAGGAAAAGGAGAGGAAAAGGAGAGAAGACGAAAAGGAGAGAAGAGGAAAAGGAGAGGAGGGGAAAAGGAGAGAAGAGGAAAAGGAGAGAAGAGGAAAAGGAGAGAAGAGAAAGAGGAGAGGAAAAGGAGAGAAGAGGAAAAGGAGAGAAAAGGAAAAGGAGATGAGAGAAAGAGGAGAGGAGGGGAAAAGGAGAGGAAAAGGACGAGAGGAAAGGATAGAAGGAACTGAAGATGGTAGAGTGTGTGTGTGTGTGTGTGTGTGTGTGTGTGTGCATGATAAGGGGTGGGAGAGGCAGCCAATCTAATTATCTGGTCTTATAGAAGGCAATAGCTCTCACTCTCTCTCTCCCCCCCCCCTCTCTCTCTCTCTCTCTCTTCTCTCTCTCTCTCTCTCTCTCTCCGCCCTTCCTTTTCACACTGTCCTTCAACTCTCTCTTCTTCTTCTCTCTCTCTCTCTCTCTCTCTCTCTCTCTCTCTCTTTCTCTCTCTCTCTCTCTCTCTCTCTCTCTCTCTCTTTTTAACTTTCCTTCAGTCTCCTCTCTCCTTCTCTCCTCCTTTCCTCACACTCAATCTCTCGTTTCCTCTCCCTTATTCATCCTTCTCTCCTCTCCTTTCCTCTCCCTTACTCATCCCTCCCTCCTCTCCTTTCCTCTCCCTCCTCTCCTTTGCTCTCCCTTATTCATCCCTCCCTCCTCTCATTTCCTCTCCCTTACTCATCCCTCCCTCCTCTCCTTTCCTCTCCCTTATTCATCCCTCCCTCCTCTCCCTTATTCATCCCTCCCTCCTCTCCTTTCCTCTCCCTTACTCATCCTTCCCTCCTCTCCTTTCCTCTCCTTTACTCATCCTTCCCTCCTCTCCTTTCCTCTCCCTTATTCAACCCTCCCTCCTCTCCTTTCCTTTCCTTTATTTCGTCCCTCCATCATTTTATACACATTGACTTTTTCTTCTCTTCATGCACCGTTCACTCCACTTCTCACCAGTCGTCAAAATTTTCATCTCTACTGACTATATCCTTCATGAATACACCCGTATAGTTCCTGTGTAATTATTCCTTCCTCTCCTTCCTTCCTTCCTCTCCTTCCTTCCTCTCCATCCTTCCTCTCCTTCCTTCCTTCCTTCCTTCCTCTCCTTCCTTCCTCTCCTTCCTTCCTTCCTTCCTCTCCCTCCCTCCTTCCTTCCTTCCTTCCTTCATCATCACCATCACCATCATAATCATCTAACTGACTTATACACACATGCATGAATACTATTATACTCACTTCACAGACTCCCACTACCACCACCACCATTCTTTGTATTGTATATGTTGTATGTATGTATTCTGTTTGTATGTATAATTTGGGGCAATAAACAATTACTTATGTACTTACTTACTTACATACTTACTTACTTACTTACTTGCCACAATACTGTACTTACCACAACTACAGTATATCTCTGTCACTCATCCTTTCCACACACACACATAGACACACACACACACACACACACACACACACACACACACACATACACACACACACACACACACACACACACACACACACACACACACATACACACACACACACACACACACACACACACACACACACACACACACACACCTATATGGAAGGAGCGTGTTTCGTGGCATAATGAGAAGGAATCAGAAGCCTCCAGTTCCCATACACGATCTATTAATTAAAGGTAGTACAGTCACGTGTTGGTACAATTGGAACAGCTTAACTATTTCTCCTAACTATTTTCCAAGCTATTTTCCAAACTATTTTCCAAACAATTTTCCAAGCTATTTTCCAAGCTATTTTCCAAGCTATTTTCCAAACAATTTTCCAAACTATTTTCCAAGCTATTTTCCAAGCTATTTTCCAAACTATTTTCCAAACTATTTTCCAAGCTATTTTCCAAGCTATTTTCCAAACAATTTTCCAAGCTATTTTCCAAACTATTTTCCAAACTATTTTCCAAACTATTTTCCAAATAATTTTCCAAGCTATTTTCCAAGCTATTTTCCAAACAATTTTCCAAACTACCGTATTTTCCAAGCTATTTTCCAAACAATTTTCCAAGATATTTTCCAAGATATTTTCCAAACTATTTTCCAAGCTATTTTCCAAACAATTTTCCAAGATATTTTCCAAACTATTTTCCAAGCTATTTTCCAAGCTATTTTCCAAACAATTTTCCAAACAATTTTCCAAACTATTTTCCAAACTATTTTCCAAGTTATTTTCCAAACAATTTTCCAAACAATTTTCCAAACTATTTTCCAAGCTATTTTCCAAACAATTTTCCAAACTATTTACGTCCATCTGGTTCTGTTTCGTGGCATACTTTGGAGGAATCAAGACACTCCAATGAATTCTACTAACTTGTGTTGGTAAATATTGGGATACTACTATATATATATACCTCTTTCACACTTTCCGTCATTCCTACCTCTTTCCTTCACACATTCTTTCATTTCTACCTCTTTCCTTCTCACATTCTTTCATTTTTACCTCTTTCCTTCTCACATTCTTTCATTTCTACCTCTTTCCTTATCACATTCTTTCATTCCTACCTCTTTCCTTCACACATTCTTTCATTCTTACCTCTTTCCTTCTCACATTATTTCATTCTTACCTCTTTCTCACACTCCTTCATTCTTACCTTTTTCTCACATTCTTTCATTTCTACATCTTTCCTTCACAGATTCTTTCATTCTTACCTCTTTCCTCCTCACACTCCTTCATTCCTACCTCTTTCCTTTTCACATTCTTTCATTCTTACCTCTTTCCTTCTCACATTCTTTCATTCTTACCTCTTTCCTTCACACATTCTTTCATTCTTACCTCTTTCCTTCACACATTCTTTCATTCTTACCTCTTTCCTTTTCACATTCTTTCATTTTTACCTCTTTCCTCCACACACTCCTTCATTCTTACCTTTTTCTCACATTCTTTCATTTCTACATCTTTCCTTCACAGATTCTTTCATTCTTACCTCTTTCCTTCTCACATTCTTTCATTTCTACCTCTTTCCTTCTCACATTTCTTACCTCCTTCCTATTCACCTTTTCATCTATAGTTTGCTCTGTAATCTCCTCCTCTTCTCTCTCTTATATTTTCGTGTTTACATTTGCCCTCTGACGAAACAATAAACTTGTCTCTACCCACCACCACTTATACCTCCTTGGTGTGTGTGTGTGTGTGTGTGTGTGTGTGTGTGTGTGTGTGTGTGTGTGTGTTGTACAAACTGTTCTTGACCTTGTCGTTCCTCCGTTTGCACTCATCACCACATACTCACATCATCACCATCACCACATACTCTACACATCATCACCATCACATACTCCTACACATCATCACCATCACCACCACCACCACATACACACACCATCACCACCACCACCACATACTCACATCACCACCACCACCACATACTCCTACACATCACCACCACCACATACTCTACACATCACCATCATCATCATCATCATCATCATCCGTGAACAGGAAGTGGTGAACAAGAGGCTGATCAACGCGGCATGAAGGGAGAATTTTCGCGGAAGGAAGGGAGGAAAGGAGGGAAGAATATGGGTTGGAGGGAGAGAAGGAGGGAAGAATATGGGTTGGAGGGAGAGAAGGAGGGAAGAATATGGAATGGTAGAGGGGGAGAGAGGTAAGAAAGGAAGGGAGAGAAGGAGGGAAGAATATGGGTTGGAGGGAGAGAAGGAGTGAAGAAAATGGAATGAGGGGAGAGGTAAGAAAGGAAGGGAGGAGAGGGAAGGAAGGCAAGAATATGGAATGGGGGGATAATAATAATTATAATAATAATGATACTAATAAAGATATAGATAATAATAATAATAATAATAATAATAATGATACTACTACTACTACTACTAGTAATAATAATAATAATAATGACACTACTACTACTACTACTACTACTACTAATAATAATAATAATAATAATAATAATAATAATAATGATAATAATAATAATAATAATAATAATCAGCCAAAATGTCTCTTTGTCATGTAAAAGTTCTCTATAAATTAAAATCCAAGACACATACGATCAATAATTTACCAATAAATCACAAACACACGCAGCCTTGCCGAGAAAGTACCCCAATAATATTTCGTGTTACATTGGAGGCTCTTGGTTCATCCTAAAACACACCAGGAAACAAACAAAAGACGAGACTATATACCTATCTGTGTGTTGCCTGGAATAGTTTGGAGGAATCAGTTGCTCCAGATTTACCAACAACCATCCATTAATTAACTGGGTATAATAAAAAGTGATAAGTTTATGGTTATATTCAACAACTTATTTAATTACAGTCAGTTCAAGTGTGCTATTCAATTCATATTCACATAAATTAATCTATTACACTTGCGATATACACTGACACACACAAATTCAAGCTCTCACACACACACACACACACATATTATTTATATACATTCAATTACATTCTCTCTCTCTCTCACACACACACACATATATATATACATTCAAAGCCATTCTCTCTCTCTATTTCCCTCTCTCTCTCTCTCTCTCTCTCTCTCTCTCTCTCTCTCTCTCTCTCTCTCTCTCTTTCTCTCTCTCTCTCTCTCACACACACACACACACACACTTAATAACCAGCTCTCTTTCTCTCTCTCTCATACACACACACATAAAGACGTGCTCTCTTTGATAACTGATGAGATGTGCCTCTTTTCCAACAAGGTAGGTAACCAACACATCCTTCAATACTACTGTGTTCTCATCTCCACTTCCGTATCCACATCCTCAGGTTTTAATTATTATAGGTTCATGTCCCCATCCACATCCCTATTATAGACATTTTTAGACATCTGATATATCACTAACACACACGTAGGCATTCTCTCTCTCTCTCTCTCTCTCTCTCTCTCTCTCTCTCTCTCTCTCTCTCTCTCTCTCTCTCAGTAAACTGTTCAGCTTCCTCGTAGGTACTAGAGGAGAGAGACGTGTGTGTATGTGTGTTCTCTTGACATCTGTTTACAAACACTTCACTTCTGTGTTGCCTTGCATACGATTGAGTTTATAATTATTTTGACTATTTGATATATGTAGTGGTGTTAATTTATATTTTCTTATAAGACTATAAGATATGGTACTACTTATAATACTGGAGTGATTTATTTCATTGATATGTTTTATATGGTGGAAAAATATAGGTAAAAACAAGAACCTATATACTTCAAAATGTAATGTGATAATATAATACAGGAGTGATTCATTTCATTGATATGTTTTATATTATGTATAAACAAGAACCTATATACTTCAAAAGTGATAATATTATAAAATCAGTAATTTCTACAGTTCTGATAATGTGTTGACTGGAATAAAAAAAGACAGAAAAAAAGGAAATAAATCGACTTGAAGTGCGATTATTTAAAGGCAGATTATCTTGTTGGTGTAAATTGGAGGACTACTGCTTCCTCCTTCAAACTATACCAGGAAACAGACGACCTTAAGGGGGTGTGGGAGTAGGGGACAGGCTTGGGGGGAGTTTGGGGGGTGCCGGAATAGGGGGACAATCTTGGGGTGGGTAGAAAGCATGTCACCCTATTCCCGCATGCATCCCCTAACCCTGCCAAGCCTGTCCCCCTACTCTCGCACCCCCCCAGTCCACCCTGCCAAGCCTGTCCCCTACTCTCGCACCCCCCCAGTCCACCCCTTCAGTGTTAGTAAATCTGGAGCAACTGATTCCTCCAAACTATTCCAAGCAACGGGACACCATTATTTCTGCTAATCTGTTCCTGTTTCCCAGCAAACTTTGGAGTAATCAAACGGACACTATCCCCTTCAGGAACCCTGTGATGTAGTTACAAATTTGGAGATAAAAAAAAAAAAGTGAGTCCTTCAAATATTACCACGGAACATGAACTATAGGGAAGGAGCTTGTTTCGTGGCATGGTCAGGAGGAATCAGAAGCCTACACTATTCACACGGTCCTTAAGGGGAGAGTATACTTTTGTTACATTGGAGTGCCTTGATTCCTCCAAAGTATGCCAGGAAACAGAACCAAATTAACAAAAATAATGGTGGCTTGTTGCTTGGAATAGTTTGGAGGAATCATTATCTCTAAACATGTCGAAACTGTATCCTCCCCTTAATGGTACTAATAGGGGATCTGTTTTGTGGCGCAGTTTGGAGGAATCAGTGACCTTCCATTTCAACAACAATAGAATCTCCCGTCTAAATAGATTAATGACACAGTTGTTTACTATGACAAGGTACACTGTTGTTTACTATCACAGGTACACAGTTGTTTACTATCACAGGTACACAGTTGTTTACTATGACAAGGTACACAGTTGTTTACTATGACAATGTAGACAGTTGTTTACTATCACAGGTACACAGTTGTTTACTATCACAGGTACACAGTTGTTTACTATCACAGGTACACAGTTGTTTACCATCACAGGTACACAGTTGTTTACTATCACAGGTACACAGTTGTTTACTATCACAGATACACGGTGACTGGAAGGTGTATGAGGCAGTAATGAAAACTTTACGTTGTTCGAAGAAACTCAGTGTTTGTGTCCTAATTGTTGTCACTGGTACTGGGTAAGTCTTGGATATATTGGAGTTGTTTAAAAGTAATGCCATTCTTATTACTGTATGTACAGTTGGCTCCACTTCTGCATTTACCACTTAGCGTTGCCAATGTTGAGCCATCCAGAAATGTGACTCCCTCTATCTATAGCCTCGTGTGATCATGATGGGAACCAACTCACTACCGAGTGAGATGGAAAGAGGAGTTGGGAGTTGGGAGAGTGACTCTTGACACATGGTGAATGCATATATTATTTCCATTTCTCGAATACTGGTCACTTTAACACTTGTGGTTGATTCACAGACCTTGGTGTGTGAATGTCTGACTCTGGTTGATTCACAGACCTTGGTGTGTGAATGTCTGACTCGGGTTGATTCACAGACCTTGGTGTGTGAATATCTGACTAACACACATTAATCAAGGATGAGTTTATCAAAGTAATAAGTAGTCCTGCGATATTACACGAATTGAAAGTGTACAAAAAAATATCACCATATCTTTTCACGTATCGTATTGCTTTCATAATATTTGATTGATGATGATGATGAAGGTGGTGAGAAGGAGAGTGAGGAAGGAAAGTGAATGACTCAGTGCTGCATGGGATGAAGGAGTTATTATTGCCTTATTGGGTAGTTAATTAATAAAACTCTCCACTACGATTCACGACTCTCACATCCGAAACACTTGCCATCAACCCTTACTCTTACTGGCAGATGTTTCGGCTGCGAGAGTCGGAACTGGTAGCTCACACGTTGGCAACGCTGAACTGGTGAAAGTGGGAGTGGAGGAGACTGGACATGAGATGGATGAGAATTTATGCTGCCAACTGTACATCTTATATCATCATTTTGCCGTGTTATTATAAAATTTATTATATTTGTAGAGTCTAATTTAATAACCTATACTTCAGGCTTTGTCGAGATTTGAACTGGTATCTGCATTACAATAATAATTAAGGGGGTGTGGGAGTAGGGGACAGGCTTGGGGGGGAGTAGGGGGGGGGGAATAGGGGGACAGACTTGGAGGGAGTAGAAAGCCTGTAACCTATTCCTGTACCCCCTAACCACCCCACCCAAGCCATGTCCCCCAACTCCCACACACATCCAAAAACAAACGACCCCAAAAAAACCCCCGCACCCCCCTAAAGCCTGTCCCCCTATTCCCACACACCCCTGAATCTACTGTAGTTCAATGTATCAATGTTTTATCTTAACCTTATTTAAGTCACTAAAGATCTAATACTTTACTCTACTAAATACAATACCTATATAGTTATGAAGAAAAATTAAAATAAATCAAATAAATTCAACTTTGGTATTTTGTGTTGCTTGTATTACTGTCACGAAGTCATTATTAATTCAGTATTTATTTCAGTATTAATTCAGTATTCAGTATTAATTCACTATTTATTTCAGTATTAATTCAGTATTTATTTCAGTATTAATTTAGTATTCATTAGTAATTCATTGTTTATTTTTAAAATTGTACTCTAATCTTTAAACATTTTAGCATGACATAATAATTGGTATATAATTTTTATATTAATTTCAGGCTATATGGATTTATGAATATGCTCCACCTCAGACCTTCTTCACCGATGGGGTCTATTGCTTCTTGGGAACACATAAATAGGAAAGGAAATGTAAGAGGGAAGGAAGGACTGACTCATTTACCAACACACACACAACAAGGTGAGTAACTGAAGCAGGACTCTGAAATTTATACTGTACACTCGTGATACATAATTTCTGACCAGAGTGTGAGGAGCAGAAAACTTCGAATGGCCTGGTATTGTTCATTTCCCCCCACCCAGTACACCTATAGAGGCTGAGTTCGAATGTAGGGTGTATGTGTGTGTGTGTGTTCATTTCCCCACCCAGTACACCTATAGAGGCTGAGTTCGAATGTAGGGTGTGTGTGTGTGTGTGTGTTCATTTCCCCACCTAGTACACCTATAGAGGTTGAGTTCGAATATAGGGTGTGTGTGTGTGTGTGTGTGTGTGTGTGTGTGTGTGTGTGTGTGTGTGTGTGTGTGTGTGTGTGTGTGGTGCCTGCCGTTCATCTCTGGTCAGAAATTATGTATCACGACTGTACTATTGGCCACAAGTATTCCTACACACGCTCTTGTTTTCGGGAGTTTACAACATAGACAAATTAAAACACTATACGTAAAGGCAATACCACATTATTATTATTAGGGTTGTTGTTTTGCTAATCATAGAGTTACTTGGTAGAACATTTTATTACAGTACTTCCAAAATAATGACCTCTCTTTCCATATAGCCTGGAACTGTATAGGCCTAGTAGTGGTCAATAATAATCATCCGCATATGGGTAACTTTAACAATTTTCTGTCTAATGTTTTCGTGTTCACATGTAATGTTATTGTTTTAAGTAGTACGTAGCTGCTTGTATTAAATTAAACGATGATAGTTAACCTATTTATTGGAAAGTTTAACAGCTAAGGAACAGAGGGAAATTGTCAAAATCTTACGTGAGTTACCCCTATATGGGTAATTATTTTTTACCACGACTGTACACTCGTAATCTACAATCCCTAGCTCACCTAAGTTGAAGCCTGAGATGTAGAGCCGGTTGTTTCTAGACGACAACTCACCCAGAGCCTTCATGGGTTGGAAATGGGTGTGGCTTCATGATGGTTTTGCTCGTTTGACATTTCAATTTTATGTTTTCAGGTTTGCACTTTATAACACTATATGTTTAAAAAAAAACAACTTTACTCTGCAGAAAAGTTGACCACATTTGAGGATCAGTATTTTGCGCCTATATTGGAAACCTTCCGGAAAGCAGCTCAGAAAACTCTCAATACATCGAATACATACAGGTGATGTATTAAATGCCATCCAATTATTATATATTATTAGTTTTATTTTTAGCTCCGGCCTAAGCCGAGAGCTCTAGGTTTTATCGTAATTATTGTTCTTGGGGCGACCACTTCTTAAAAGGGGTTCAGCTGACTCACTCACTCACTCACTCTCTTCCTCCCATCCATTTTCTTTTACCGACATTGAATCATTTATTTTTATTTTTTTCTTCTTGGGGTGACCACTTCTTAAAAGGGGTTCAACCAATATTTAAGAGGTTTAACCGAGGGGGGTTCAACCGAGGGGTTCACCCTCAATAAAAAGGGTTCATTTTCAAAATTTCAATATAACCATATGAATACGAAAATCCAAATAAAACATAATTAATATTTTTGAGACCTTTACATATGGATATTTTATTATTTCACTTGAATCATTAAGAGCCGGAGCTTTGGAAGAGTTTTCCTTCATGTTCTTGTTATATATACAAAATTTCCATTATCCATTTAGGAGATGTGGTTCAGTGTCATACGAAAAGATACATCCATGCTTTTTATTCTCACTGACACACACACACACACACACGCACACACACACACACACACACACACACACACTTGCATCAAACACAATTTCGGTGCTTGGTTCTCAGGCACGATTTCCATTTTTCTTGTTTCGTAATACCAATGTGTGTGTTAAGAGGAGGGTATAGTTCTGACATTTTTGGAGATTATGATTCCTCCAAATGATTCCAGGCAACAGGATACCATTATATTTCTTTATATGGGTGTGTTTTCTGGCATACTTTGGAGGAATCAAGGTACTGTAATGTACCAAAAGTATACTCTCCCCTTAAGGTGGTATAATTCTTTTTTGGTACATTTGGAGTGCCATGATTCCTCCAACGTATGCCAGGAAACAGGACCACACGAACAAAAATAATGGTGTTCTGTTGTTTGGAATAGTTAGGAGGAACCAGTTGCTCCAGATTTACCAACACCAAATTTCCCCCTTAAAGTCAGAAAATTGGAGGTAAATGAGGGACCCAGTGATGTAGTCAGAAAATTGGAGGTAAATAAGTCCTTCAAATATTGCCACGAAACACACACACACCTACATGGAAGGAGCTTGTTTGTTTCGTGGATTAATCTGGAGGAATCAGATGCCTACAATTCTCATATTATACGATCACAGGATTCTTAAACCCCAAAAAACCCCAAGCCTGTCCCCTACTCCCACACACCCCCAAAATCCCCCAAGCCTGTCCCTTACTCCCACACACCCCAACCCTCCACCCCCAAGCCTGTCCTCTACTCCCACACACCCCAACCCTCCACCCCCAAGCCTGTCCCCTACTCCCGCACACCCCAAAACCCCCAAGCCTGTCCCCTACTTCCACACCCCCATAATGCTTTCTTTTACAGGTTCAGATCAGGTCATGTTCCTCTCGTTTACGTCTACATCAAGAAGACATTTGTCAACAATAATTGGCTTGGGAGTCATTTTGTTGACATTAAACACAACAGATGTCCACTACCTTGTTCCATCACTACGGATTCGGCTCAAGCAAGTCTTACTCACTCTCTCTCTCTTCTCTTTTTTTTCATACATAGTCTCAGTCACTCTCTCTCTCAGTCTCAGTCACTCTCTCTCAGTCTCACTCACTCTCCTCTTCTCTTTTTTATCATACATAGTCTCAGTCACTCTCTCTCTCAGTCTCAGTCACTCTCTCTCAGTCTCAGTCACTCTCTCTCAGTCTCAGTCACTCTCTCATTTCTTCTCTTTTTTTTCATACATAGATTATTTGGCGAATAAAGTCTTATATAGAGATTAATTTACGAGTGAAAAATATATATATATATATATATATATATATATATATATATATATATATATCATATACAGAATATTTATGAAGTCTCTCTCTCTCTCTCTCTCTCTCTCTCTCTCTCTCTCTCTCTCTCTCTCTCTCTCTCTCTCTCTCTCTTATACATCGATTATTTGAGAGTAAAGTGGATATTGAACAATAACTGAATGGAAGAGTTTAAAAGGAGAGATTCTTTTGTTGATGAATTGGAAGGTTTCTGATTCCTCCAAACTATGCCTGGAAACACACGCCCCTCAATGGTACTATATAGGGGATCTGTTTCGTGGCATAGTTTGGAGGAATCAACAGAGACCTTCCACTTCACCAACAAGAGAGACTCCCCTTAACTAACCACATATTCATTATAAAATAATCTTGATACTAATATTATTGCAGATGGAGAAAGCAGATGTTATACTAATCCACGTACGAAGTGTTCAAAGTCGAGAGAAACTCCTACACGACTTGAAACCCCGTGATCCATCTCAGCCTTGGGTAATGTTTGACCCAGAGACACACATCATGTCTAATCCACACCTCCGTTACAAATATCATACTTTAAATGGCATCTTCAACCGGACATTCCACCATCGCAGGGACTCGGATATTTTAATGGTTCACGGCTTCATTGTAGGTCGAGGTTCAGATGCCAACTTACTGCCCCCATCATGGCGTACACAACCTATTCTATGGCCCACTACCAACAGAACCAAACTGGCCGTGACATTTATATCAAACTGCAAGGATCAAAGTGGTAGATTAAAATATATACGAGAATTTCAACAGTTTGCTTCAATTGATGTGTATGGTAAGTGTGGTCCCCTAAGGTGTGGAAGCTCTAGGTATGCACAACACGAGTATCAGCCTCATACAGACCCTTGTATGATTACCGCGGGTGAAAATTACCTCTTTTTCTTTGCCTTTGAAAATGCTCTCTGTGAAGACTATGCAACAGAAAAGATATACAACCTTTTATATTACCCAATGGTGCCAGTGGTATTAGGAGCTGCAGATTACTCACAACTTCTTCCTCCAAACTCCTTCATTAATGCAAGAAGTTTTACACCTAAACAACTGGCTCACAGACTCACATACCTCGCTACACATCCTCAAGTAAGAAGGAGTTTATACACTTTTTTGACCTCATAATAACTATCCAGGTCTGATTGATTATTATTAAGGGGAGAGTATACTTTTGGTACATTGGAGCGCCTGAAAGCCTCCAAAGTATGCCACAAAACACAACCAAATGGACAAATATAATGGTGTTCTGTTGCTTGAATTAGTTTGGAGGAATCATTATCTACAAAAATGCCAGAACTATACTCTCCCCTTAAGGACCCAGTGATCGTGTATGTATGAGATTTGGTGGCTTCTCATTCCTCATGACTATTCCACGAAACAAGCTCCTTCCATATAAGTGGTGTTTCATGACAATAATTGAAGGACTCGTTTACCTACAATTTTCTTATTACATCACAGGGTCCCTTAAAATAGCTCCAACAAGTAAAATAAAGACAAGAAAAGTGTTGTAAATTGTTTCACTACATTATGTGTGAGATCAGATCATTTAAAACTTCAACAAGACCTGGATACTTACTATAACTCATGATTGTACAGTGCATTGATACACAATATATATACCTAACACTATAATCACTCATTAGTAATTCATTGCATCGAAATACATTAATACCTCCAAACTATATATTCAAACAACATACCAATATAATTTATGTTTATCTAGTGACAAGTCGGTTCTCTTTCCTGACAGACTTTAGAGGAATTAAGGGGGTGCGGGAATAGGGGGACAGGCTTAGGGGGGTGCGGGAGTAGGGGACAAGCTTGGGGGGTTGCGGGAGTAGGGGGACAGGCTTGGTGGAGGGGGAGGGTGCAGGAATAGGTTACAGGCTTTCTACCCACCCCTAGCCTGTCCCTCTACTCCCTCACCCCCCAGTCACCCCCCCCCCAAGCCTGTCCCCTACTCCCACACCCCCTTAAGGCACTCCAACGTACAGCCTACAAAAAAAAAGTATTGAAACTCCCTACAGATAATTATAGTTAATATAAATGTAAGGGAGGTTCCAATACTATAATTTGCTGACTTAACCAAAAGTTAATTTGATTTAGTTATTATAATTACTGGAGTATATTATATTGTTGACAGGAAGGAGTTACTGTACATTACTCAAGTATATACTGTATATTATATTATTGACAGGAATTAGAAGTCCCATTACTCAAGTACTGTATATTATATTGTTGACAAGAAGGGTTATATTAATCAAGTATATTTATATTATTGACAGGAGTCCCATTAACTAAGTATATTTATATTATTGACAGGACTACTTCAAGTTGTTGGAGTGGCGTCAATACTACCAACCCTCAACAGTAGGAGGAGCCAGAGTGTTTTGTGATCTGTGTACACAACTACATGACCCTCACTTCTACCAGTCTAATGTTTACCACAACTTTTATGATTGGTATGTTGTCAAGGCCAACTGCAATAGAAATGGAACCATGCGATTCTCTAACTAGGTTATGGGAGTGTGGAAATTAGGGGACAGGCTTGTGGGGGGGGGGGGGGGTAGAAAGCCTGTCCCCTATTCCCGCACCCCCCCAAACCTGTCTCCCTACTCCCGCACCCCCCAAAACCCCCAAGCCTGTCCCCTACTCCCACACACCCTTAACCTTAATAATGTATAGTAGGAAAATTGGAGGTAAATGAGCCCTTTCCACATTGCCACGAAACACTAATTATAATATAGTGTGTTTCGTGGCAATGGTCAGCAGAATTCAGAAGCCTCCAACTCTCGTACACAATCACAGGGTCCTTTTATGTGTTGCTTGGTATATCTGGAGCAACTTATACCTCCAAACTATTTCAGTCACCAACCATTATTTTTGTTAATCTGGTCTTGTTGCCTGACATATTTTGGAGGAATCAATGCACTCTAATGTTGTACCAAAAGTGTATTATTACCTTCTTAATTTAAGTACGAAAGACGTTCGTTCATTTACTGTTTGATTCAGTGTATTATTCCTTCAGAGTTGTATTGTTTCTTTCGAGTTAATATGAGCTTAATAATATAAAGAATATCTGGAGACATAAGAGGAGAAAGACAAAGAAATGAGGAGACGAAATAGTAAGTCGGATGAATATAAGAAAAATATGTGGAGCGAAATGAGGAGAATATTTTGAAGCTGCCGGAATAGAGATTAAAAAATGTGTGTGTGTGTGTGTGTGTGTGTGCAATCCAACTATAGTGATAAAATATCACAATAATCTTTTTAGTGATATTGGTGTGCCGGTACATGAAATGGAATAGGTATTACTGTACTTACTTTGTTATTGTATGATGAGAAGCGTACATGTTGTTTATCCTCCATGGCTGGTCCTCCTTCCTCTACCCCTCCCCTGACCACAGCTCCACACCAGATGCCCCACCCACTCTATACAGTGGGTCTAAAGTGGACCTTCACGTCATCACTATCCATGGCTGTATAGGACACGTTACAAGCGACAGTTGGGGTCTTACGTGTCAGTACACAGTGGTCAGGGTCAGGGTAATAATGGTGATACTGTATTGTAGTCAACAACACTCACTAATTAAAGTAACCTGTAAACAATACAAACAAAATCTTATATAATATATTATATCAACCTCGGGACTATAGTATAGGCTGTCAGTACAGTAGCCCGTGACTCTTTTGAGGCCCCGAAATTATTGTGTGTCACACTAGCAGATAAGATGACACACCTTATTTATACGTCACCATAATATTATATATAATCATAGTCATATGTATGCGATGAATCACATCTAAGAATATCCAAATTTACTGGAATGTGCTTTCTATAAAATTCCAAGTATTTCTGATATTTGGTATGCATCATATGTTTAATTAATATTATAATAACACTAACGTTGAATTATATCTTGCCTATAATACTGTCAGTTGTTTTGTGGCTACATAATTTCTTTTAATAGTCTTCATTGGCTATTGGAGTTAGCCCGTTTGAATATTCAACCAATCACAGTCCACTTACTAAACTTCCTAGGCTCCGTATACTTACACTCTTTAGCCACAGAGTATCTGGTAAATTCATCATTTTTTATTATATTAGTATTTCTTATTCTCTTTTTACCTCACTTATTCATGCATAGAAAGTATTCTCATATTACATTATGTACAAATTATACAAATTATACAACCACATACACACACATACACGCTAGGATGATGACACACACACACTAGGCTGAGACACACATACACACACTTACACTTACGTTAGGCTGGTGACACACACACACACATACTAGACTGGTCACACACATACACAAACACACACTAGGCTGGTGAAACACACATACATACCTGCTCCCCCAATATTGTATATTTTTGTTTTCCTTCGTTATGTCATAAGCGCAAGTTACAATGAAGTCTAATTTAGATTTTTCCTGGTTTTGAGTGAATTTTCGAACCACTTGAGCCATGTATATCCTGTACTGTACACGTATGAATCACTAAATGTCATCAAGTTATAAATGGAATATATAATGGTGGATAATTAGGGTGTGATAGCGTCTGTCTGCCATAACCAAAGCCAAACACGTGTTTCACCCTCTAATAATAATAATATAACTTGGAATCAAATGTGGCAGACAAAATTGGCCTTTCTACTCCACCTATACATCATATCACACCTCTTCAGTAACGTAGTAAAGATATACTGGCCTATATAACAACAAAAACCTCTCTCACCTAAGTTGTATTTGCCACCTGCTGCTCCTATGGCCTATGTTTACTAAATTACTATTATGGTTGACGTCAGCGTCTCATTACACACGAGATCCACATATTGTATCCTGAAAATTATCTAAATAATATAAATAAATAAATCTCTTATCCTTATAAATAATTTCTGTTAATATCGATACTATTTATTATGATAATATAATGTACTGTATACTGTATTAAAATATAGGCTAGTACGATAATTTAATAAAGTTCGTGTATGACTCTATCTACAGTAAGAGGGAGAGCCAACGTTTATACTCTATACATATACCAAGCCAGCAGCAGATATTAACACAGAAGAGGGATGTGCAGGTTTCAATCATCTCGACGTCTTTTTCATACTCATCAATTTCCCCAGTTTAATTCTCCTTCCATTTTATCGTTTGCTTCGTGCCCAC
Organism: Petrolisthes manimaculis; assembly: GCA_034508575.1. Lineage (NCBI taxonomy): Eukaryota > Metazoa > Arthropoda > Malacostraca > Decapoda > Porcellanidae > Petrolisthes > Petrolisthes manimaculis. The sequence goes on along the minus strand of JAWZYT010001092.1, from coordinate 47,470 downwards.
CTCTTTCTCCTTCTTTCGAAAGCGCTTAATCGTGCACTTGGATCACGGGTGAAAATTACCTTCATTAAATGCAATTATCGCTCGATCTCGTAGAAATTGGGCTCTCTCAGAAAGTGGAGTGTAATATTTTCCACACAGACTTTAGCTGGCACCCATTTTTTCTCTCCTTACAAACGCTTCCACAAAGTAATCAAGAACTCCCATAGCACCTTAATTATTTGGTGTAATATATAATTACTACCGATCGCTGTTATATACTGAAGTGTTTGTGCGAAATAGTTATGGGCCCACCTTGATGTAAAAGAGAAGAACGAAAAATGAAGATGAAAGCGAGAAAAGTGAAAGAGGTAAGCGGAAGGATCTGAGAACTTGCAGCTGATCCCTCCAAGCTCTGTCAACCTCTCCAGAATCCTTCCTGGAGCAGATGCTGGGCAGAGCAAGACAGGAGGTTGACAGGGGAGGAAGGAAAGAGAGAAGGTCGGGTGGAAAGGAAGGAGATATAGAATGGGTAAGAATTTAAGAGAGAACACCGCACTCGTTCTGAGAGACCCTGTAACACGAGATGCAAGCATGAAGGAAATAAGATAAGGACAACAAATACAGATAAAATTTGGAGGGGAAAGACTCGGAGAATGGGGTTAAAGAAAACAAAGAGATGACAAAAGTAGCCAACCTGGCAGTTAAACTCAGTACATGTACAGTACAGTATTTCAATAAAGCCATTGTTATTATCTGCGCCGTTTCAAGCGTTACTGTTTGTGTAAAGCCTTCGAGGAATGTCCAATTGTCTTTGTATTCTCTAAAGCCAACTCAAAGTGTTTAAAAAAATCAATTACTGTACTTCAGAGAAAAAAAAATCCTTAAAAATGTCAATTCTGGTTGCTCTACTGAGAACAAACCAACAGTGAATGATCATGTGTAACCCCAACTACAAAGATTGCTTTGGAATGAGTTTTGCAGTTCTTTAAGCCATCTTTTTTTTTTTGTAAATATTAGAAAAAAGGGAACCATACTTAGATGCAACCATAACCTTTGATGATGCTCTATAACCTGTATTCTACATTACAAATACAATATTTACTTATTCAGAGTGGAACATATCTTGGAGCAAGAGTTAGCCTAGTAAACTATTGCATTCACCATCAAATTCCATAACCCAATTCCCTTAATTAAGACCTGGCCTTGGGTATATTCATTTACATCATGCAATGAACCACTTCTTCAGCCAACATTTCAAATATATCACCTCTTACACATTCAACAGGATAAAAACAAAATTGTAGACATTAATATTGTTTTAATCATAATTGGTTCTGCACAGGTGGCCTCTGTATGTAGTGCCAATCACGAGATTCTTGTCAGCTATTGTATAATAATGGCCCGTTTATAAAAATAACATACAAAGGATGCTAGTCCAGAAAGCTAATTGTCTACATATTTTCACATTCTATTATGTAGGAAACTTCCCATTTTTTGTTTTGTTTGTTGAATGAACTGCAGTCCATGAACTATTTTCCCTCTTACCACCTGACTTTGTCAATCCTAATTCCTTATTAGCAGCTAGTGTTCCCCCTTCCTTCATACTCATGATATACCTCAATCTATATTGAGGTCTGAGAAGTGAAATAACTCATTTCCCTAAGTACTACAACATAAGATATATATTTTTCACACATTAAATCACAAATTATTCCGTTGCTCAATGCCCTCTTACACTGAACTGCTTGAACAAATACTTTCCAAGTCTTTTTTGTTCGGCACCATCAAAATTTACATGACAATATTCTGTGTAGTAATAAAAATGTGAAGTACGTTGTAAATTGACCAGTATTAATCATTTACATTTAAAAATCAAGTCAAATTTCCTGTTAGGAAATTTATCATCAATTCTTCCATTATGAACTGTACTTCCTAATTAAATCTAAAGTAAAAAATACAGATAAAACTACTCTGATGGAAAATTAAGTAAACTTACATAATGCAAGAAACATACAAGAGAGAGAAAAAGATATATACTGTATATATATTAGTACAATATGCACTCTTACTGATTAAGAATAACTTATCTAGTAACGAGGACGCTTCATATCCTGGAAATTCCCTTGGCCCAGAAGCCCTATTCCTCCTACCAACGCATCCCTTTTCATGCCTTGCTGTGCTCCCATCAAAGGTGGACACTGCTGGATGAGTGGTGGCTGTGACTGGCGTTGCTGCTGTGGTCCTCCTCCCTGTTGTGGACCTTGTTGTGGACCCTGCTGTGGACCTTGTTGTGGACCTTGTTGTGGACCCTGCTGTGGACCCTGCGGGCGTTGAAACAAACCTGGGTTGTTGTTGCCAACTCCTCCTTGTGGTGTTTGCTGTCTCTGGAAAATTCCCATTCCTGGGTTGTTACCAGGTCCTCCTTGACGCTGGTTAAACTGGTTGGTATTGCCAGGGCCTCCTTGTTGCCCAGGTTGACGCGAATTAAATTGGTCACTATTATTGCCACTTCCAGGGCCACTTTGTTGTTGACGCTGATTAAACTGGTTAGTATTACTGCCAGGTCCAGTACCACCTTGTTGTGGTCCGGATGTTGGTCCTGGCGTTTGTCGTTGATTGAACTGATTCGTATTGGGCCCAGTCCCAGTTTGCTGCTGTGGTCCGGGAGTCTGACGATTGAACTGGTTAGCATTATTACCAGGTCCAGTACTACCTTGTTGCTGTGGTCCTGGAGTCTGACGATTGAACTGGTTAGCATTACCAGGTCCAGTACTTCCTTGTTGTTGTTGTCCTGGAGTCTGACGTTGATTGAACTGGCTGGTATTACTGCTACTACCACCACTACCTGACTGCTGCTGCTGACCTGGTGGTTGACGCGGACTGGTAGTATTGCCACTTCCAGCACCACCTGACTGTTGTTGTTGTCCTGGTCGATTAAATTGGTTGGTGTTGCCACTGCCTGGTCCTTGCTGGCGTTGGTTGAATGGAGTGTTAGTGTTGCCAGTAGCACCAGACCCTTGCTGTGGTCCTGATTGTTGGCGTGGATTGAACTGATTGCCGCTTGCATTACCACCACTGCCTGAGCCAGGACCAGTGCCAGGACCAGTGCCAGGACCAGTGCCAGGACCAGAGCCAGGACCTGAGCCAGGACCAGAGCCGGGACCAGCGCCGGGACCAGCGCCGGGACCAGAGCGGGGACCAGCTCCAGGACCAGAGGCAGGACCAGAGGCAGGACCAGAGGCAGGACCAGAGGCAGGACCTGAGCCTGGGCCAGAGCCAGGGCCAGAGCCAGGACCTGTACCAGAACCAGGACCAGAGCGTGGACCAGGACCAGAGCCTGCACCGGGTCCACTACCAGGGCCACCACCAGGACCACCACCTTGACGCTGATACTGGTTACCACTACCAGGGCCGCCACCTTGATGTTGAAACTGGTTACCAATTCCAGGTCCACCACCCTGCTGTTGGAATGGATTCATTCCACGTCCATCTTGGAAACGATCATCATTCTTTAAATTCTGTGGGAAGCGTTGATCTTGTGAGAACCGTTGATCTTGTTGGAACCGCTGATTTTGTTGCATGCGACTGTCTTCTGGCCTACGGCCATCTTGTGACAACTGCCCATAACGCTGCTGGTCCCTCATGCGATCATAATCATTGTAACGATCATCACCCTGTAAGTGTGGATAAATTATTAGCATAGTTAGGAATCACTTTTTAAGTTTACATAAATTTGCAATCAAACATTCCTTTCTCTCTTTTTGTGACAGTTAAGGACCAATTTCATGTGTTGAAATAACAAAAGACAGTAAAATATTAAACCGTACTGAGAAAAAACAAAAATTGCTTCTTACGCAGAACAAAACTCTACTTTTAGCCAAGAATTGCAAACATGCACTAATTTCTGTACAGAATGTAATTTGTATTTTATACATCAACAGCTTTATTTCCTAAGTTCAGGCTCCTCATATCATGTTCTTGGTAGCAACAAAAATTTTCCACCATCAACTTTACTTGCAACATGAGTAATATTTCATGCTCATGAGTAACATCTCATATATTATAAATGGCACTGAAGAAATTTGTCTTTTACTCATGAATATTGATTGATTGATTGATAATATTAAGCACCACAACAGCGACTTACTCATGAATATTATATGACATGCTTTAAGGGTTCTTCAAGGGTGTATAAATTATCCTAATCAGACTACAAGAAGCTGATTAAGATGAATGGCTGGCCACTTTCTGATCAAGATAAACTACAAATATGCTTTTGTATTTACTAGTTGCATTTAAGCAAAAGTCACAAAATTTTTAGGACTAATTATAATGCTGCACATAAAAAAACTCACTGGGCCTCCACCACCATATCCCATTCCTCCTTGTGAGTTGTAGCCACTGCCGCCGCCACCGCCGCCACCTCCGGCACCACCACCACCACCAGCACCACCACCGCCACCGCCTCCGCCGCCACTTCCGCCACCGCTGCTACCAAAATTACTACTACCACTAAAGTTACTGCTGCCACCACCCTGACGTGCCAATATGGACCGGCTCATCTGTTCTGCTTCTTGTTCTCGTATCATCAGCTCTGGAAATGTAGTTATTAAATATTTATATCAGTGCACATTAGAAGTGATAGAAAATGATCAAGAGTCACACAATATACAAAGGTACTACACCACTAACCAGACCAATGAGCAATTGCAAACGCCAGTGAAATGGGTACCACATTCTTGCTCCCATTCAATTTCAGGTAATCTTTAGCTCCCCCTGCATAAAATAGGCCTACCCTTACTTCTCAAATAGGTTTACCATTAAGTATCACTATGCCTCCTCTTCTGTAACTCACCTCTGCGTAGCCTTTCAGTTTCATGCTCATGTTTTACAATAGCCAAACGTCTCTCCAGCTGATCTACCTCAGCTTGCAAATCTGACTCCAAAAGCACTTTCTTCTCCTTAAACATTTCATAGAGCCTCTTCCAACGCACTCCATATTCCCACTCAAAGCTGCTTCTGTCAGCAAACCTGAAAGAGTTCAGAATGGGGAATAATAAATAAATTCTACTTACTATATTATACAGTTGAGAAAGGTAATAATAAACTCTACTACTAAATCCTAAGCACTGGTTTGCAAATGAAAACTAAAGATTAAAATGCAATAAAAGGTGTTGAAACTATTAATAATTTCATTGTAATACTGTTAGAGACACTGAAGGTACCCTATAACATGACATTAACTATAACTCACCTTGGACCTTCTTTACGTTCATCTTTATAAGCATCACTCTTGTGCATTGAAGCCTCTGGTTGACCTTCCTCTTCATCTCGAGACTCAAGCGGCTCCACGATCACTGGACGCAAAGCGCTGCAAACATAAACCTTGAGTGAGAATACAAACTTAAACATTTCAAGATTACCAAACACGTTTCCAGCTCGGCTCAGATCCAAGTTCAATCAATAAAATTACATGCTAAGTTGGTTTATATGACTGATAACTTTGCCATGCTTGCAGTATTACAAAGGTTTAAGTTCAAATACAGGAAAAGACAAATCAAGCATGAAACCAAAGTGAAGTTCAAGCCAAGCAATTGACGTGTTTAGCAGTCCCAATACAACAGAAGAACTAGTTAAGAGTCTGCAATGTCGAAATTAGTAGCTCATGAAATCCTATTAGAGATGTGAACAACAGACCCAGGTGACTAGTTGCCCACTTAACGAAAACCCAACCCCAACAATGTCATCCATCAACCCAAATCGGCACCAAGGACCAAACAAAAAAAAAACTGTGCTGCATCAGTGTTGTTCACTGTAAACAAAATTGGCAACGGTACCTCACCCAAATTAACAGTCAGTTGCATCAGTACATAACTAAATAACTGGCTCACTTTTAGTTACCATACAGTACCACAATCATCCACAAACATTACGAACTGAAAGTTAAAAGGTGTGCTGCACCTTATTAAAGTCATAACCCCCTCCCATGTAACAAGCATCCTCCCCTCCCAGAGAAGAGTATCTTTGGAGAAAAAAATAATAAATAACAAAAAAATATATACATCCATAAAAACACTGCAGCCTCATATTTAAGGAATCCAATAAATTATAATCTTCAACTGTGCAAGCTTTGATTTTCTAAAAGTAACATACGAAGGTCCCTGGTTCGATTCTTGGGTGACGAATGACCACAACAGAACAATGGCCATTTTTTATATATAATGATGCTGCAAATGGAAAAAACAACCCAAACCCTCAACCCAGACGATCTCTTAAGATTCAGTGAAACCCAGTAGCCATATAATACAGTATCAACATACGATAACTAATGCTCCTTTTCCTAATTAGGGGAACTCCTACTCCTCACCAGCTCAGTTCATTTAATCTTTCCCCAGCATCTCCTTGTCAGCAACTCCTGCGACTACTAAAAATGCTAGTAACATTTTCTCCACATTATTCTCTACACTAAGAAGGTGCTCCATGCAGTTCAGCTAATTTATAAACATAATAAAATTTTCTACACCAGCAATATCTGTGGTTATAACATGTAAAATACAAATGCACATCGTGCCAGCCAAAAGCTACAACAAACTGAGAAAATATACAAAACAAATATGAGGCTATTCACAGCTAAACAGCATGGAGCCCCGGCACGATATTAAGCAACATAATAAACAATGAGACAATGTACAAACCCTCACCGAAGAATCCATTATAGTACTTATGTACAGATGTACATTCAAGGAAGTATAAAATAGTACAGAAAATTTAACTGAATCTACCTTAAAATTAAACCATTTAGGAAAGACAAAACTGCTCTCCATATTTCTATTATCCCATGCATTTTGATGTACCCTATCTCTCCCCTATACACTCCAACAAAAGTTGTCCCCACACCCCAACAAATAATTTTAATTAGCATAACCCTTTACATCATTACCCCAGAATAAATTAAGTATAACCTTCCCCAACCCATTACACAACTTGATCACACTCATTATGGCACTTATATTACTCTTCCCTCCTGTCCCTAGAATCTTGACAAGTTTCATGAACTCCAACCACGACAATACTTCACATCTTGAACTCACCCAAATGATGCATTCATACCCAACAAAATCACCCTCCATCACTTCTCTAGTACTTAAGAATTATAATGATACACTGAAATGATTCTCCCCAATGTATACATTTACCTGCATGCTTGTTGTCCCTCCCTTGAGCTAGGTTACCTGCGTGAGCGATGATTCCGATGACTGGAGGAAGGGGGGGCAGGAGTATGGTAGGGAGAGGGGGGACAAACTTGGCCCCACCCAACGACCCCTCTCCCTAAACACTACGAACAGAGGCTGTGTGGTGTGGTGTATGTGTATGTGTATTAATTGTGTTGTGTTTGACGTCACGAACAAATACCTGGTAAGAAAATAGCATTCCTCGTGACACTTCTTGCAGGCCAGTGTGGCACCTTTCTTGTCGGCAAATATCACGATGCCATCCCCTGTGGTTTTCCCCCGGTCGTCTACTATCACCCGGCACGTCTCGATCTATATGAGAGAACAGCCCGGGGAGGAGTGAGTGCATGGGCTCCCATGCCCTCCAGTTTAGTGCTCGTGATAAGCCCGTAGCCGTACAACAAAAGGCAGTAAATCAGGGAACCAATAAAGCTTTAGTTAAAATAAATAAAAATTATAAAAAATATTTCTTTTGCTGTCAGGTCAAATATACAGTACCATATATATGAAACTCATAATACGATTCCTGGATATGATCACCATCCAGTTTTCACACCCCTCTCCCACAAATAATAATATATAATAAAATAATTTAAAAAAAAATCCCAAGCCTTTACACATGCAAGTATAAGAAATAAAAACAAATAGTGCACTATACTAATTCCTTAATATTTAACTGGAAGAAAAACATATAGTACTTGAGAAGTTATTATCCTGCCCTCCCTCAAACCCTTCAACTATATAAACTCACAATATTTAACTCTCCATATTAGTTAAGAACAAACCTTTACTCCTAACATGATAAAGCAAATCCCTGAAAGTTCGGTATTAGCATGACATTATTTAAGCACTAGACCACTGAATAGTCAGTGACATAACCTGTGTTTTTCCAAACGTCACTTTGGAACTTTGACGTAGATTCAGGATGCTTCACACTACCATCTTTTTCTTGTTTACAGAGATATTATATAAGTCAACAATTTCTCATGTTCATGACTTTCCATGACAACCTAAAAATCAAACTCATAACAGTTCAACTCCAATAACCCTAAAATTTATGTGTCAAGTACATTGACCTTCCAATTTATGCAAGGGGTTTGTTCATTATAGCCATATACTTAGTAAAAATAGCATAATTCAAAATTTTGAAATTTACAAGAGATTGGTTCACTAGATGAGTTATGTGCCAACCTGCAATTATCCCAAGAGCAAATTCATGAAGATATCTGAACATGATGCAGGTGAGTGTACCACTGCAGTACATAGGTTGGGCCTAATTCTCCCCTCAACATATCTTCTTTCACTCATATTACTCTAAAACTTCTTTCACCATTCTTCATTTTACACTTCACAGCTAATGAAGTAAAATTGTGGAAATGTATTATCATTTGTAGTCATACTCAGCCCAGCTGATCTCTCAAACACTTATTCACTCAGTGGTTTATTATTCACTGTACCTCAACTGTATTACTGTAGTACCCTACCTTTACATATCCCTTTGCCACTCACCCATAACTAGTGCATCAACTGTCATGTCACCAATTGTAATATGACTATATTAACACTAGTATTTTTGTCACTAGTTGGCAAACTAAAATGATACCCACAATGGTGAGTTACTTTCCCCAGTATAGTGACTGAACATGACTTCCTTGGTTGTTGCTGAAACCTAAGGCTTGAAAGAGTTGAAAAATTTCTAGTTTCAAAAATATAATTTAAAAAATTCTATTTTCAGGAATTCCTCTGAACTTTAGTTTCTTTTTTAAGGGAATGGGGCTCCCAGGCCAGGAAGACAAAGAACACAAAATTAGATATAAAGAGCCATAATGGCTAGGCAATATGAGACGTACTCACAAACTCATGCCCATTAAGTTATTGGCTTTATCTAACTTGCCCTATCTACAACATCCCTTAATGTCATTCATTCTAATTCTTATATCTATGCACAATCAAAACCCACATCATACCAACTCAGCCATCAAGAGTCTTGTATACTTGATACTCGCCAAAAAATATCTTTTCATCCACCCTGTTTTAGTCATCAAACCATCAAGCAAAATGAGAGGATGAAGAAAATAAGAAACTTAGCTTACTGTGGAATATGGCAAATCATTTCAGTTCCATTCTTTCTTTATAAGTTCACCCCCTTTACCTCAGTGCATCTCATGCATGGAGATGCAAAGAGGTCGAGATGAACTCAACCAAAATTCAGGTTAAACTATAAATTGTCAATGTGCCAAATTCACCCTTGTTCATCCAGGCACTTCATATTATATTTCCCTCTTTACTCAATTGAATTCCTTACACCACCTCTAAATGCACTAACTATCTTAAGGACAATTCTCTGTACTTCACACCAAATATACAGCATACCATCTCCATTGTTCTCAATTTTGATTTTTCACACATGCCACATTCAAATAATACAAGTATATAATAATGTGGATGTCAATAATCCCTCATGCATTCCAATGGTAGGTTCTATAGTTAACATTTTTCTGTTACCATTGTGTTTAATTAATGCACTATGTTCTAATTCTGTTCCACTTTTACACTGCAGTATGTAAAGCTAATTTGTGATAACTTCTGTACTGTATATACTTAACTGTGTATAAAGCATTTGCATACAAAAAGAATATTTTACATCACAATATTCAATTTTAAAAATGTAAATGTACAGAATAATGACAGAGTTCATGAGCTAAGGGATAAAAGGGAATAAATAGTAATAAATCTTTCTTGCTGAAGAATGAACTTAAGATGAAATGTATAAGACAAATACTTGCTTTCATATTGAGTTTTAGGATGTGTAAAAAAATATGACCTGAATTGACAGGGAATAATCATGGCTAATAGTGAAAATTCTTCCACTATTTCATGGTGGACACTCCATGTTTCATGATGTCAGACACTACATGTTCATACTCATCAACAGGATTACACAGAGAAACAAGGCAAGTGGGTGACAGGCAGGTTGGGGCCCTTGGGGGTAAAGGGCTGGCAAGCCAGGAGGACCTAACTAATTTGGTCAGCCACAATGGCTCACCTAGTAGTAAAACTTTAACCCTTGTAAATACCATGTCAAAGCTACTTTACAATAACCCATATATTTCAACAAGTAAAATTAAAGAATTACCTAGACAGTAACATTTACACATCCACAACCTTAAGTCTAGTTGAGCTTGATAATTCAGAGGATTAAAAACATTATGGGTTTAAATAAGTAATAGCTGCATTAAATGTAGTGGGAGGGAAACTAAGTTAAAGAAAGGTTTGGATGAAGACTGGAAAGAAATGTCTGAACAACAAACATGAAATCTACTACCATAAATCAAATGCGATTCATGAGCAGTGAATATTTTACAGAAATGAATCACTGGAAATTACAGTAAAATTAGATTTGAGGAAGAACCTGACATTATACACAGTGACTTGTTATCTAAAGTTGAAAATACCTGGAAATGTAGTAGGTCAACAACTACTGGCTAGGATGAAAGAAATAACAATATGATGAAAAATTATGAGTAACTTGTGGGTTAGAGTTGTGTTAATTCCAGTATAAAAACATTTATGACACATAAGCAACAAGTATAATATATATGAACAGGAGCTGACCATAGAGTTCATACAGTATTCCTACTATGGTTAGGGAGTAAGAATGTAAGCTACAACTCCACTACACTGGTACTGTACCCCGTATTACATCCCAACGAAGTAGTGGAATGATATGGAGTTGGCAAATTTTTCAGCATCAACAGGAATACTGTACCATGGAGAAGTGAACCCACAGAACCAACTTCAATAACCCTGACAGTACAATAGGAGGCTTATGTCTAGCCGCTGTCAGGGGCCAATAATAATCTGGGATATGATTCATACCAACACATTTTAGCAAGCATCCGCATTGAAAAAAAAAATATATATATATATATACCGGTATATATATTATTACCCTGAGTTTTGAATATTCATAAAAAATATATAAAAAAAAATAAAAATAAAAATTACTTTCCCCAAATGTTCTTACTTAAATTACTGCAAGAGGTATACAATGCATACCCATATGCCTAATGTAAAGGAGAATGGCTTTAGAAGCCAAATTAAGGAGTGAAAGAAAGAAAAATGGACAAAGTTATCAGTGACTTGGAGTCACATCCCAGAAAAATGAATGAACAAAGAAATCCTGAGTCTAAGCTCCCTCCAATATTCTTACAGATGAGAGCCATGAATCAGGCTGGTCAACTGGTGCATGATAAAAATAAACACTCAGGTTTATTTAAGAATGCACAGATTAAAAAATAATTATAAAGTACATTCAGTACACTGTAGTCATTCTCAAACTCAAAGAATCTTTCACAACTGGTGATTGATATTCATTCTCAGATTCTACTGATAACATACTTACAACATACACCTACTGCATTATCATTCACATCAAAACCAGGAAAGTGATTGGGAATCATATGATAAAACAAGAAAGATGAGCAAATGAATTAGGACCAAGGTTATCACTATACACTACCTAAAGTTGCAATTTCATAATTTAAAATATACAACACACATACATGCACAAGACAAAAATGTGGCTGGCCAACTACAGTACTAGGCAGGTAGTTATGCCCATGTGTCATTTGCTGGTCTGTCATCGAACATCAGAAATTTGACAAACGCTGTCCCCCAAGGGTCCGTATTGTTATCTTCTCTCTTCAACTGTACATGCATGACATACCAACACCCCAACCCCACAAAAAAAAAACTTTCTTCAGGTTCTACACAATAAAAAAAGAATCACAGTAAATCACCCAGCCACAGCTCCAGGTACACAAGATTGAAAAAGGTAAGACTACCAACCGTCGTGGTACACAAGACTGCAAAAAATAAAGAAAGCAATCCGTTGCCCACAGATTGAATTAATTACGTGGCCATATAACTAAGAAAATATGGCCAGTTGTGCCACTTTAACAAACACTGTACCAGATAATCGAACGTCTACTGTGTGTGAAACCATAAGGGAGTTGGTCTTCATATGCTCAGGAAAGTGTATAAAGGATTAACAGGGATTGGTAGGAATCAACTAGATTGATTCAAGAAAGGTAAGGCTTTGTAGAAAAGATATGTATAATATAGCAAGAAAAATATGAGGAAGAGAAGCCGTTTGCTAACTTTATGAATCAGGAAATAGAAAATGGCAGTAGAAAGGGTGATTATTTGGAAGAGCATTATAGTATGTGGGAACAAGCATACCACTACATGTTAATAACCAGAGTGCCTCCCCCCCCCCCAACTGTTGGTTTGATACAAAATTGTTGATGTTCCTCAAGCAGTCTGGCCCAGCAGCCCTAAACTCCTGAGGGAAGCCATGGCCTGGACCGACCTCAGGGATATAATGCTCTCTTGTTGGCAGGTGTGGTTGTGCTTTATAGTGTAGGGTGTCTCCATGGTTTTGTTAATGTATCAATTCCTCAACATATGGAAAGAGCTGCTCCCATCATCATCTTTGACGATTCAGTTGGATTAGAAAAATTAATACCAAACTAGTGAAAACAATTGATTCACATTGTTCTATTGCTTTGTGAATTCTGCAACCTGTAGAGTGCCAGTTCAATAAATATGTAATTATATGGATTAGTTTACAAGAATTTTTGGAATGCAAAATATTCACATTAACAAATAAATATAAGCTTCCTCAAAACATCCAAACCTCCCTTAATAGAAAATGTGACTGTAATATGCCTCATGCAAATAATGAAACTCCTGTTATAATTAAAATACTTTAAAATTAATTAATCAATTCAAGTATACCTATGATCAAATTCCTATCCAAGAAAGGTTTACTTATGAAACCCCCTCCCCAAATACACAGAAAAATGTTCATTCTTAGAGCACCACTCAAGGTTAATTACTGCCTGGCACTTGACAGGTTAATGCAAGGATAGCAATACTTGATGCAATGTTACAAGTGAGAAGAATATGATACAATGTGAGAGAAAGCAACTACCGGCTATGTGGCAATGATATTTCCTTATCCTCTTATATGGCTAAGAATGTATGAAAAAGTGTGCAAAATGAGAATATTAACTGTAAATGATTAAAAAAAAAGTATAAACAAAGAAGATTATGGATGATTGTGTAACCCCAATAAAAGATGGGAGAGAATGTATTTTGCTACAGCTGATATCTGCAGAAGATATTTCCACTCAGGTTTAAGAGTTCTTTACAAGTCTGGATCTATCACTCAAAAACTGAATGTACATTTCTGAAAATGAAAGTGGTTATGATAATATGTAGTGTAACTGAATCGACAGGAAATGGTAAACGTATGCACATTTTTATGTTGTGTGGCAAATTTATAGTCATGCAAATATTTGTGTAGTGTTGAGCAAAGATGGAAGACTGGGAGATGAGGTGAAGGTTATTGGTCAGCTGTAGGAAGTGATGTGGAAGAGAACAATGAGAATCCAACAAGTCTCTACATAACACTACACATCAATTATTTCAATGTTGGCAAATCGTTACGATTTATCTACGAAATTTCTTCCGACATACACGACAGAGACAGATTACATAGTCCGTGAGCAATGTGGTGATGATGTGAATGTAGTGATGATAAAAAGAGAACCTTTAGATAGTTGTGCAAGAACATTGCAAAAGTTATGAAAAGTGTATGACAACAAAATGTAAGATCGAGTAAAAAGATAGAAAAATAAAATTGGAAGGTTGAGGAAGAGCAATATGTAGGAAAGTTGAGATCACTGGACAATGGGGCATTTGTCAACCCATAACAGTCAGAGAAGAGATTCACTGATAGCCACTCCCTCAGGGATTAAGAATTGACCAATAGACAAATGGGTAGGTATTCCAAAGAACATTCAATGACTAATAAATCCAAGTAAATTTTAGTTAATAAAAACTGACAAATTCAAATTGCATCACTATAAGAAGCTATCCCATTAGAGATACAGCTTCCAAACTTTAAAATAGCAAAATTGTATTGATGCATTTGATAGGAAAAACAACTCTCACAAAGTTGACCTTATATCAAAGTTTAAATCAAGGATTTATTAAAATAGCCAGAGCTAATAATTTGAGTATTCTACAGTATTTTACAAGATTCTGTCTCTTCAACTGGGTCTTCAGATAGCAGTTCCCCAATTAGGGTATTAAATGGCTATCTGTTAACAAACCAATCAAGTTTGGTACTCACCAGACCAAAGACTCTGAATGCTTTCTCCAGCAATTCATTGGAGACATTAGGAGTCAGGTTCTTAACACGAATGCCCGTGGTAATGGAGGCATGGCGGATCTTCATAGGACGGTGTTTTACTTCCTTTCCTTGCAGTTCCCGCTTGGCCTTCTCAGCATGAGCCCGGAAATCCTACAATGACCAAAGTGTAGGAAAAGGTTAAAAATAAAAATCTGTTATTTATGGGCGGCATATTACAAGGAGTTTGGTAGTTATCAAGAAGGAAATGTTTTCCAACGTGTTAATAATCATGACACGGTTACTGGAAATAATGACAGAGATTAATACCAAGTTAAGCTGAATAATGATGTGTTCAACTGTTTGGAGGCTCTAAGTGACAAGCCCAAATTCTCATTCTCTCCGAGTTCAAACCAGACAGTGGGGAACAGTGTGACGGTAACAAGGTACAAATATTACACTGGTCCACAGCTATGCACTACATAACTGATATTTGTACAGGAATATCTGGATTGAGGCAAAATCATAATAGGAAATTGTGCTAGAACTAACCCACTCACTTGGTGATTAGCAAGTAGTTCAAACCTGGAAACATATTGAAATTAGTATAATTTTGATACATGTACAGTAATACACATATTTCACTTACTGAAAAGTTATGTAACTAAACTGGTACTACACTAGGGATGAAAGGTATCCTTACAAAAGTAATGAAGGCATAAGCTCCATCTTTGTTGAAGTAGACTTGCCCAAGCTCTCCATACTCTGAAAAAATGCCCTTCAGCTCTTCATACGGAAGGTCGCGTGGCAAATTCCCCACAAACAAGCGACTGCTGGCATTGAACTTCTTCTCCTTAGTATCAAGTGGTGGGAGGTCATACTGGGGTCCACCTAGTTCAGTGTGTACCCTCTCCTTGATCTTATCCTGTACAAAAAGATGAATAATTTTAGAAGCAAATACATACACAAATGAAAATGTACTCTCTAACTGTCCTAGATAAATTCAAGACACTTTTCTTCTATGGCATAGAAAAATGGTAAATAGACTTTAATGATGAAAGACTTGAAGGATGTTCAGTTTTATTTATTCTGTTCTGTAACAATCTAGTAGAGTACCAGAGCAGATTATAGTACAGTATGTACTATGTAGAATAGTACTGTAGTTTATACACCTCATAGCCTAAATAAAAATTGCTTTGTCAATCTCTGACTTCCATAATCTTATTTACGGTATATTCTAATAGTTAACTATAACAAATCTCCAATTATTCTAAAACTACCTGTAATACACTACCATATATTATTAATTTAATATTCCACTGAAGTTAATTTGCAATAAATTTTCAACTATGGAATTACCGTATATTAGTAAAATTATGGGAACCACGGATAACATAGAAGAGATAATCGCTTTAAACCTACCAGGGGCTTTCATTACCTTATCTGATTGATTATTTTATACACTATTACTGTATAATCATGTACGGTATACATTTTTTGGGTTATTATATATTTTATTGCCGTTTTCTAATACAATGTTTTTTACCTTCTTTACCCATTAAAATATACCATTCTAAGACACACTTCTATGGCATTTTCTTCTGAAAAATAGGGCATATTCAAATTAGCCTGACCTAACCTAAACCTAGACCACAGCAGACTACCAGGACCTAACCTGGACAAACTACTGGGCACTAACCTGGGCAAACTACCATAACTAACCTGGGCAAACTACCGTAACTAACCGTGGTAAAGTAGCAGTAACTGACTGGGGCAAACTATTGAGATCTACCCAGATTTGTCAACACTGCTACAAAATGGCAAGTCTAGATAAATACCATTATTTGTATTCTTGCCAATTCCATTTTTAGTTAGCACATCACCTGAGGATGAACAGGCAAATAGTAAGATGACCAGGTTAGGACCGAAGGATGTCAAGGTCCTTGTTAGGTTACACACACATGAAATATTCACAAAATAAACACTTGGAGCCAAATTGAGGGCGAGTGCCAGAACACTCACAAAACATACTAGCGAAATACTCACAAAGCCAAATTGAGGTCAAACTTAGTGCCAAAAATACTAACTCACAAACTATGGTATTTATTGAAAGAATGACCGTTTTCTAAGTTAACTTAGCAGTTTTGCCAGATTCGACTAACGTTAGGTCTCAGATTTAAGCTCCGGTTATTTCCCGGTAGTTGCCCAGGTTAGGTCCCAGGGAATATTTTTACAAGTTGCCACAACTCGATTTCAAAAATCTTACTATTACCAGTGTTTATATTTCACTATTACAAACAACTTTTCTATCCTATTGAATGCTTACCTATTGAAAAATAGTGGGGAATTAAGAAGCAGGCTTCTTATGTGAGCCCCACCTCCAAAGACTAGTCAGCCAATATTGTACCCAGGTTATTAGTTTTTATATGTCTGTCATACCTTTGTTTAAAAGTGGATGGCGCTGTAAGTACACTCTCTGGGAGTGCATTCTACTGATTAATTACTGCCCAAGTTAGGTCCCGGTAGTGTGTCCCAGTCCAGATTAGGTTAGGTTAGGTCCCGGTAGTGTGTCCCAGTCCAGATTAGGTCAGGTCAGGTCAGGTGAGGTCTGACTAATTTCTACTGTATATTTTTTCCTGCTTAGGTCCCAGTAGTCACACTAAATCCGGTTGTATACGAGCAACCGCTCTTCTAAAACTAGGTAATGATTTAAATACATAATAATGTCCTGTTCATGACCTTTTCAATGGTACAAATATAAATGGGGGGTCGAAACGTGAGTTATGCTGTACCTTAATTATGGGAGGCTCTGGTCCTAATAGGAGTCGTCGCTCGGTGCTATCCGCCATGTTTGTTTACATTTCGGACTTATAGAACATGAGCGCACGGTGCATACATGAAATTTTATATTGTGATGAAACCAATAATAATTTTAATACATAATAATGTCCTGTTGATGACCTTTTCAATGGTACATATATAAATGACTAGCTAATTAGATCACTGTTTAGAAGCCCAGCCATGTTTCTTCCCGTACATTATCAAATGTAAAGGTTAGGTCCCGGTAGTCTGCCCCGGTTAGGTCCGTGTAGTCTGCCCTAGTCTAGGTTAGGTTAGGTCAGGTCAGGTCAGGTCAGGTTAATTTTTAAAAGTTGGCTCGGATTACGCGTTTTTCCCGCACTCTAAACCCCGGTTGCCAACGACTCTCCCAAGATTGTTGGGTAAGGGATTGGGCATAACAAGTGATTTCCCTAATCTAAAAACGACTCTAAATGCTATAAAACAGCTATATAAAGTGATCAAGGAAAAAATATATATAAAAAATTGGAACAGAGCGCATCCGCTCATGTTCTATAAGTCCGAAATGTAAACAAACATGGCGGATAGCACCGAGCGACGACTCCTATTAGGACCAGAGCCTCCCATAATTAAGGTACAGTATAACTCACGTTTCGACCCCCCATTTATATTTGTACCATTGAAAAGGTCATGAACAGGACATTATTATGTATTAAAATCATTACCTAGTTTTAGAAGAGCGGTTGCGCGTAATTTACCCTAAATCCTTCTAGGAAATATATTTTTTTTCCAGTGAAATCCTGTTGTGGCAACTTGTAAAAATTTACCGGTCCCAGTAGTTTGATGCTGTCTAACGTTAAGGTACGTGTCCACTTGAGAGCTGAGAGTGAAATAAATGTCGAGAGTTGGTAAAAAGTAAATGGACACAGACTGGAGAGTACTCTCGGAGAGTTCTGCGATTTATGTCGGAGAGTGATTCGTGACACTAGTGGACACAGCTCTCCCACTATCCTGAGAGTACTCTCAGGCACTTTCAAGGTACGGGTCCACTTGAGAGCTGAGAGTGAAATAAATGTCGAGAGAACTCACAAAGAGCGTGTCCACCTGAGAGAACTATATCACTCCCGAGAGTCGCTGAGATAAAATGTCCGCGAGAACTCTCAGAAGCGTGGCCACTGAAAACACAGACAGAGCAAGTCGCCGAGAGTAAAGAGTCTCAAGTGAATTCAGTGTGTGTGTGTGTGTGTGTGTGTGTGACATAATATATATATTTTATGGAATATGAAATTAAACCAAACCAAACTTTTGACGTCAACTTTTACTAAACATTAAAGTATATTTGTGATAATCTATTTACAATATTATTATATTTTTGACAACCACTGAAATATCCATAATAATCAATATTTTGAAATTATAATCATATTTACATTAATATTTTTTTGGAAAACTTGTTTTTGAAGACAGCTGTATATGCTTATTATTATTATTATTATTATTATTATTATTATTATTATTAAATATTATACTTATTATTATTATGTTTTATTTTTGTTGTTGTATCTTGTATTTACACTATTTAACTTCCGCCCTGTCACTCTCAGCTATATCAACACACTGAAAGTGCCTGAGAGTACTCTCAGGATAGTGGGAGAGCTGTGTCCACTAGTGTCACGAATCACTCTCCGACATAAATCACAGAACTCTCCGAGAGTACTCTCCAGTCTGTGTCCATTTACTTTTTACCAACTCTCGACATTTATTTCACTCTCAGCTCTCAAGTGGACACGTACCTTCAGTGTGTTGATATAGCTGAGAGTGAAAGGGCGGAAGTTAAATAGTGTTAATACAAGATACAACAACAAAAATAAAACATAATAATAATAAGTATAATATTTAATAATAATAATAATAATAAGCATATACAGCTGTTTTCAAAAACAAGTTTTCCAAAAAAATATTTATGTAAATATGATTATAATTTCAAAATATTGATTATTATGGATATTTCAGTGGTTGTCAAAAATATAATAATATTGTAAATAGATTATCACAAATATACTTTAATGTTTAGTAAAAGTTGACGTCAAAAATTTGGTTTGGTTTAATTTCATATTCCATAAAATATATATATTATGTCACACACACACACACACACACACACTGAATTCACTTGAGACTCTTTACTCTCGGTGACTTGCTCTGTCTGTGTGTTCAGTGGACACGCTTCTGAGAGTACTCGCGGACATTTTCTCTCAGCGACTCTCGAGAGTGATATAGTTCTCTCAGGTGGACACGCTCTTTGTGAGTTCTCTCGACATTTATTTCACTCTCAGCTCTCAAGTGGACCCGCACCTTTAAGGTACGTGTCCACTTGAGAGCTGAGAGTGAAATAAATGTCGAGAGTTGGTAAAAAGTAAATGGACACAGACTGGAGAGTACTCTCGGAGAGTTCTGCGATTTATGTCGGAGTGATTCGTGACACTAGTGGACACAGCTCTCCCACTATCCTGAGATTACTCTCAGGCACTTTCAGTGTGTTGATATAGCTGAGAGTGAAAGGGCGGAAGTTAAATAGTGTAAATACAAGATACAACAACAAAAATAAAACATAATAATAAGTATAATATTTAATAATAATAATAATAATAAGCATATACAGCTGTCTTCAAAAACAAGTTTTCCAAAAAAATATTAATGTAAATATGATTATAATTTCAAAATATTGATTATTATGGATATTTCAGTGGTTGTCAAAAATATAATAATATTGTAAATAGATTATCACAAATATACTTTAATGTTTAGTAAAAGTTGACGTCAAAAGTTTGGTTTGGTTTAATTTCATATTCCATAAAATATATATATTATGTCACACACACACACACACACACTGAATTCACTTGAGACTCTTTACTCTCGGCGACTTGCTCTGTCTGTGTTTTCAGTGGACACGCTTCTGAGAGTTCTCGCGGACATTTTATCTCAGCGACTCTCGAGAGTGATATAGTTCTCTCAGGTGGACACGCTCTTTGTGAGTTCTCTCGACATTTATTTCACTCTCAGCTCTCAAGTGGACCCGTACCTTTAAGGTACGTGTCCACTTGAGAGCTGAGAGTGAAATAAATGTCGAGAGTTGGTAAAAAGTAAATGGACACAGACTGGAGAGTACTCTCGGAGAGTTCTGCGATTTATGTCGGAGAGTGATTCGTGACACTAGTGGACACAGCTCTCCCACTATCCTGAGAGTACTCTCAGGCACTTTCAGTGTGTTGATAAAGCTGAGAGTGAAAGGGCGGAAGTTAAATAGTGTAAATACAAGATACAACAACAAAAATAAAACATAATAATAATAAGTATAATATTTAATAATAATAATAATAATAAGCATATACAGCTGTCTTCAAAAACAAGTTTTCCAAAAAAATATTAATGTAAATATGATTATAATTTCAAAATATTGATTATTATGGATATTTCAGTGGTTTTCAAAAATATAATAATATTGTAAATAGATTATCACAAATATACTTTAATGTTTAGTAAAAGTTGACGTCAAAAGTTTGGTTTGGTTTAATTTCATATTCCATAAAATATATATATTATGTCACACACACACACACACACACACTGAATTCACTTGAGACTCTTTACTCTCGGCGACTTGCTCTGTCTGTGTGTTCAGTGGACACGCTTCTGAGAGTTCTCGCGGACATTTTATCTCAGCGACTCTCGAGAGTGATATAGTTCTCTCAGGTGGACACGCTCTTTGTGAGTTCTCTCGACATTTATTTCACTCTCAGCTCTCAAGTGGACCCGTACCTTTTGGTTAGGTTAGGTAAGGTCAGGCTATTTTCAAAATCTTGGAAATGGGGCGGGCATTTGCAGAGGAAATGCCATAGAAGAAAATAGTCTTAAAATGGTCTAAATAAGTGGATAATGAAGGTAGAAAAGCCGCATGCAATAACGGTAAGTATTTCAATATTTACCACCCAAACGACTCAACAAAGTATTGAACCACCCAAACGACTCCACCAAAGCAGTAGGACCACCCAAACGACTCCACATAAGTATTAGGACCACCCAAAAGACTCCAGCAAAGTACTCACAAATCCAAATTGAGGTCTGGTGCCATAACGTTGAGGATTCCTACGGTCATCATCCCTTGGGCCTCCTGAACGGTCATTGGATCTATCTCTTCCTCCTCCTTGATAACGTCCTCCTCCACCACCTCCTCCTCCTCCTCCTCCTTGGGATGCTGAAGAAGGTCCCCCGTTCTCCATCCTCGTGTGGAGATGTACAGAAGATGGGATTTGATGGGAGATTTATATGAAGATAAATAGATGAGCCGGAACTTATAGATAGTAAACAATGTTACTATCTTATCTGTGCTGCTTTCTCCTTTAATTGGTTTGTTATTAGGTCAAGCCTAATGTGTAACTACCCAAGATATTAATACATGGCTCACAAGACTCCACACAACTTCCAAATAGGTGAAAATATATAGCCTTGTTGGTGGTGCACAAGATGGCCTGAGTCACCAAGTTACGCCAAGCCGTCTCTTCACACAGGGTTATCAATTCATTTACTCCAGAATTGACTAAAAAAATCCCCCACAGAATTCCCCATACCATATTATATTTTCTTCTTCTGCCAATAATTGTAAAAATAAACACATTAAATATGATAATTCTATATGATATTGCAGTATATCAAGTTCAAGTTGTTAAGGATCCTGCAGGGGAGGATTAGGATTAGGGTGGATTAGGCTGGGGACCTGACAGGGGTTGAGGATTAGGATTGGGAAGGTAATTTATATTAATAATGATTGGTGATCCTATTTCTAAACGTGTCAAGAGTGGGGCTATTAACTATACGTGAGATGGGAGATTATTCCACTCTCAGATGCTGCGTGGAAAGAATGATGAGTGCCTAAATATATCAGTGTTTGTGGAGGTATGTATGGCATTTTTAAGTTGTGCTGCCTCTAGTGGATCGTATACTTGTAGGGTATAGATATGTAACTTTGTCTATATCAATTAACTTGTTTGTGATTTGAGACTAATGTATTATAAGCAACGATTTTGATGTCTGTGTTACACCTTATGAGGAACCCCTGGCAGGACCCTACTATTAGAGCTTTGGCCCTGTTGCTACCTACATGTATGTGTGTGTTCCACCTCATGTCCGCTAAGACATTTGTGGGAAGTGACTACTGTGTTGAGGTTGGTGTTGTGTAGCTGGTATCATGGTATGTATGTGGTATGGGATTATGGGCTCTGGTAAAGCGGATGTGATGGCATTTGTCAGGTCTAAATGTCATCTGTCACTTGGCTTCCCAGTCTTCAAGTGCAGTTAGATCGTCTTGTAGTCGAAGGCAGTCATTCATATATCTTTAATTGGTCAATATTGATATATTAGAAGGTCTAATACTACATAAAATTTTACTAAGTCTCCCCCTACTCTATAATCCCCCTACTCTGAAGTAAGAGCAAGTTTCCCCATTTTTCCATTCATGCCCCAGATCTGGGGAAAATTTCCCATAGTTGGCAATATTTTTTGTGTGCCTGTAGAGTCGACGCCAACTAAGTGAATGGTTCTTTTATGTATTTCACTGTTTGGAAATAGTTATTATTTCGAAATTTAATAACTTTTAAAAATCTAAGGGTCACAACTAGTGGTTATTTTAAATTTCATATCAAACCTTTGTTTGGGAATGCTATGCATTTTTTGGTATTAGTGATTATGCAATTATATATATTTCAACGTGAATCATATAATTATGCTCCTGTGATTTCATAAATATATTGAAGTTCTAGAATCATAATTTCTATGTATAAGTTACCTGCAATGTTACTGCGGACTTGAAAGTTCAATACCCTTTGCATGAGAGCATGTGCTTCACGTCATGCGTTTGTTTATGCCACATATGATCGAGTATTTAAATGTATTCACCACATTCAATGTTTGTACCTTACCCTGCTGTATTGCTGAAAACACTGCTCAGAATGCGCCTACTAACAATTAAAATGTGTGCGAGGAACATAGATTAAATTATAATGTGCTGTTTATCCATTTGGCGACAGCCAATGAATCAATATGTTTCGATCAGCAGGAACCTAGCTGTATCTATCATCCAGGATGTTATCCATATTATGCTTCAGGAAATGGATACATTGTAAACTGTAGTAGAGATACTTTATTCAAAGTCTGTTAACTACAGTAGGCTGTTTATGAAAAAAGTTACCCACTGATTATTATCGGCATGTAGCCTATTCATTATCTTTTTTTGAGGTATTTCATTTAAGATATATATATATATATGTGAAGAGATAATCCTAATTTCTCCTGATTATTGGCTTGTAAACATGATGAAGGAGGAATGGATGTATGCAGTAAATTCGAAAAAATAATGGTGATAGTAACACAAGTATTCAGATCGAAAGTGTATTGAAAATTACTATAAAAATAAAGACAAAAGAGGATTTAGAAAGATATAGGGAGGGACCAGCAAGGAACTTGGAAGACAGGAGGGAAAAGGAGAGGAACTTGAAAGATTGGAAGGAACATCAGATGAGAGTAGCTAACTAGAGGGAGGGACAGAAGAGTAGCTTGGAAGATAGGGAAATACATGAGAAGAACTTGGAAGGCAGGGAGAGATAGGAGAGGAACTTGGAAGATAGGGGAGAAAAACTTGGGGGCCCTGGGAGAGACGAGAGGAACTTGGAAGACAGGGAGAGACAGGAACAGGAGAGGAACTTGGAAGACAGGGAGAGACGAGAGGAACTTGGAAGACAGGGAGACGAGAGGAACTTGGAAAACAGAGAGAGACAGGAGAGGAACTTGGAAGACAGGGAGACAGGAGAGGAACTTGGAAGACAGGGAGAGACAGGAGAGGAACTTGGAAGACAGGGAGAGACAGGAACAGGAGAGGAACTTGGAAGATAGGGAGAGACAGGAGAGAAACTTGGAAGACAGGGAGAGACAGGAGAGAAACTTGGAAGACAGGGAGAGACAGTAGAGGAACTTGGGGGCCTGGGAGTGACAGGAGAAGATGGATATAATATGGAGAGGGTAGTATGGTATGGGCAGTCAGTCAGCAAAGACATTATACCAAGCCAGCCAACCAGCCAGCCAGCCAGCTTCAAGCCCCCCTCCTCCTCCTCCTCACTCACCCCTCACTGCCTCACTACTCACCTCTACAGTCACTCCTCCAACTCACTACTCTTGCCTACTCGTACTCCCTTTTAGTTAGTTAGTGGCCTGGCTGGCGGCACGGAAAGAGGAAGTATGTGCGCACTCTCCTTACTCTTATTGCTTCTGTGAACCTTTGTGTTATGTCAGAATGGAAAAATTGTGGGTGTTGCTTCTCTGTGTGTTGTGCTGGAGGACTCAACTCACCTCTGCAGCCCTGGAACATGTCCCTACCAGCACTGGAGGTGAGGAAATTTTAATATCTTGACGCTTTTCAACTTGGGCCCAGGAGGAGGACGCATCACTTCTCAATGCCCTCACAAATACATTTCTTTTAAGACAAATACTATGATATATTGGTCTTGATCACATGCTACTTTCTTTTTGTGATCTTTGTCAGGCATTAAGCATTACAGGTTCTACTTTGTATCAAGGGGAAATAAGCAAGTGTGGCATAAAATGTAGTTTAAGTTGTGGAAAGTAGTAAACAAAAACATCCCAGGTAGGACTCCTTTGTGGCTCAACGTACTTTTGTTATTTTTTTTCTATTTTATTTGATTTTATTGTTAGTAGTGTATGATTCATGATGGAAGCAATGTAATTCCCAAATATGTCATGAATATACGTATCAACAGTTATTTTTTGTTTTAGACAATTTCGAATTTAAATTGTGTCGAATAGGCTATGCACAAGATACAAATAATCACACATTGTCCAGTATATATAATATATATCAGCATGTTATCCAATTGTGAGAAAAGCTTACTATGGTTTTGAATTCAGGAGTATTTAGAATGCCATGCTCATATAACGTGCAAATATGTAGCCTATATGGTGGTATATTTGCAATAGGCATAATATATTCTTAAAAGTCAAGCAAGCTGAGGTGTTGGATGAAGTTTAAATATTACAATTATAATATATATATATGTAAACAGTTGCTATTGTATCTATATTGTTTAAGATTATGTAGCTAAATTGATCTTGTGAAGAAGATAAGAAATATGTATGGTATTCTTATCAGCTTTACATTCTTACATACAAATTCTGGTACCGTACACTTACAGCATAAGCCTATTAGGGATTTGCCACAAATATACTTACAATTACGGTATATTTGATTTGATGTCAGTAATAAATGGGTATAACTCGTGATTGTAAGCTTTTATCTTTCATTTATTATTTAAAGTAGTAAATAGTTTGTTTTTTTAATGTTCAAATGGACAAGGCAGCCCTGACAAATAATTCTCAAAGCTGTATTGTAACGAAAATAAGAAGCCTGGGAAAACAAGTGGTAGATACGAGTATTAATTCATTGTATATTCATTGTATTTCTTCCCATTAAAATTTAGTAGGATATAATATAGGTTCCTCCCTTCCCAGCCAGAATAGCCAAAACATACTTATAGGCCATTACAAATAATCACATAAAAGGGTGTAGCTCTTTATACATCATCATTTGGTTAATAATTACATTTTTACTACGGTTTTTTTCATTGCATCTAGATTAATTACAATGCTCCGTTATAACCTTTGATGTGCCCTTATTTAATTACCTTTGCATGTCCCATTAAAAACGACTTTAAAATTCAGATGTGACAAAATCTGTAATAATTCCTTCTAAAGCACAGGAAGTACATGTAAACAATTAACTCCAGTGAAAATATTTATCTGCAATAGGAGTAGGGTTGCTGTATCTTTAGTGCTATTTGATATTACATACGCCACTCAAAACACAGCGTTGCTTATTTACGAATAATTAAAGTTTTTCAGCCTAACTTCTCGTATTTTTATTTTAATGGAAGTCATTATACTGCATTATCTTTATTTTAATTAAAGCCATTATATCTTTATTTTAATCGAATCCATTATACTGCACTATCTTTATTTTAATCGAATCCATTAGCCTATACTGCATTATCTTTATTTTAATCGAAGCCATTATATTGTATTATCTTTATTATAATCGAAGGCATTATAGTGTATTATTCAAACTAACTGTACTTTTGTGTCCTTATGTTTATTGTTCATCTCGAGTTACCCATTGTTATTGTTTTATTCTGTTAGGTTATGTGATATCCTCCTACTCTTGGACGGTGCATTTCTCAACTCATACCTTGCATAACCAACCATTGCATTATTTGTTTTAAGAGCTTTGATATTTAAACATTTTATACTTGTTGCACTGTACTGAGTATTTATTTTCTTTTTTCATTCTTAGAAGAGAATTGATGTAGATAAACTTTTGGTGCGTTTTAGTTACATAGGCTACATAAATACCTCGTATATATAGAGTACCGTATATATAAAGTATAATAAACATATCATATTCCATTAGTTCATGCACAAATACAGAATATACAAGCCCAGCAGGAATTTAGCCCGAACACATGCAGGAACCAACAAATACATGTACGGACATTCCCACGACAATTTGGTCATTGAGCTGGGACATTCTCTCTCTCTCTCTCTCTCTCTCTCTCTCTCTGTCCGTGCTTGCTGTCCCTCTATCTGAGTCTATATACTTTTCTTGCTCTACACACACACACACACTTTTTTTTTCTCTCTCTCATTTTTATTATAAGTAATTAGGTGTCCGGGGATGAATTGAGCAAGTAATGAACATACACCTTTTCACTATTATTTTATTTGAACCCCCCCCCCCCGTTCCCCTAATTAACAGATATAAAGAGGTAATCTATCCAGTTATTCCTACACACTTATCATGTCTTCTTATACGGGTGTGAGATACAGTGAATGGAAGGTGCTTTGTCTCCCAGTCCTTCTATGGTATCATTATCATATCTTTTAATTAATCGCGTTCCTATATAGATGGGATGACTCATCTTAGGGTCACGAGTGTACGATTAAATCACAATATTATCAAGACTGAGACATATGTTGAGGTTTGTGAATGATACGTTATGTTATTGTATACTCTGGCAGTCTAAATCTATAATATATAAGGTATTTTCCGGTCACAAAATCGTCTGGCTTTAACCCAAGTAGTTAATACCTGTGTTACCTTTTTCTCCAAGAAGTCAATGGGTCACATTAATGTATATAATTATATTATTTAAAGATTATTTTTGAAAATAAATACTTTTTTGTTAAAATATAGGCTAGTACAGTTGTCGTTGTCGTGTTAGAAGTTAATTAATTAAAGAGTGAGGCCTCAGAATGTAAAGATAATTATGCCTGAAATACTAATGCCACACTTGTGAGTAAACCATATACAACTCGCTAGCCTACACGAGACTCGAGAGGGACTATGGTTCCAGGAGCGGCACGAGCAGAGCAGCTGTGGTAATAAACGCTGTTGCAGGGGTTGTTATCATTAAAATTAAGGGGTACGTAATGAAATGATGAGTGGGACGGTGAAGTGTTTGGATAGGACGGATGAGAGAAGTCGAGTGTGAGAATGACCTTCCTATTTTCCTACAAGTACGATAGGGTATACAGAACATTAATAACTTTTCTGACTAGTGAAATGATGGGGCGGGAGGGTAAATGTTATGATAGCACAATACAAAAAGTGTACTTGTAATTGTTCATCTCTATATGTACTGAAAATGTATTCGTGTTACTAAGATATTTTATTATCATTGTACCACACTATCGTCTTTACTTTTAAGCGTAATTGGTGTTAAGATTATTTGTTTCTTTATTATAGCCTAATGAAGATTTACGGCGTGAATAGCTAGGTGATATGATAAAATATATACAGTAGTTTCATTTCTACCTTGATTCACTCATAAAAGACCCCCCACCCCACTCCCAGGCAAGACACCTTTTAACAATAACAGCAGATGTAGATAGAACGACTAGGTCCTATTTTCATAAGGAGGTTTGGCTAAAATTGATAATAATAATAATATACGGTAGTAAAGATTCTTGACGCTTCTCTCTCTCTCTCTCTCTCTCTCTCTCTCTCTCTCTCTCTCTCGTGGGTAAAGTCGACGCTAGAGACACCTGGCAGCGAACCAACAAACTGACATGCAGTAAAACTTATACAGTAGTATCTTTTTTTATTTTATATATATATTTTTTTTATTACTCTTTTCGTTACTCGTTGCCAATGCTGTTTTTTTTTTTATGTTTCCATTTATAATCTTAATGTTTCATCACCCAGGTTTAATTGATACATATTAACCTTCCTAGTTAGTTATTCAGTGTTTATATTTAGCATTTCCAAGTTTACCGGTACAATAATATATTATAGTTTCTCTGTCCATTCTGTCGTACCATAATATTCCTCTCTTCTTTTATACCTCTAGGCTATTCCTTATCTACACATCATGCCTTCCCTTGGACCATCCCTCACCCCCTCTCACTTCACTCCTTCCTTCCTGCCATACCAACCATCCTAGCCTATACACTAGTTATTTTCCTTCCTTCCTTCCATCACTATCACTTTTCCCTCTCTTACTCATTTTATTTCCTATTTTCCTTTCTTACTTCCTTACCCCTTCACTATCCATTATCTACCTGTTCCCTCTCACCCATTTTATTTCCTATTTTCCTTCCTTACTTCCTTACCCCTTCACTCTCCACTATCTGCCTTTTCCTAGTCTTACCCATTTTATTTCCTATTTTCCTTCCTTCCTGGGTCTGTTAATTTTCCTTCATTCCTTGTGTCCTTCCTTCATCCTCTTATTCCATCTCCCTGTTATCTCCCTCAGTTCTTCATTCCTCTTCTTCCTAGCCTTCTGTACTTCCACATCCTCACTCTCTTCATTCCTCTCTGTACCTTCTGTCCACCTTCTCCATACTTTCTCCTCTCCTTCCTTCTTCATACTTTCTCCTCTCCTTCCTTCTCCATACTTTCTCCTCTCCTTCTTCATACTTTCTCCTCTCCTTCTCCATACTTTCTCCTCTCCATCCTTCTCCATACTTTCTCCTCTCCTTCCTTCTCCATACTTTCTCCTCTCCTTCATCCATACTTTCCCCTCTCCTCCATACTTTCTCATCTCCTTCTCCATACTTTCTCCTCTCCTTCCTCCATACTTTCCCCTCTCCTTCTCCATACTTTCTCCTCTCCTTCTCCATACTTTCTCCTCTCCTTCCTTCTCCATACTTTCTCCTCTCCTTCCTTTCCATACTTTCTCCTCTCCTTCTCCATACTTTCTCCTCTCCTCCTCCATACTTTCTCCCCTCGTTCTAAGCCGGACATTTTCTCTTGCCCTTCCTTACCTTTACGTTTACCCCCTCCCCTCCCTTCCCTTCCCCTCCCACCCATGCCCGGTGTGTTAGACAGGTATGTGTGTGTATATTGTGACCAAACCTGGTGATGCTCTGAGGTATATACTCCAGGGCTCCGGCCTCCTCAAGGTCTCTCTCTCTCTCTCTCTCTCTCTCTCTCTCTCTCTCTCTCTCTCTCTCTCTCTCTCTCTCTCTCTCCGCTGTTGATAATGATTACTGGAGGCTGTAGAGGACTTTTTAAATGGTACTTTGAGGGTTACTGCTCTATTATATCACTCCCAAAATTGGAGCATAAATAATTGTTGATACCATGTAAGGAACCCTGAGTGAATGAATCCTCAACACCTTACATAATAATAATACCAACTACTTGTACTGGACTGTAGCAGTGGATGTTTGGGTTGACCGAGGAAGGCCTTGTAATAGGGATTCATGTGCTGTGTCAGTTTTGAGGAGTGACAGTATACCACGTCAAGAAGTCTGTCTGTGTGTGTGTGTGGTTTGAGGAGTGACAGTATACCACGTCAAGGAGTCTGTGTGTGTGTGTGTGTGTTGCAGTGCACTTTGCTGCATCTTGCAATAACTACATGTATCAACAACATTGTCTGCCTCAACGTTATTGCTGTCAACAAAAGAGTGGTTCACACTTCTTAAAGCTAACCTAAGCCCGCATTGACAATACGAAGCCACAACACATGATATTGTAACACGCTTCCTTCAATTTTTTATACAATTCGTCCTCAACTATTGACCAAAGGGGGGAACTGTTTCGTGGAATATAGTTAAAGTGGTTGTTCTTTTTTTGGTACATTATTGGAATGCCTTGATTCCTCTAAAGTATGCTAGGAAACAGGACCAGAGGAGCAAAAATAATGGTGTTCTGTTGCTTGGAATAGTTTGGAGGATTCAATTGCTCTAGAATTACCAAAACAAATCTTCCCCCTTAAAGACTTAAAGGAATACGTTAACATTGTATTATATAGCCGTGTGGTTGGTTGGTTGGTTGGTTGGTGTGCAGAGACGACCCCTTAACTTAACTATGTGACCCCGGCTGCTGAAACTGTGTCACACCACCAACACCACCACACTTAATTTAGAATCCACTCCTTTGAGAAGGTGGAGGAGGAGGAGGAGGTGGTGGTGGAGGAGGAGGAGGTGGAGGAGGAGGTGGTGGAGGAGGAGGTGGTGGTGGTGGTGGTTCTGCCTGACTCTTGCTGACATAGTATACAGTCCAAGGCAAAAGTCCCATCGTCTCACTCGACTAGTTTTGTAATGGATCTCATAAAGATTAAAGAGAGAATTATTCTTGTTGGTAATTTGGAAGGCTACTAATTCCTGCTAACTGTGCCAGAAAACAGATGCCCTCGAATGTACAAATAGGGGATCTGTTTCGTGGTATACCTTGAAGGGAATCTGAGACCTTCCAATTATTTCACAACACCAAATAATTATAAAATCACACAGGGGACAAATTAGTAAACTTATCTGGTGGTTCTTCCGTTTACGAGTCAGTCTGAAACATATAATTTCCTTCCTGTACAACTCATGATACGTAATCCCTAACTAGAGACGAACGGCAGGCACCACACACACACACACACACACACACACACACACACACACACACACACACACATTCGAACAATACCAGGCGATTCGAAGCTTTCTGCACCCCACACATTGCATGATCAGAAATTATGTATCACGAGTGTACAGTACAACTCATGATAAGACAGATGTGGCGACAGGAAACCCTCAAAGTAAAGGTTCTCAAGTGTCAAGAGTGAAGAAGCTTCAAAGCCACAATGAAGGGATAAAAAGATCTCCATGTAAAGGATGTGAGGGTGAAAGTTAAAAAAGATCACATTTAACGTGTGTGTGTGTGTGTGTGATATCTCGGGGCAATAAGGCCATTACAGCCATTTATAGACACACACATACACATATATACACACAGTCACAGGAGTGCATGGGTAGGGTAATATCAGCAGAATATTTATATCGAATTAAACTATGACGTAATCCATAGCAACATATAAACTCCACTACAAGGAAAATCGTTTATATAGTGTTAGTTCGTATAGAATTATATTAGATACGGTTCAAGAGTTTAGTTGTCATGTGTTAATTAATTACGGTACCTGGCTCTTATACCAGCAGATACCTCAAGGACCCTGTGATCGTGTATAAAAATTGGAGGCTTCTGATTCCTCCTGACCATGCCACAAAACAAGCTCCATCCCTATAGGTGGTGTTTCGTGGCAATATTTGAAGGAATCGTTTATTTCCAATTTTCTGACTACATAACATGGTTCCTTAAGAGTGAACTTTGCTATTGTGAATAAGGGCCCATGTTCTATACGAATCTATAGGGTATAAAGACCTTAGGGACAACTGTACTGTACTGTAGTGTAGGTTGGTTGGTTGGTTGGCTGGTTGTAAGTTTGTTGAGTGACGTGGAGTAATCAACGTGGTAAGTGGTGAATATATTACCCCTCTCTAGTGCATGACAAATGTTAACTACCAGGGTAAATACACAAAACAAACACACATGTCCACACCACACACACACACACACACACACACACACACACACACACACACACACACACACACACACACACACACACACACACACACACACGATTCCACCTTCCCTCCTCCTTCCTCCCTCCCTATCTCCTTCCTTCTTATAACTATCCCATTCCACCTTCCCTCCTTTTTCCCTATCTCCTTCCCTTTTATATCTACCCCATTCCACCTTCCCTACACACATACAGATATACAGTACACACATTATCTCTACTTCATCTCATAGGACTGTAAATATCTTGGGACTTTTTTTGATCTTGTATGAATGAGAGGAGAAAAGAATGTTGTGAGGACTGTAATAATTTTATATGTATGAGAGGACAAGTGAATGTAATGAGGACTATAAAAAGCTTAGAACTATTTTGATTTTATAAGTATGAGAGGAGAAAAGAATGTTGTGTACGTGTTGATATTAAACTTGATATACAGTACAGTTGAGGACACATGGAACGGCTCTAAACACAAACAAACAAACAAACAAACAAATTATATGCTCAGTGAAGGATCCCAATTCAGGTGTATAATATTATCTACTTTTATACTATATCCACAACTGTATAGAAAAGTAGAGGGAATAACGTCAGAGGAGAACATGTCTTGTAGTTGTTGTGGTTGGGGAGTCACATTTCAGGTGTGTCTACTTTTATTTATGTTCACATCTGTATAGTAGAGTGGAGTGAATAATGTCAGAGGGGAACTTCTTGTCTTGTTGTTTGTTTACTGTGACTCATGACAGTGTTGTTGTTGTTGTTGTTGATAATGATAATTGTGATGAAGTGTGTTTTGTATACGTGGAGATGACTGACTCCTTATTAAGTGGGATGTATGTACTGTATGTATGTATGTATGTTTGTACAGTGCTGGTGGTCAATCTGGAGCAACTGATTCCCCCAAACTCTTTCAAGCTACAGGCCCACCGTTATTTTTATTAATCTGGTCCTGTTTCCTGACATACTTTGGAGGAATGAAGACACTCCAATGTACCAGAAGTATAGCTGTATCCCTTAAGGTGGTCCTAATTCTTTTTTATTACAAACATTGGAGTGTTTTGATTCCTCCAAAGTATGTCAGGAAACAGGACCAGACGAACACAAAATAATGGTGTTCTGTTGCTTAGAATAGTTTAGAGGAATCAGTTGCTCCAGATTTACCAACACAACACTATGCCCTTATGAAACGGAAACCTCCTGAGTCTTGTGACCGGATAATACCGTGATGACATTTATAGTTTCTTATTTATTTCTGACAGTATTAATAAAGAAACACATCCGGTACTCAACTTTGATCCCCTTAAGTAAATAGTCCGTTCGTCAATGTCATAATGTTAAAGATTGTACCGGTAGTTAAATCATATTATATGTTATTATTACTTCTTGTTATTATTATTACTTCTTGTTATTATTAATTATTATTATTATTACTTGTTATTATTACTCGTTATTATTATTATTACTTCTTGTTATTATTCATTATTAATATTACTTCTTGTTATTATTACTTATTATTATTGCTTCTTGTTATTATTACTTATTATTATTATTACGTGTTGTTGTTATTACTTGCGTTAGTATATATAGAGAATGTGTCCAAATAGGCTATATTATGTGTATGCCAACGCAAAATGTGTGGTGATAATATATATGTGTACAAGAATGTGTATGTGCCAGCGAAAAATGTGTGGAGATAAAATGTGTATAAGGAATGTGTGTGTGTGTGTGTGTGTGTGTGTGTGTGTGTGTGTGTGTGTGTGTGTGTCAATGAAAAAACATGTTGAGAAATGTGTATAAGGAATGTGTGTGTGTGTGTGTGTGTGTATCAACAACGAAAAATACAGTATGTTTAGAAAAGCCCCAAGATTGTCCCCTACTCCCGCACCCCCTTAATAAACAACAAGAACTTGGCCTTGAGATTTTAATTGGTGACACCCGTTCAAAATGAAGAATTATTTTTTCACTTAAGGTCCCGGTTATTTATTTTTATTTTTTTTTCACTTTAGGTCCCGGTTATTTTTTTTTTTTTTTCACTTTAGGTCCCGTTTTTTTTTTTTTTTTTTTTTTCACTTTAGGTCCCGGTTATTATTTTTTTTTTCACTTTAGGTCCCGGTTATTTTTTTTTTTCACTTTAGGTCCCGGTTATTAATTCCATAGTCGCCTCTCTCTCTCTTTCTCTCTACAGACACACACACACACACACCTTATTTCATCTCATGATATAAGGTGTGTGTGTGTAAAGAGAGAGAGAGAGAGAGAGAGAGAGAGAGAGAGAGAGAGAGAGAGAGAGAGAGAGAGAGAGAGAGAGAGAGAGAGAGAAAGAGAGCAGGGTCCAGAGATGGATGGATAGATGAATGAATGAATGGATAGATTGTTGAATGAATGAATGGATCGATGGATGAATGAATGAATGAATGAATGAATAGATCGATGGTTGGATGGATGGTTGGATGGATGGATGGATTGTTGAATGAATGAATGAATAGATGGATGAATGGATGGTTGGATGAATGGATGGTTGGATGGATGGTTGGATGGATGGATGGTTGAGTGGTATTTTTTCACAATGTTGTCCACCACTTTACACACATACTCACGAACACTTCATCCATATATAGACAAACACGTGCACATTTTTTGCAATCCTTACAAGTTCACCACATCAACTAATAGGCTCATAAACATTGTACACACACACACACTGATACACACACACACACACACACTGATACACACACACATGGTACACACACACACAGACACACACACGGTACACACACACACACAGACAGACACAGACACACACACATGGTACACAAACACACACACACACTGATACACACACACACACTGATACACACACACACACACACAGACACACACTCACACACATACACACACACCACATGGTACTCACACACACACACACACACAACATAGGGGGACATTTGCTGGCCTTGACGTAAATAGCATGACATGTGTTTCTGGAATTCACATTATTACACCAAGCAGTGAGTTCTTGCTGACATTGAAACAGTTTAGGGACATACTGGTAAGAAAAACAGGAGAGAGAGAGAGAGAGAGAGAGAGAGAGAGAGAGAGAGAGAGAGAGAGAGAGAGAGAGAGAGAGAGAGAATCATTATCTTGAGGTTTAAAACATATACAAGCAGTAGTATATGAGAGAGAGAGCTATTATATTAGAGTTTCACACATATATAAGCAGTAAGTACTATGTGTGTGTGAGAGAGAGAGAGAGAGAGAGAGAGAGAGAGAGAGAGAGAGAGAGAGAGAGAGAGAGAGACTGAATGAACGAAAGAACCATTACATTAGAGTTTCACACACATACACAAAGATGCACACACACACACTAACACACACCAACACACCAACACACACACACCAACACACACCAACACACACACACCAACACACACACACACTAACACACACCAACACACACCAACACACACACCAACACACACCAACACACACCAATACACACACACCAACACACACACACCAACACACCAACACACACACACTAACACACACCAACACAAACACACACACACCAACACACACACTAACACACACACACACACACACATACCTTATATACACCTAACATTAATCTCGTTGTGCTGTGGTGTTCTCTTCTTTCCTCCGTGGGTTATAGTTAATTCAGACAGACACTGATGATTTAAGAGTCGCCACGCAGGCCAAGGAGCAGGCGGCAGGGGAGAGGCGCCAGAGAGAGAGAGAGAGAGAGAGAGAGAGAGAGTGAGAGAGAGAGAGAGAGAGAGAGAGAGAACTATTATCTTGAGGCTTTAATACAATGTCATATACAAGCAGTAATATGTGTGTGTGTGAGAGAGAGAGAGAGAAAAAAAAAAACTATTATCTTGATGCTGAATACATATACAAGCAGTAATATGTGTGTGTGTGTGTGTGTGTGTGTGTGTGAGAGAGAGAGAGAGAGAGAGAGAGAGAGAGAGAGAGAGAGAGAGAGAGAGAGAGAGAGAGACATTCAAACAGCAACAGATCGACTAGTCCTTTCGAGGCTATTTGAGAGAGAGAGAGAGAGAGAATATTAGTAAGTGAAGGTATTGTATATAATCGAATACAGTTTTCTGTATTTTTTTTTATTTTTAAATGGTGTTGTTGAAGTTTATGATGTTCAGTGTTTGTTATCACGACCTTCTCTTATATGTGTGTATCCTAGTCGACGACCTTGTTTGTATGTGTGTGTGTGTGTGTGTGTGTGTGTGTGTGTGGGAGTAGGGATGTGTTTGTGTGGGTGTGTGTGTGAGTAGGGATGTGTTTGTGTGGGTGTGGGGAGGAGAGGGTTTCGTGTGTGTGTGTGTGTGTGTGTGTGTGTATACAATGTTTGACGTATGAATGAATGAAGTAAGAGAGGGAAAGAAAGGTAAGGGTCAGTTATTATTCTCCATATTAGAAGGTCATTGTGTTATATGGAGCAACTGATTCCTCCAAACTAATAATATACAAGCAACAACAGACCAACATTATATTTGTTCATGTGGTCCTGTTTCCTGACATACTTTGGAGGAATCAAGGCACTCCTATGTATATATGTATGTATGTACCAAAAGTGTAATGTAAAAAGTCTAGTCGTTTTACCTTTTCATACGTACTATAGAAAACCTTTACACTTGCTAGGCCTATACATAGAAAAGTCTTCACCCTGTGTACTGTAGGCCTATTTACAGTAGTTTCTCCAC
Source organism: Petrolisthes manimaculis (assembly GCA_034508575.1). NCBI lineage: Eukaryota > Metazoa > Arthropoda > Malacostraca > Decapoda > Porcellanidae > Petrolisthes > Petrolisthes manimaculis. Next base: position 10,539 of record JAWZYT010001092.1, on the reverse strand, counting down.
CTGTGTAGACTAATGCAGAGAGCTAGAGTACCTTCACCCAAGTCTAGGCCTATTATAAAATATACCCATATCCTCTGATGGTAAATAACTACACCAATATTATTTCTTGGTCTCATCTAATTAGGTGATAGATGGTGTGACTTTAACCTCCTGTGAGGAAGGCCACCAATCTTCACATCAACACACTCATCTTTACATCATAATAAATAAATCAACTGTTAATATTTATCATCCAGTACGGTACCATACAGAAAATAATGGGTCTCTGGGAATATAAAGGATAAGATACTTGGCTCTAAAACGAGGAGTCCCAGGGTGGAATCCAGTCTGGGGAATTAATTAATGTGTAGAGTAAGAATTCCTGTGACCAACTGTACGTCAAACATTCATACGTCAAACATTGTATACACACACACACACACCATCACACACACACACGAAACCCTCTCCTTCGCACACCCACAAACACATCCCTACTCCCACACACACCCGCACAAACACATCCCTACTCCCCCCCCCCCCACACACACACACTATACGATCCCTAACTAACTAACTAAATAACTATTGTGATCATTGGACACCACCGAGGAAAATCATATCACATGTCTATATAAAAAAAAAACTAGGTAGGCCTATGATAACGAGGGTCTATAGCTGGGTGACTCACAGGCAGACTCAACCCACCACCAACTTGGGAGTCTGTGAATGTGGTTTGTTTGGTTGGTGGCTTTGATGTGTTGTGGGAAGTAGGGGACGGGGAGGGCACGAATGGCAAGGAAAAGTTGGGATGCGATTAAGTGGATGAGAAGGGAAGGTTTGGATGGGATAGAGTGGATGAGAAGGGAAGGTTTGGATGGGATAGAGTGGATGGATAGGGAAGGTTTGGATGGGATATAAAGTGGATGGGAAGGGAAGGTTTGGAGGGGATATAGAGTGGATGAGAAGGGAAGGTTTGGATGAGATTAAGTGGATGGGAAGGGAAGGTTTGGATGGGATAGAGTGGATGGGAAGGGAAGGTTTGGATGTGATATAGTGGATGAGAAGGGAAGGTTTGGAGGGGAGGGTATGGTGGGAAGGGAAAGTTGAAAATATATTTGTGTGGAGATGAAAGTGTCAGCATATGGGAGATGGAGATAAGGAAGGTGGATTAGTGTGTGTGTGTGTGTGTGTGTGTGTGTGTGTGTGTGTGTGATGGTGCGGGCGGGGATGGGCAGGGCGAAAATACATGAGTGTGTGGGTGTGGAGTATGGGAAGAGATGTGGGAAGCAGACAGGAGTATAGCCTAGACGTGGGGGTGAGGGGAAGGGGGAAGGGGGTAAATAGGTATGGGGAGTAAGTGATGTTCAAAGAGAGAGAGAGAGAGAGTGAGAGTGAGAGAGAGAGAGAGAGAGAGAGAGAGAGAGAGAGAGAGAGAGAGAGAGAGAGAGAGAGAGAGAGATTGGGTGTGTGTGGACGATAGAGAGACGGTGAGGGTGGGGGGGGGGGGGGAGGAGAGAAGAGAATAGGGGGGATGGGGAGGGTGATTGAGAAGAGGAAGGGATAGAGGTGGTAATATACTGTCTAGTGATGTAAGAAGTAACCAGGATGATATTACAGGGAACGCCTTCTGCACCATCTCCAGCATACTCCCCTCTCCTTACTCCTCCTACCTCTCCCCCTCTCCTTACTCCTCCTACCTCTCCCCCTCTCCTAAACTCCTCATACCTCTCCCCCTCTCACTACTCTCCATCCTCTCCCCCTCGCACTACTCCTCCATCCCTTTCCCCCTCCCCCCTCCCCCCCTCCTGCACTTAGACTGGAAGAGGAGCAACAAAGATTATGGTGTCGATGCATATAGGTGGAGTAGGAGTAGGAGGGGGTCAAGTTGTTGGAATTAGTGTTGTTGTGTGGTGTTGTTGTTGTGTTTACGGTACCGATATATATAGTCGATGCATAAAGGAGAAGGAAGCAGGAGTAGGAAGGGGTCGAGTTGTTGGAATCATTGTTGTTGTGTGTGTTGTTGTTGTTGTTGTTGTTGCTGTCTTTACAGTACCGGTATATACAGTTTGTATGTTTGTAAGGAGGTTTACTGTACATACATGAAACATTGGAATTCTCACGTTCATTCTTGGAAAGTTGTATTAGACCTTGGTATATACTGTGATAAATGGATAAATTGATGTGGTTATTGATAGAAAAATGATTATGGTACGGTAGTTGGAGGAATTTTTGGAAGTAATAGATTGATTCTGAAAATGACAGGTGTGTGTGTGTGTGTGTGTGTGTGAAAGAGAAAGAAGAGAAAATACAGTAATGATGTTGTTGGTGAACTGGAGAGAGAGAGAGAGAGAGAGAGAGAGAGAGAGAGAGAGAGAGAGAGGGATGCATACAAGGGTGAGTGATGCTGACAGGAGAGGCTCTCAGCTGGCCCCGTCAGCACTGAGCAGGTGGCTGTGTCAGGAAGAAGTCTGGTGCTAGTAGTGGTGGTAGTGGTGGTGGTGGTAGTAGTGGTAGTAGTAGTGGTAGTGGTAGTGGTGTAGTAGTGGTGGTAGTAGTGGTGTTGCTTCATGACTCCTTCCTTACCTTTGCATACACTCAGTAATATACGACGTATATATATGTTGCCACGGGAGATCAACAGTGTAGTTAGTTTGTCTTGTGGTGTAATGTATATGTAAATTTCAACACCCACCCGAGTAGACGAACCATGCATGAGAGGAAGCTATTTATATTGGACTTGTGAATATGAAACCAATACAGGTGTAGTAAAAAATACCTTTCAACCTTTCTACAACAGATATACAGTACTACACACTAAATTAAAGATTATAACTACCTTTTCCTGGCACCGCTTATAACTTTACTCTCTGACTGTACAACACAACATTGGGGACACTCATGTACACAACCTTTACTTAATTAGTTAATGCTGAATAAAATATAACGTCCACAACTTATTAAGAGGGTGCGGGAGTAGGGGATAGACTTGGAGAGGGGGTGCGGGGGGTGCGGAATAGAGGGACAGGCAGGATAGAGGGACCTATATTCGACCTTGAAAAGGTCAATGACCTTTAAGATCGCTTTAGGGTCAAGTTAAAGGTCAAATATGAAGTTGTTCCGATTTCTTCGAATTTTTGCAGTTGGAAATTATCTGGCATTGGTGGAGGTTTGCATTCTCTGAAAGCTTCCATTCTTGTTTTTGTTACGTTCCTCCACATTAGGGTATTTGTGTCATTATTATTATTATTATTATTTGTGGTGTATATAACTTTGTGTATTTCATGTATGTGTATATTTTGTTTATCAACCCTTCATGTTACTTCGAACCTCACTTTAGTTTTATTGCGGTGAGTCCTCTGGGCTGAATAATTAATATATTTAAGACTAATCTTAATAGTAAAAAGCCTATCCCCTATTCCCGCAACCCCCTAACCCCCCCAAGCCTGTCCCCCTACTCCCGTACCTCCCAAACCCCCCAAGCCTGTCCCCCTACTCCCGCACCCCCAAGCCTGTCCCCTACTTCTGCACTCCCTTAAATTAAGACACATAAAAAGTCCCTCAGAGTGTCCATGAATTCAGCCTATGTTTTTGTTTAGGCGGCTTGGTATGTATGCTGACGTGTGTGTGTGTGTGTGTGTGTGTAATGATGATGTGGGGTGGGGTGCTGGCGTGGGAGTGTGTGTGTGTGTTGTGTGCACGGTGGTCTGGTTGCTATGTGTGTGTGTGTGTGAAGGAGTCTGGTTGATGTGTGTGTGTGTGTGTGTGTGAAGAAGTCTAGTTGATGTGTGTGTGTGTGTGTGAAGGAGTCTGGTTGATGTGTGTGTGTGTGTGTGTGGTGTGTGTGTGTGAAGAAGTCTAGTTGATGTGTGTGTGTGTGTGTGCGTGTGTGTATTGATGATGATAATAATTATAAGGGTGGTGTTAGCTGTACATTCTCTCTTTAATTATCCTTGCCCGCTGCTCAGACTGTGTGTGTGTGTGTGTGTGCCTTGGCGTATAATAGGCTATGCGTATGTAATGGTCTCAACTCGGTGCATGTGTGTGAAAAGAGAGAGAGAGAGAGAGAGAGAGAGAGAGAGAGAGAGAGAGAGAGAGAGAGAGAGAGAGAGAGAGAGAGACTGACTTTGTAATGTGTTTGTGCTTTTATTTAGAAATTACACACACAGAGAGAGATAGAGATAGAGATAAACTGACTTTGTAATGTGCCTGTTCTTTAAGTTAGAAATTAAAGAGAGAAAAAAAAAAATGACTTTGTAATGTGCTTGTGCTTTAAGTTAGATATTAAAGAGAGAGAGAGAGAGAGAGAGAGAGAGAGAGAGAGAGAGAGAGAGAGAGAGAGAGAGAGAGAGAGAGAGAGACTGACATTGCAATATATGTGTGTGTGCTTAGTAAAAAAATAAATAATCTGTTTATTCTTATGATGCTTTAGATAACCATGAACGAACATTACCACTCATACCAGGATAATAATAATGTGTTTTAAGGGACCCTGTGATGTAGTCAGAAAATGGAGATAAGTGAGTCCTTCAAACATTGCCACGAAACATCACCTATAGGGAAGGAGGTTGTTTCGTGGCATGGTCAGGAGGAATCAGGAATCAGGGGTGGTACTTATAAAGAATTTAAGATTTTATCCTAAACTTCATCATAGTTAAGATGAAGACATAACTTTCATGATCACATAGTCAATAATTGTACCCTTTATTAAGTTTATTATAGAGTATGTAAATTTATAATCAGAATATCAATGGGGGTCAGATGAGGGTAAGATGACGTCACTGTGAATACGGGAAGTAAACAGGTTCTGTACGTGTTGCTGTTGTTGTCTCAGGACGTATATAATAACACATGTACAATACAGGGTATATTATAATATTATATAGTAACTCAACTCAGTCAAACACATTATAGATTATTTTTGTTTTCTTGTACAGAGTTTGGTTTCAATTTAAGCGTTCATAATATAATTCATGTTGTTGTTGTTGTTGTTGTTGTGTGTGTGTGCGTGTGTGGTAATAGTGGTGATAGGCTGAGGTGTGATGATGTAGTGTGACAGAATATAGGATGTAGTACTATGAAACAAACAAACAAACAAAAACAAGCAAAACAAAACAAAATACAAGGTTGTCTCACTCCAGACTTTTAACTCCTATAATAACAAAGACATTTATTAAAAGTTGTAACGCTGTGTTTAAATTTTAGGGGGTGCAGGAATAGGGGGACAGGCTTGGGGGGGGTTTGGGGGTGCTGGAGTAGGGGGACAGGCTTGTTTTTTTTTTTTATTTATGGAGTGAGAAACAAGGGAGTTGATGGTATTTATAATTAATGTGTTTATTTTGTGACATTAAACAAACCAACACAAACATAATACACATTCTTGCTATTTATCACACTCCCTCCAGTCTTAAACTTCTACACACACACACACACACACACACACTATACCCTTATCCATCTCTCTCTCTCTCTCTCTCTCGCTCTCCTCACCAGCATCCCGACTTCCTACCCTTATCCATCTCTCTCTTTTTATTTCTCTCTCCACGTCCCCCATAACATTTTTCCCTTCCCCCCTTCCCTTCCCCCCACGCCTTCTTTCCCTCCTTCCTATTTTCTACCTTTGATCCTCCCTCTTTCCTTGGGTATTTTTATCACTGTCCCTCCTTCCTTCCCTCCCTCCCTCCCTCCATTACCTCTCTCTTATTTTTTGTTTATATTCCTCTTCTCTACGTTTTCCCTGGCTTATCTCCATTCTCTCTCTCTCTCTCTCTCTCTCTCTCTCTCTCTCTCTCTCTCTCTCTCTCTGTGTATGTTCTCCCTGGCTTATCTCCATTCTCTCTCTCTCTCTCTCTCTCTCTCTCTCTCTCTCTCTCTCTCTCTCTTTCTCTCCTCTCTCTCTCTCTCTCTCTCTCTCTCTGTTTACGAGCCAAAAAGAATGCCCATAATAGAGTAAAAATCACAGCCAATAATGACGACCTTGCCAAGTTTACAGACTTACGTAGAAAAGCCAAAAAGTTAATCAAACAGAGTAAAAAGACAATTGAAAAACACGTTGCAAATCAGAGTAAGACAAACCCGAAAGAGTTCTACAGTTATATTCGACAAAAGAAAGTAACTTACGTCAACTATCGGTCCAATTCTTGATGAAAATGGGGACTTTACGACAGATGAAGAGCGAATGAGTAGTATCCTAAATACTTTCTTTGCATCAGTCTTTACTACAGAAAACCCGAACAATATACCAGCTGAAACAACAGTCCAAAATGAAAACACCGAAGTATTAAATAATATCAGCATAACAGAAAATGACGTAATCAAATGTATTGATAAATTAAATGTAAATAAGGTCACCTGGGCCTGACACGATCTCCCCTCGCGTAATAAAGGAAGCAAAAAGCGAAATAGTAAAACCTCTGACTCTGCTATTTAATTATTCATTACACACTGGAAACAATACCTGACGAATGGAAGCTCGCTAACGTAACACCAATATTTAAAAAGGCAGCAAATCCTTACCTAGTAACTATCGCCCTATCAGCCTAACCTCAGTAGTATGCAAAATGTTAGAGACAATCATACGAGATAAACTTACAAATCATTTAGAGGAAAACAACTTACTCAGAGACACTCAACACGGTTTCCGCAATAAACGCTCTTGCCTAACGAATCTATTAGACTTTTAAACGACATTTTTAACGAATATGATAAGAGTAAAGCAGTAGACATATTTATCTAGATTTCCAAAAAGCCTTTGACAAAGTTCCCCATAAACGTTTAATAAGTAAATTAAAATCTCACAGAATCCAAGGCGACACAGTAAGATGGATAGAGAACTGGCTAAGAAACCGTAAACAACGTGTGGTAATAAATGGAAAATCATCTAATTGGACTGGCGTTACGAGCGGGTGCCACAAGGGTCAGTTTTAGGCCCAATCCTATTCCTAGTTTACATAAACGACATAGATGAAGGTCTCTCATGCATAATATCGAAGTTTGCCGATGACACTAAAATTGCTAATACAGTACTCACTAACGCACAAACTAAAGAAATGCAAGATAACCTCGATAAATTGTCGAATTGGGCGCAAACTTGGCAAATGTCCTTCAATGCAGATAAATGTAAAGTACTCCATATCGGACATCGTAACGTAACTGCAAACTACTCGTTAAATGGTAATCAAATTAAAAGCGTGGATCAAGAGACAGACTTAGGGGTCACAATATCAAGTAACCTAAAACCCAGTCAGCAATGTACGGAAGTAATTAAGAAAGCAAATAAAACTATCGGCTTTATTGGCAGAGCATTCGAGTATAAGTCCAAAGATACAATCCTCACTTTGTATAATTCCTTGGTCCGTCCCCTTATGGAATATTGTGTCCAAGCCTGTGCCCGTACTACCAGAAAGATATAGTAAAATTGGAACGAGTCCAACGTAGAGTTACTAAAATGATACAAGTCTACGAAACAAAACGTATGAAGAGCGGCTAAATGAATTGAATCTATTCCCATAGCACAACGTAGATTGAGAGGCGACTTAATCCAGGTATTCAAAATAATCAAAGGCATAGACAATATGGACTGCAACAAATATTTCAATATCGATCAATCAAACTACACGAGAGGTAATGGCTGTAAAATCATAGGTAAATCTTTTAACTCACACGAATCCAAGAATTTCTTTTTTAACCGAGTCGTCAACTTATGGAATGGGCTTCCCCGTAACGTAATAGAATGTAACACAGTAGACAGCTTCAAACGTCGCCTGATAAACACCTTGCATCTAATCCCCGACTTTCGATGTTTACTAATGAATAATTTTTTGCCCATTACAGCCAAATTTCAACTACTTTCTATCTTTCCTATAAAATTCCTTGTGGAGATTTCTCTACCAACTCCACAAGGTTCTGACTCCTGACTTTATTTCCAGTACGGCTCAGGCCGGAGGGATTGGAGGGTGGGGAGAGAGCCTTCTACTTTGCTATCCTTACCTACGACTATCACTGGGGAGAAATTCATTCTCTACCAGTAACCTTCTAATCAGATCACCCCGTGTGGACCGTAAGGTCTGTTGTGGTCTGTGATTCTATGTAACTATGTAACTCTCCAGGCGCCACATTTATTTTTTCACTCCCTCCGTCCCTCCACTCGTAGCTTTTTTTTTTGTCTCTCTCTGTCTCTCTTCAGTCTCATCCCTCCTTACCCCTGTCACATCCATCCTTCTCTCCCTCCCCTCCCTGCCTCCCTCCCTCCCTCCCTGTATGTCATTCCCTTCTCCCTCCCTCCCTCCCTGTCTCCTCCCAACCTCCTATATATTTCTTTAATTTCCCCATTTCCTTTCTATTCCTCCTTTCTCCCTCCTTTCTCTCCCTTTCTCCCTTTCATTTCTACGGTTTTCTCCCCTTTTCCTTTCTTTTTTCCCTCCCTTTCTCTTTCCTTTTTTCCTCCTTTTCCCCTTCTTCCTCCTTTTTCCCTCCTTTCTCTTCCTCCTTTTTCCCTCCTTTCTCTTTCCTTTTTCCCTCATTTCTCTTTCCTTTTCCCTCATATCTCTTACTCTTTTTACCTGCTCCTTCTCGCTTCTCCTCGTCTCCATCTTTATCTCTTTCCTTTCCTTATCCGTCTACTTCTTCTGGTGTTTGAGAGTGGCCAGTCAGTGTTGGGGGAAGGGAAAAGGAAAAGGGAGAGAGGTCACAATAGTTTATTTCTGGTCATGTTTTGCTTCTCTCTCTCTCTCTCTCTCTCTCTCTCTCTCCTCTCTCCTCTCTCTCTCTCTCTCTCTCTCTCTCTCTCTCTCTCTCTCTTTTCACCTTGCTAGGCTACTTCTCCCTCACACACACACATACACACACACACACACAGGTAAAAGTATAGGTATAGATTATAAAGAATATAGGTACAGTATAGTATAAAATATAGAGTACGGTATAGGTATAGGTAAAGTAGTGTATAGGTATAGAATATAGGAGAATAGGTATAAAATATAGGTATAAATATAGGTAAAGGTAGTGTATAGATATAGAGTATAAGTATAGGTATAAAATATAGGTATAGATATAGGTATAGGTAGTGTATAGGTATAGAATATAGAGTATAGGTTTAGGTAAAGGTAATATATAGGAATGGTGGTATGGGTGACGGTGTGTTTGTAAACATTGACAATAGTGGGGCCCGGATGTTGTGGGGTTAGAATCATCGGGGGGCCTCCACACTCTGTTGTTTTTTATTATGTGGCGCCGCATCACTAACACCACTTTTTTTGTATGTGTGTGTGTGTGTGTGTGTGTGTGTGTGTGTGTGTGTGTGTGTGTGTGTGTGTGTGTGTGTGTGTGTGTGTGTGTTGTCTCGTTCATCTTTCTTAGCTACGGTATATATATATTTTTTTTTTCACCTTTCCTTGTCCAACACACACACACTCTCTCTCACACACACACACACAAACGCACACACACACACACAAACAAGCAAACAAACAAACCATCTGTATCCTCCTTAGGTGAACTTTTATTACCACCACTGCTCCATAATAATAATAATGTTCTTCCTGCATCCATGGGGCCCAAATTAGGAACCAATTTGCATGTTTCTAGACTCGAACTTCACCCAAAAAAAAAACAAAAAAATAAGAGAAAAATGTAAACTTGTAGCTCATTGAGGATCCAAATAAGGTGTAATTTTATTCCTTCGTTCTTTTTACACCTCCCAAATCAGGTGTAAGTGTGTTCTCTCGTTCCTTTTACACCTCCCAAATCAGGTGTAAGTGTGTCCTCTCGTTCTTTTTACACCTCCCAAATCAGGTGTAAGTATGTCCTCTCGTTCTTTTTACACCTCCAAAATCAGGTGTATAAGTGTGTTCTCTCGTTCTTTTTACACCTCCCAAATCAGGTGTAAGTGTTGTCCTCTCGTTCTTTTTACACCTCCCAAATCAGGTGTAAGTATGTCCTCTCGTTCTTTTTACACCTCCCAAATCAGGTGTATAAGTGTGTTCTCGGCTGGTAAATTGGGGTGTGGGGGCGGTAGGGGTTGTTGCTGTTGTTGTTGTTGTCGTGTACGGTGTGGCCCCTACTCTAGTCATTGGTTGGGGTATACATACACACACACACTTTTATTTCATTCATTCCTTCCCCTCTCTCTCCCTCTCTCTCTCTCTCTCTCTCTCTCTCTCTCTCTCTCTCCTCTCTCTCTCTCTCTCTCTCTCTCTCTCTCTCTCCTCTCTCCTCTTCTCTCTCTCTCTCTCTCTCTCTCTCTCTCTCTCTCTCTCTCTCTCTCTCTCTCTCTCTCTCTCTCATATATAGATGGTCACGTGGGGGAGTACCAAACCCTTCTCCCCCCCTCCCTCCCTCCCCTTCACCGTCTATCTAGCAATAAATATAAAAAAAAAAATAGATATATATACAAATAGTCACCAAACAGTACTTTATTGATTCACTGCACCTCACTCACTCACTCATACTTCCTTCCTTCCTCACTTCCTCACTTCCTCCTCTTTCCTTCCTTCCTCACTTCCTCCCCTCCTCTTTCCTTCCTCACTTCCTTTCCTTCCTCCTCTTTCCTTCCTTCCTCCC
>JAWZYT010001091.1:405000-412357 GCA_034508575.1 Petrolisthes manimaculis | reverse complement strand
AAGTTGGATATAAGAAGTTCATAATGCAATGTTATAAATACCCGGTATGTATTTAACAGGATAGACACACACTAACTAACAACACCCTACTTGTTTGCCACTGACCCCCAAAGTGAAGATAACCAAACATCTTCACTACGGTACATGTAATACGAGGTTACATGCATGGGGTTAAGTCGAGGGGATTTTTTTTTTTTTTTTTTTTTATAAAGTTCCAGGTTTTTTATTTTTACTAGGATGGGGAATTTGTGGTGTGTGTATTTTTCATAAAGTAATCGTGTTTTATTTTTCTGTCATGGGGTCGAGTCGGGGGGATTTTTTTTTTTTTTTTTCATAAAGTTTCAAGTTTTATTTATTGATTTATTTCTCTATCATGGGGGAGCTTTTGTTTTTTTTCGTATTAGTTCCAGGTTTAATTTTTCTATCATGGGGTGGAGTGGAGGGATTTTTTTTTTTTTTTTTTTTTTTCATAAAGTTTCATGTTTTATTTTATTTTCTCATGGGAGGAGGATTTTTTTTTTTTTTTTTTTTTTTGTGTGTAAAGTTTCATGTTTTATTTTATTTTCTCATGGGAGGAGGATTTTTTTTTTTTTTTTGTGTGTGTGTGTAAAGTTTCATATTTTATTTTATTTTCTCATGGGAGGAGGATTTTTTTTTTTTTTTTTGTGTGTGTGTAAAGTTTCATGTTTTATTTTTTCTCTCATGAGGTGGAGTGGAGGGGAAATTTTGGCGTGTGTGTGTGTGTGTGTTTTTTCATAAAGTTTCATGTTTTATTTTTCTCTCGTCCTTGGAGTGGAGGGGGATTTTTTTTTTTTTTTTTTTCATAAAGTTTCATATTTTATTTTTCTATCATGGGGTCGAGTGGAGAGGGAATTTTGGTGTAGTTTCTTTGAGGCCTGACTGAGACCGCAAGTGATCATCGTCGTCGTCATGGAGTGAAGGAGAATTTTATATATATACAAGGGACTCAACCTCCTCCTCCTCCTCCTCCTCCTCCTCTTCTTCCTCCTCCTCCTCCTCCTCCTCCTCCTCCTCCTCCTCCTCCTCCTCCTCCTCCTCCTCCTCCTCCTCCTCCTCCTCCTCCTCCTCCTCCTCCACTGTGTTATTTACCTTTTTGTGACGTGTGTGTGTGTGTGTGTGTGTGTGTCGTGACTGTCTCAGGCCACTGGTGATACTAACTACCCCACGTTTCTTATTCCTTTGGGTTGGTTGGTTGGTCTCTCACTTTCTTTAAATCGACGACGACGACAACCTGAAACTCCATTTTCTCTCTTGTACAGCCACAATCAAATATCCACCCACACTTTCCTTTCATCGTGTAAATAAATCGGTATCATATCAAATTATAATCATACAGAACCATATGTCAACTCATCCCCATTGATAATTACTATGAGGTGGTGCAAAATCATACACGTGTTGTTCTTTATTAACAAGATATTTACTACGATGGAAGGAAAGTGTCGGTAGATAATAGATTGTGGCTGAAAATGACTTGTGTGTCGTTAAACTTTTACGTATAACGGGGGTTTTCTTGTAACATAAAATCGTCTGGTTTAGTGGAGGTGTATACTTACTAATAAATAGCCTTTGTTTAATTTTAACTCATAGGTCAACTAAACACAGTTATTTTTTTTTTTTTCATAAAGTTTCATGTTTTATTTTTCTACCATGGGTTGGAGTGGAGGAGGATTTTTTTAATATAAAGTTTCATGTTTTATGTTTTCTCTCATAAAATGCAACAAAATCTAAACATACATACATACATTACAGACGGAATAGTGAACAAACATGATGTGAATATTTTACAACATTTGTCAGGTTATTTGCAGTAAAAAAATTCGTTTATCTTTAATTTTACTGTTTGCAATATTTTACCGAGAGCTACCGGAAGTCAAGTTAATTAATGGATATATAATTAGCGGCACACGGGGCGTTTTTTTTTTTTTTTTTTTTTTTACTTATCTATTTATAAAGTTATTTTTATTTTATATCTATTTTTTTGAGTTGGGTGACGTTGGCGTGTTTACATCCACTTGCCACTTTCCCCTCCACTAACACTAAGGCCAAATACTCCATATATTTTTAAGCAAGAAAATTTCTATAACTTAGCGTAGGGGAAATGGTCGATATTTTTGAAGGGGTTATTTTTAAGCAATTTTTTTTTTTTTTTTGTAACTTAGAGTAAGGGAAATATTCGATATTTTTGAAGAGGTTAATTTTAAGCAACATTTCTGAGGAGATAATTTATTGTATGTTATATTATATTGTTTTGCCTTGATTTCATAATACTGTATATCTTTTGCATACTCATTTTAATCAACATTTTTCACATGCATTAACCCGTTTGTTTTATTTTTCCCTACATTCCACAAACACTAATTATGTATTTTCTTTCACAGGTAAGTTTGTGGAGACAGACAAACAAACAGACTGGTGCAAGGAACGGGAGGGAAAGAAGGTGAGTGAATAGGTAGGTAGGTAGGTAGGTAGGTAGGTAGGTGGTGAGACAGACATACATACAGACAGGCAGGCAGTAGGTGCGTCAGAGAAGGTCACAGTTTAAGCAAGGCAGGAGATGACCGGCCACGAACACACACACACACACACACGAGTTGGTTGGTCCCCGGCGCCACACCAGCACACCTATGCTCTAAAACACTCTCTCTATACACACCCTCTCTCTACACACACCCTCTCTCTGCTCACACACACACGCACTCTCCTTTTTTTATACACGTTTCGCTTACTTCTCTGTGTTTACATTTCTGTTGATAAGTACTGTACCTATGTAGTGTAAATTTGTAAAATCTTTGGTGTACTTTGTCTTGGAGTGATTAGTGTTTACAGAATCAGCCAAAAAACAAAAACAAAAACACATTTAAATGGGGGTGCCGTCGGTACAAAAATTCTACAACGTGAATTTAAAAAAAAAATAAAAAATAAAATAAAAAGAGATAAATTATACTGTATAATTATATAGTTGTGATCTCACCTTCACACACACACACACACACACACACACACACACATACGCACACACACACACACACACACACACACACACACACACACACACACACACATGCATCACCAAAATATTTACAGACGTTTATTTATCCCTTTCCAACACCCTGCTCGGACCTTATAGTTACAAAATTATACTTACCGTCCTTCTGTCCTTACCGCCTCTCTCTCTCTCCCTTGATGACACCGACCGTAACTCAAATGTACAGTCGGACACAGGAATTGGTGGTACAGCCCAAGTGAAAGATGGTCAATTTTCCCAATATCAAGTTCTTTAGTGCCAAGTAGGAGACATCAGGGGCAGAAGTCAGTATTGAGGATGGTAATAAAAAGCAAGTACCTGATAATAGACACTGGTTACTCAAATGGGACACGTATCTTTCACCTGGGCTGTACCACCCATTCATGTGTCCAACTGTACTGTATGTATGTGTGTCTTGTTGTCTATCGTCGACTGAATGCTATATTTTTTTTTTCTTCAATGGTAAAAACTCGGTGCTGAAATGCATATATAATTAGAGTACATTAGCTTGCACATTCTTTTGTTTATTTCAGCTGTACTGTATATGTTTGTAAAGTGTTATCGTTTTTATCTTTACTTCATATTATTCTTTACTTATAGTCATTATTTCATACGACCACGAGTGTCTGACATTAAACAAAAGAAAATTTAAGACATCATAGTTCGTGCACTTACTTGTCTACAGTCACGCTCATAATTTTGGCTAACGTGGGACGATATTATTCAATTGAGAGAAACCACAAACTAAGAAAAGTTATATATGAAAATTTGCACTGTTGGAACTTGGAGGACAATTGAATCCTACAGACTACACTAGGAAACAGCTGCAGAATCCCTTTAATTGAGACTATAGATAGAAGATGTGTTTTGTAATAATGTTTTGTAGGACTTTTGGTCAGACTCCAAGTTGCCCTGCATGAACAGATTACGTGCATTAGTTCTGCCTGACAACAACAAACAGCTTCGTGCTCTTATGTATGTCCAAAACGAGGAGACGATATAAACATTTGATCTAGAGAAGTTATATAGCAGGCCAGTGACCGTGAGAGTGATATTATTGTATATAGGGAAGGTAACCTGATGAGGCCAAGTGATCATCCAAACAAACCCCTGAGTGATCCCCGGAATGCCAAACCAGACTTACAAATGTACCAAGATGGGGGAAGGTGAAGGTGGGAGACAGACCTTTCGTGATGTTATGAGTGTAAGGTGGGTAACAGGACCCGGGTGTTGTGTGGTGTAGGTGTTGGGTGTCGCGGTCAACAAGCAACTGATAAACACGCTCAGCAACTGACTGGGAATGCAATTGGGTGGAGGTGTTGTCGAGAGAAGGACTGTGTGTTGGTTGGTGTGTTGGATGGTTGGTTGGTTGGTTGGTTGGTTGGTGTGTTGGATGGTTGGTTGGTAGGTTGGTGGGTTGGTGTGTTGGATGGTTGGTGTTGATTGGTTGGTTGGTTGGTTGGTTGGTTGGTTGGTTGGTTGGTTGGTGGGTTGGTTGATTGGTTGGTTGGTTGATTGGTTGGTGTGTTGGTTGGTAGGTTGGTTGGTTGGTTGGTGTGTTGGTAGGTTGGTTGGTTGGTGTGTTGGTTGGTAGGTTGGTTGGTAGGTTGGTTGGTTGGTAGGTTGGTTGGTTGATTGGTTGGTGGGTTGGTTGGTGGGTTGATTGATTGGTTGGTTGGTAGGTTGGTTGGTAGGTTGGTTGGTTGATTGATTGGTTGGTTGGTAGGTTGGTTGGTTGGTTGGTTGGTAGGTTGGTTGGTTGGTGTGTTGGTTGGTAGGTTGGTTGGTAGGTTGGTTGGTTGATTGGTTGGTGGGTTGGTAGGTTGGTTGGTAGGTTGGTTGGTTGGAGGTGAGGGTTGATCATTGACGGTGGGAACAACAAGGAATGACAATAACACCGTGGCTGTTTGTGTGTGTTTATATCGTCTTACACATTCACGAGTTTCATGAACACTTTTGGTTAGAGACAAGGACAGCGGGGGGGGTTACATGACGGCAAGAATATAGGATAAATTTGTACACTACCTGGGTTTTCACAATGAGAATTTATGTTGTATATTATTATTATTAAAAGCCTTACACAACATAAAACAACAACATAACATTAATTTTTATTTATATATATATATATTTTTTTAAACTACCACCTACTTGTCACTATACCTACTTTAACGTGGTCATTCTTTTTTTATTAGATTGGAGTGCCTTGATTCCTTCAAAGTATGCCAAGAAACAGACCCAGATGAAAACCAAAAATAATGGTAATCCTGTTGCTTGGAATAGTTTGGAGGAATAATTTGCTCCAGATTTACCACCCAAAACAATAATGTGTGATATATATACCCCCTATAACTGGCCACCCACAAATAAACCCCCCCCCACCCCACCCCCCCACTCACTCCCCCCCCACCTTCCACCCTCATACCCGGCATCACATTACACACCAATAGTAATAGTAGTAGTAATAGTAGTAGTAGTAGTAGTAGGGTGGATGACACAACCCACCCACGTTGACTGCCTTCACCCCACCAACCCTATACCCTCATCAGTCACCCTAACCTAACCTAACCTAACCTAACCTAACCTAACCTAACCTCACCTCACCTCACCTCACCTAACCTAACCTAACCTAATCTAACCTATAACCTAACCTAACCTATAACCTAACCTAACCTAACCTAACCTAACCTAACCTAACTTAACTTAACTTAACTTAACCTAACCTAACCTAACCTAACCTAACCTAACCTAACCTAACCTAACCTAACCAAACCTAACCTAACCTAACCTAACCTAACCTAACTTAACCTAACCTATAACCTAACCTAACCTAACCTAACCTAACCTAACCTAACCTAACCTAACCTAACCTAACTTAACTTAACTTAACCTAACCTAACCTAACCTAACCTAACCTAACCTAACCTAACCTAACCTAACCTAACCTAACCTAACCTATAACCTAACTTAACCTAACCTAACCTAACCTAACCTAACCTAACCTAACCTAACCTAACCTAACCTAACCTATAACCTAACTTAACCTAACCTAACCTAACCTAACCTAACCTAACCTAACCTAACCTAACCTAACCTAACCTAACCTAACCTAACCTTCATCACACCATGCATCCTTAGTGATTGTGAAGGAGGAGGGAGATGGAGAATAATGGAGATAATGGAATAGGAGGAGGAGAAAGAGGAGGAGGAGGAGGAGAAGGAGGAGGAGGGAGATGGAATAGAAGGAGGAGGAGTTGGAGGAGAAGATAATGGAATAGGAGGAAGAGGAGTAGTAGTAGGAGGAGGAGGAGAGGTAGCGGTCAAACTCTGAGAGGAAGAGTTAAATTGAAAGTGAGAGTGGTATGGCAGGGAGAGGAGGAGGAGGAGGAGGAGGAGGAGGAGGAGGAGGAGGAGGAGGAAGAGGAGGAGGAGGAGGAGGAGGAGGAGGAGGTGGAGGATAAGTAGGAAGAGGAGGCGGAGGAGGAGAAGTACAAACTGTAAGGAATTGTATAAAGGAAGGACATTGGAATATTTGATGTGGGTGGGAAAGAGAATAAGTTGCCTATTTTTGGTGAAGGAAAGAGAGAGAGTATGGGAAGGATCTAAGAAGGGAGGAGAGAATGGGGTAGATGATTATAAGAGAGAGAGAGAGAGAGAGAGAGAGAGAGAGAGAGAGTTGGTTGCAATAAGAGGGAGAGGTGAGGGAAGGGAACAAAGAATGAGAAAAGCGATGGGATGCTGTGAGAGGGAGGGAGAGAGAAGAAAGAAAGAGAGGAGTGACAGGGAAGGGAGAAAAGGAGGGAGGGAGGGAGGGAGGGAGGGAGAAAAGGAGGGAGGGAGGGAGGGAGGGAGGGAGAAAAGGAGAGAGGGAGGTAGGGACAAAGAGTGAGGGATACTACAATGAGAAATCTGAGATGAAGAGGGAGGGAGATGGGTGTCGTGGAGAGTGGGAAGGAGAGTTGTGGAGAGGGAGGGAAGGAGAGTTGTGGAGAGGGAGGGAAGGAGAGTTGTGGAGAGGGAGGGAAGGAGAGTTGTGGAGAGGGAGGGAAGGAGAGGGAAGAAGAGTAAGGGAAAGGGAGGGAAGTGAATGAGTGGGGAGAAGAAAACGTAAATAGTAAGAGAATTAAAGGAGTAATAAGCAAAAACAAAATATATTAATGGCCAGGAATATACAAGACGCATGGGAGAGAGAGAGAGAGAGAGAGAGAGAGAGAGAGAGAGAGAGAGAGAGAGAGAGAGAGAGAGCATGGAATCCCCAGGGAATGTTACTACAGACTGGGAAATACCACGTTAATCAATGGAGGACAG
>JAWZYT010001091.1:0-400000 GCA_034508575.1 Petrolisthes manimaculis | reverse complement strand
GTGTTATTAAAATAGTGTGTCTGTATTTTGAATGTGGGTCAGAGGTAAGAGGGTTTGTTGTGGTCGTCGTGGTGTTGTTTCTCTTGTGTCGTCAATTGGTCTTGCTTATTTTGGTTATCTCTTTTATTATTTAGATTAGTTTCTTGTAGTTTCTTGTCCTGGGTTTGTTGCAGTAGTAGTATATTATTGTTAGTAGTAGTAGTAGTAGTAGTAGTAGTAGTAGTAGTAGTAGTAGTAGTAGTAGTAGTAGTAGTATTGGGTGTGTGATTCGAAGTTCACTCATGTATAGTTAACTTGTGTGTGGGGTGCTGTGGTGTATGTATGTGTGTATAGTGGAGAGAGAGGATACTATGTAGGTGCAGTATAGTGTGTACATGCAGTGGTGTGTGTGACAGCGTGAGACTCGGCCAGTGTTGAGCAAAGTAAGCGAGTGGCACCAAGCAGACAGACTCTCACTCACTATAGCTCCAGTCTACCTTTTTTTCACACACTCCTTTTCCTCCCTCACTCACACGTCGTTTTCTCCGTACACTTTTTCCTGTTCCCATATCTTCTTCTTTCACTCATTCGTCCACTATATTTTTTCTTGCTTTCTTCGTTGTTTCCTTCACAGCCTCACTTCCCTACTTCTTTACATCCCCCCTTTCCCTTACTCCATCACACCCCTCCCTCCCTCCCTTCTTTACTCTTTCATAGTTAGACACAGTGGTATGCTTGGCTTGCCCCTCCACGCATCACCTCCTCTCTCTCTCTCTCTCTCTCTCTCTCTCTCTCTCTCTCTCTCTCTCTCTCTTGTATCCTACCAACGGCACTGTCTCACCTTTCCTGCACCTTCCACCAACCCTGAGTCACCCCCTGCCCTGCCCCTGCTATGACCCTACCCTGATCCTTCATACCCCAACACCTCTCCTTGTGGGCCCCTATCCTGTCCTTACCCTTTCCCTGCCATGCCCCTACCCTGTCTCTACCCTTCCCCTACCATGCCCCTACCCTTCCCCTACCATGTCCCTACCATACCAACGGCGTGGCAGCTGGGAACACACCTCCCTTACCCCAGTGACAGGCATAACAGACGTACCAGGTTAACTTGAGCCTGGTAATTTGTCCCTCAGTCCACGGTGACATTAAATTTTACTCTATGCACTCCTTCACCCACAACATAATATTCTCCAAGTGTGGTTGAGATACTTGTTTTTATCTTCCCTGGAGGTGTGTTGTGTTCTCTTCACCTTGTTGGAATGTTGTGTCGTGTGGGAAAATATATTGTTCATCTATAGCTTCCATAAATCTGACTGTTTTGTTTTATCACCTCAATATGAGTTAAGAGTTAATCGTTCTACTCTCTCTCTCTCTCTCACACACACACACACACACACACACACACACACACACACACACACACACACACAATCCCTAATCCATCCCTGGGTGAAGTTGCCTGAGGGAAGAGATAATTGTTGTGTCTGAGTGAGTGTGTGGTCAGTATATATAGGCTACTTACTGTTCCTATGATGAGAGAGAGATCCTTTCTTTTCCATCCCACTTTCCTTCATCTTTCTCCTCATCTTTTGATCAGGTATAACTTGTCTTTAAGTTAAGGGGAGGGTATAGTTCTGACATTTTTGGAGATTTTGATTCCTCTAAATTATTCCAGGCAACAGGATACTATTATTTTGTCTTTATCTGGGTGTGTTTTCTGGCATACTTTGGAGGAATCAAGGCATTGTAATGTAATGTACCAAAAGTATACTCTCCCCTTATTAAAGAGGTTATAAACACCTTCAAATACATCAACTTGCTTCTCGACTTTTGACCCAACGTGACCTGCATTCCTTGGCTGTCGTGACCTGAACTGACCTGTCTTGTTTATTTTTGTTCCCCCAAACCATTCCTCCCTCCTCCCCTTCCCCCCCGTCTGTCTGTCTTCCCCCTTGCCTTCACTACATCAAGGCCGCCGCCTTCCCTCGGGGTGTGTATGTGTGTGTGTGTGTCGTTTCCTGAGACCTCGTGTCACGTCTTGTACAGTACACACAAACACACAACTTGTTAACACCCGGACATGGAGGAAATATTTCAACTATAAAATATTTCAACTATCAGGAATGTTAAATATTTCCTCCTGCAATAAATTGTTACAATACAATAATCACCTAGGTAGAAATATTTAATAGTGTTTTATAGTCTATATTATAATGAGTTGTAAAGCTTTAGATGTAAATGTTGGAAAGGAATATTTTACCCTATAATTATTCTAGATTACTACACTCATGGGATTGATAGATTAGGAAAGGTCAGTCAGTCAGTCAGTCACTTTCCTGCTAGACTTCTGGACCTTGATATTATTAAGACATTATAAGTAATGAATATATTTGTATCATTAATAAGAAAACATTAATTCTTGTAGTGTAATGTATGCGATAATAATAATGGAGTTAGAATTCTAATTAATAAACTTCATGATTAATTAAACCCACATGTCGACCTGCTGACCGTGTGTAAACGTGTTGTGTTGCTAAGCTTATCTACCCTTCCCACAACTCATCATCACCCCTCGAGGCTGACTCACTCACTCACTCCTATACGCCCCTACGCCAACCAACCCAACCAACCAACCACACTGTCCTTGATCTTGTCTTAGCTTGTATTGTACGCTTTCTCTCTCTCTCTCTCTCTCTCTCTCTCTCTCTCTCTCTCTCTCTGTTGCTGCTGATATTTCTTAACCTTTCTCTCCTCCATTTCTCTCTCTCTCTCTCTCTCTCTCTCTCTCTCTCTCTCTCTCTCTCTCTCTCTCTCTGTTGCTGCTGATATTTCTTAACCTTTCTCTCTCTCTCTCTCTCTCTCTCTCTCTCTCTCTCTCTCTCTCTCTCTCTCTCTCTCTCTCTCTCTCTCTCTCTGTTGCTGCTGATCTTTCTTAACCTTTCTCTCCTCCATTTCTCTCTCTCTCTCTCTCTCTCTCTCTCTCTCTCTCTCTCTCTCTCTCTCTCTCTCTCTCTCTCTCTCTCTGC
Source organism: Petrolisthes manimaculis (assembly GCA_034508575.1). Lineage (NCBI taxonomy): Eukaryota > Metazoa > Arthropoda > Malacostraca > Decapoda > Porcellanidae > Petrolisthes > Petrolisthes manimaculis. Next base: position 396,995 of record JAWZYT010001091.1, on the reverse strand, counting down.
TAATCTTTCTTAACCTTTCTCTCCTCTTCCATTTTTCACTCATTTTCTTTTCCGTCGTTTTTACATTTCATTTATTCTGGCACTGTCTGTCGAGTATTTTTAATTAACCAGAGTCAGTTTATTTCTATTGTTTTTGTTTGTTTTTAGACGTTCCCAAAAAGGCAGTCATTTTTCTGTGTCAAGGTTTGCGTAAATTGGTACAACTGAAATAAAACTTAATGAAATCGTGAAAAGCGAATGAAAAAAAAAAGCCGCAAAATATTATAATAAAGTTCAAAATTGTGTTAAGTATAGGTTATATAAAGTCAAATGTATGTATGGACATGACGGCCTTCCCTCACAGACGCTGGCACCAAAGAAAATCTATATTATTATCCCCGTGATGAGAGAGAGAGAGAGAGAGAGAGAGAGAGAGAGAGAGAGAGAGAGAATGAGAATAAAAAGTGAAATGATACATCCTTGAGGTGCGTGCGTGAGTCAGCCTGGGAGGGAGGTAGGGAGGGAGGGAGTAGTGAAGGTATAATATCATTCATATCCGCGACTACAAAGGCTACGTACTGTATTCCCTTATCATATGATCACAAACTTTGAAACCTAATTGATTTTGCAACAGTGACTGTGTATATAGTTTGCATGACAAGTACTGTACATGAAATAAAAACTATGTATATGATCCCCTCTATATTTACTCTGTATGATTCAGTATTGTAAACCAGACAATAAGAACAAAACTTTTGACGGCAACTGAACACACGAAGATATAATTTTACACACATTTTCTTCCTTTGTATTATGTTCTTGTCAGTATAAACTAGTTATAAATACATTAACTCTACAACTATAATTTATACATTATATTATATGCAACGAATATATATCTACTCGATTCAGATAGTTTCCATGATGTTGTTCACGTCTTAAAAAGGTGAAAGAGAAGTGTCAACAACTTCCGTGTCAAGAGGGAAATTCCCCCCTACACCCTGCCTGCCTGGTGTGAGAGGTAACAGTGTTGCGGGCACGAGGTCAGGGTTGCGTCAGGTTGCGTTGCAGAGAGAGTCAATGTTGCGTCACGGGTGCCAATTGATGCTCGTTCTTACTGTACACTTTGTCAGTTGAGGTGATTATAAGCTCAGTGTAGTTTTGTTCATGAATCCTCCCCACTATGCCACAAAATAACAGTTCCATTATTGGTAACATTGAGGTAAGTCTGTTTCCCTTTCCATTAACCAACATGAGATAATATTGCCCCATATCAAAGACTCTAGCCTCAGTTACATGTTGTGGTTGTATTCCTAGTCAGGGGCGATTAGGACTGTTGCTCCTGGTTAGAATGTGACACTCATGAGGTGGGTGGTACTGCATGGTGTAAGGGGACACTACTGTCAAGGTCGTCCTCATCTCACACACACTGTTGTCTGGGCTAAATGTATTTACAGTACTTTCAGAAAAAACGTGAAGCAAAATGAACCAATCTTGCATTCCGGTGGATCTGGTGAAACATCATTCCAGTGCATCGTATATGTGTACTATAGGCTATGTTATACTCAGTCAAAATATCAAAATAACAATAAACGGCAACTTGTGTTAGTTGATCGAAAAAAAGTTATGTGCCGTAATTTCGATATAAGAGAATTACTTTAATACTCAATGTTTAGGTTGCTAATGTTGTTACTGTTACTGATTCTGATAGAAGCTGCCATTTTCTAAACATCAGTACGGTATTAATAGTTTACATGTATGTTACAAAGCCTCATTCCTTTGGTGATTCATATTTGATTTATCTCGTTGTTAGTATAAAAGGCGATCGATCTTCGTTACAATATTATACCGTTCTGATGTCTTGATTTTGATTAAGAGAATAATATGTAGTTATGTGCAGTACGTTAGTAATAATATTTATTACATGGTTTGGTCGTGTCGTAGCTCTTTAAAGTATTAAGATTTATTGTTCTATCACCGAAAAGGTTTATATGAAAATGGTTTTACATAGTGGTGGAAAGGGAGTAGCCTACAGAGTGTTGGTGGTTGTGTTGGGAGTGAAGTTAGGCAAGTGGTTGACAGATGATTGGCTGTAGTGGGTGTTGGGGCAGGGGGAGTGAGCGTAAGAGTGGGTAATGGAGGCCTTGACACTCATCATAGGTTAAGTTGTCGCTCATGAATCCTGAAATCTGAATATTCTTACGAGATTTTGTGTAATGTAAAATAACTTGCATTACATCTCCAGTAGTTATATGTTATGAAATTTAACTAGACATTGCTATCATATATTTCATAGTGTGAAAAAAAAGAAACCATCAATGTGTGGAGAGCAAGGAACGTGAGAAGGTACTGACATCCTCTCCCTCCCGTGGTTCAATGGTTACTGTGATGGCCCCTGAGCTGAGCAGAGCCCGGCCCACCAGACCAGACCCCAGCCACCACTAGGCTAGGGTGAGTGGTGAGTCTATCTGACACAGGGTAGACTCACCGCAGTTGCCAGGCGCGAAATTGTTTCCATGTTAATTCCGCAATATACTTATATTACTGTACATTTATTGTGTGTGATGTAAAGTTGTCAACTCGGAGTTTCCATGCTCTGCTAGATGTACTGTACGGTAAGGATTATACCACAATTTTCTGAACCTGAAGGTTATGTTGTCAGTTTGGTTGTGCTTCAGACCTGCTGGAAATCATTGTGTTACGTATCATATAACACTCACCACAGTGGTATTCTGTATTATGTTCAAATTAATAACATATAAATGAGTCTAGGTAAGTTTGGCCAACAACCACACCCCTTGCCTCCCTCCTTACTAGGTGTAGTGACCACCCACGGAGCACCTTCTCTCCAGCCTCCAGCAGACCTTCGCTCTCTACATTTTTTCTCTTCATTTCATAAGTAGTATAACTTAAAAATTTAATCAAGTAGAAGCGAAATGAAATGTTGAAATTAATTATTCTGTATACTTTTACTTTTACAAATACAAGACGTAATATCCTATGTGAGTAGTGTACTTTCCGTAGAGTATTCCCTGTTATGTTCTTGTAAACATATCTTTATATAACTAATGATCCTTGCCATTCTATACTAAGCGTCAATATTCTTCCACTTTCATATTATGAAAGTGCTGATAATTCCTTGTGATGGCATGCTGAGATTTTTTTAAAGTCTAGATTATATTCACCTCACCAGTGTAAAATCATCACTAACCACCCGTTGTCATAAAGGACATAATTACATTGTACAGTATTTATATTTTCCCAAATATTACTTCGTTTTCATCAACTGTTGTTTATGTTCTTTCCCAACCCCTATACTGCTGCTTTCGTCCGTAATAAGCGTACATTTCTCTCATTTCCATCCATCCATATAATGTTACATTCCCTCTCCTTCCATTGTGTGTCGTTTTCGGTACTTCAGCATCTCGTATCCTTCTCTCTCCCAAATGTATACCGGTATCGTTGTCCATTATTTATATCATCCTGGATCTCTCCCAAATCCATCTCATCAGTCGTCACCCTTACTTTCCTACTTCATATCATTCCTCCTCTCCCACCTCTCCTTCTTCCCTCTCACCTACCTTTCCTTTCCCCCCACGATACCTCCTCCCTCCCTCCAGGCCGCACGTGTCAGGCGGAGTCGGCCATAATGACTACTCGGTGACTGGCTGCAGGGGGATCAGTTGACTCCCGGAGGTAGACGAGGGAAGACGCACGCTCCCTCGCTCTGATACCAGCCTCTCGCCTCTAGTCCTTGGGAGTCCGTTTTACTCGAGTGCACTGAAATATTTTTACTTGTTCTGTGACTTGTGGTGATTTTATCTTGGAAGTAAACAATTTTAGTCGTGTATTGGAAGATGTTGTAGTGTTTTAAACAATACATTAAAGTGGATTTTTATAAGTGAGGAAACGTTTCGTGGATTGTTATTTTACGGGGATGTTCAACCTTTGATCATCGTGTTTACTGTGTGTAAGTATATGTGAATTGTTTACTGTTATAACATGGTTTAAAGAGGCAGTAGTTGGCCTTGATTTGTATTCATAAACGTTATCATGTAAAGCTTAACAATTTATCCATTTAGGAATTGTTACCTTGAATTGTGTTGGTCAGTAACATGGCCATTTGTCTGTTTTGGTTCGAACAAGTGAGTATAATACCGCATTCCATACTATATCAAGAGAACATTGATTATTTCAGTTTTAGCTGACGACTGGTTACACTCACCAATTAATGTATTAGTATGTCACCACTCCAGGAAGCCTTGGGTTCACGGTTAAACACATTATTTTTTAAAAGCTTGTAAAGTTACAGTTTAACCTGATTAAATTAATGTTTTTACTGATACCCGCGAACTTTAAAAAAGTACATTAGTGTTACGTTCAACAGCATATTCTGCCAGTGTGAAGATGTTATGAATGTGAGAAAGTGAGGCTATAAGTTAGATTGCTTGCTCTACTTTAGTTACAACTCTACAAGTTACGCAATGGATAAACCAAGATGTCGTGTCAATGTTTACGTCGGTGATGTGCTGGGAAAACTGCAAGAGTACAACTTGTGTAACGATAGAGTCAATGACGATACTTACTTTTGATAATTGATTATTTGGCTTTCAATGATACTGTGTATTGTCAATTCATTATTATTATATTATCTAAAGTTGTTTCGTGAACTGTTTAATACCACACTACAGTTACTTCGATCGTGTTCGAGCCCTCTGGAGCAGAAAAGCGAGACTATAATTTCATCAGTAAATCATAAGTTAATATTGGCTCTATTATAGTTAGGCTATAGAGTTGTATAATTATGAATATGTATGATGCCCCGTTTACATTTCACCCCATTCATAATTCTAAATTGGAACACGGAGGGTGAAACGAATGGCAGGCTTTGCAACGCACGAACTAACAGGTCTGAAAATATTCACTTGCAGCAAGAGCGAGGTTGGTCAGTTGGGATCTGACAGTGGTGGGGTGTACGCGTCCCTTCCCTGTCGCTCCACCATCCCCCCTCTTGTTTTGTTCCTCTTGTTGTTGTTGTGTTTGTGTTCATTTGTTATCGAGTATGTGACTATGCAAGGGGTGGACGAATACTTACCCACGGACGACACCTTATCACCGAGCAGTCCAAGACGACTAATTTTCTCGACACGAACGAATTAATTGAAATATGACTATTGAAATTTGACCTGGTAAGATTGACCTAATCTGTTTTTTTCATATAACGTGAGTGTATATTTAAGGAATCGCCGGCTATCAAATCGCGAATTCCTTTCGAGTTTGAGAGGCTATTTTTACCTGACCTAAACTTTGGCTTTGGTGTTTAGACACGACTTGGTTCGTTTACGGTTGCGAGGGATAGGAAGGAAATTATTAGGAGTCGGATTTCAATTATATTTATATTGATGTCTTGCAGGGTGTGGGTTACTATGTAAATATGAGGTATAACTTGCCTGTTCATCAGTTACTTGTCCATAAATCCAGTGACTAATCAATCAGTCTTTATGGTTACTTGGATAGCCTATTATACTGTAACTATATTGTATAGTGTTGTTGAGATACACTTCATATTTTTGTATGTAAACATTGTAGTCTAATGATCCTGGAAACTTTTTTTCTGTTGGTTTGATTTTAGATAAACATTATAACTAGTTCATTATAACTAGTTCAAGTACTTCGTGACCCGTTTTTGTGTAATAGTTGATAACCTTCTATTCTTATTGAACAGATGAGCGGGAAGAGAAGTCGGTCGTTCAAATGTGCCGTTCACCAGCGAGATCGACAAGTCGGCTCTGAGAACGACTTCCACCTTCTCCTCCACGAACCCCCCATATTTAATAAGTAAGTATGTTTAAGATTTAACAAACATATTTGTAAGCTAGTGTATGAATCATTGGGCACATTATAGTCAAGTAAAAAAAGGCAAATGCAGTATGTCACGTTCACAATATTACTAAAGGTTACCAATAGACGCGAGAAGGGACTTTTGTTGATGTCTGTAGTACATCCCTCTTCCTTGGTATTTGGTGGTATAGTGTTCGTGACTTCGTCTTCATGTACTTATGGGTCAAGAACACGGTAGCTGTTCTGATTTTAGAGTCGTATTGTAACCAAAAATGTTGCTCTTTACTGGGGGAGTAGGGAAAAGGGGCATATTTACATTTGCTTTACTGTTTTCTTCCGTGCATTAAATCTCTCTCAGTCCGTTGATGTCACGGACACGAGCTGGGGCTGTAAACACGCAACCCAAGGGCTTCACAGGCCTGCCAACCCCACTCGATCAATTCTGACCAACTTAGATAGCCGAAAGTCAGTCTTTAATGGCTATATTTTCCTGTATAGATGTAATACATACTGTATATTTTAATTTATAGAGTAATTTTAGTTAGATGGCCTGCAATACCGGTTCATTCGGATATTGATCGAAGTTCGGGAGCAAATGACATGTTTTTGCTTTCCCTTGGCACGCGTGGAATGCCTGGCTGCCGGGTGCCTTGTAAGGTTTGGCACCACTAGTGGCTAACTCCTCCTGGCGACTGAGACATGTGTTATCGTGTTGCCGTGTGTAGTGTGGTGAAGTGATGTGGTGCAACTTAGAAACTTCCCTTGTGAGGGTTGGCTTAGTAAGATGGAGGTGCTAAAACGTTGTGGCGGCCAGTAGATAGCTTGGTTATCCAGTGGTATTTGGCGCTCGGTGGGAATGTCGAAATTAATTACATATCAATTGATATGCGAAGTGTGGAGATATGTGTGTCTCTGTCTACAGTGGATACATATTGTACAGTGATATTCGACGTGTGATGGAAAGACATTACATATTGGTATGCGAGGGACTAAGAGATGTATTGTGTTCTTCCTTGTGTGTTGGTTAGGAGGTGTGAACGGAGTGCAGCAGCATGGGCGAGGTGTTGTCGCCACTGTCTGCGGTAGGCTATGGAGGCTATATTCACGTTGATAACATTATTCTTAAATAAACCAAAATTGAGGATGAATATTAGGCAGTGTGAAGCAGAATATACTCATTTTTGGTGGATTGAGGTTAAGCATAAAGTTCAGGATTCGGAAATAGATATACTCTTTATTAATTGTATTTTATTAGGAATGGATGATTAGGGAGGAACCTGACCGTAGACTTAAATTGGTGTTTTTTAAAGAAAGATTAGGCCTACCGTATGTACTGTACTGTACTTTACTTACTCAATGCCTTTCTTGGTAGTGTACAGTATATTATAATTATGTTACATGTAAGGAAATTTGTTATGTAATGGATATTGTAATTGTTGTTGGTGTGTCTTTGTTTCTATAGAATGGTTCGCCTGATAGCGGACGAGTTTCTAACAGAAGAGCGGGACAGAAAGTACTATGCAGACCACTACAGATGCTGGCCCCCACCTCTATTTGTCATCGCCGTCACTCTAGTACAGGTCAGTATCTTGTGTGTGTTTGTTTCTCTCTATTTTAACTTGGACGGATGATATATTTATGTATAGATTCTCAAGTATCATAATTATGCCACCTTCAGTAGTGACAGTACGTTCTCTCTCTCTCTCTCTCTCTCTCTCTCATCTCTCTCTCTCTCTCTCTCTCTCTCTCTCTCTCTCTCTCTCTCTCTCTCTCTCTCTCTCTCTCGGGCTTGCCAGGTGCTAGTGACATCATCCCAGCACCACTCACCCCCACAAGGCCTTCCTTACTGCTGCCCACACAAGAGCCTTTTTAAGTGTGCATAAATATAGTCTTGGGGAAATGCACATACAGTTTCAATTCCTGTTTCAGTCGAATAGTTCCTCTGTTAGCCTATACTGGGTAATGAGATAATACGTTTATTAAAATACGGTTCATGTGTACAGTGTCATCGCCTCTATAAATATACGAGTTGATTAGTTGACTACTTGTGGTTTGATTGGTGGTGCATTAGTGGCGTGTAAACAAAGTCACATCATAAGGCAAGTGTGTTAAGTGGCTTTTAAGGACCAACAGTTCAGTGAGAGATCGTATAGGTTGTGGCAGGTGGATTATTATTACCGTTGTTGTTGTTATAGATGGATTTAGTTTGGCGCGGAATCCAGATACGAGAAAATTTGTACAGTTGATTTTGTGTGGTTGTTTGTGATGAAGAAGACTACACATCACAGAAGTTGTATACATATTTCTGTTAGCCTATGTTCATTTTTTATATCATCTGTGTTTTTTGTATGTATATTTGCATTAGTTTTCCTCGGCATCTTCTAAGTTCAGTAAAACACACATGCGGGTGATACATAGTGTTTATAACATTTTGTTTTAGGTGTTTATTGTTTGCTCAAGGTGTATATCGTAATGTGGGTTGTTGGTGGGTTTACAAACATACCTATACTGAGAGTCTAATTGGAGGGGAAGGGGGGACTGACTTTGCAATTGGGTGGATACATTTTTTTGATGAAGGTCGATATGAAACTCATTAAACCATTATGTTGTAACTAACTACAAAATTGTATGTATGTATGTATGTATATTATCTCGAGAGTAAAATGTGGTAGGAAGACGTGTATTGATCCTGTACGTAAATATCGCCCGACCACTGCGTTGCTTAGATACGGGAGGTAAACACAAAATCAGATGGATGGGTCAGACAGGACGGCAGGCGACCCAATCAAGGAAGGACATGGAATGATTAGTACTGTGTCGTGCCTTCGTCCCAAGAAGTGACATTAAAGTGTATGGCTTGAGACTCCAGCCACAAGGTTATATTCTCGTTCCTGAGAGAGAGAGAGAGAGAGAGAGAATCTAACCTATATAAGAGGGCGTGTGTGTGTGTGTGTTCTAGTGTGGATCATGATAGATAGGATCCAAACATTTACGTCCTCAGGCAACCTGGTATACCTTGGCCACCCACCTCCCCCACCTGTAGTGTAGTTTTAGCCTGTTTCCTCTGCTACGTGTTTATCTTGCTTATTTTCCTCACATGATCAGTGTTGTTTCCATCTGTACATTTTCTCCCTCTGGTTCTCCCTTCGTCGTTGTAGTATTTTCATTATTGTTATTATTTTCTTGTTTTCCCTTTCGTCTCTGTAGAAATTTTCATAGACATTTATTTCCTTATTTAAGTGACAAAGTCAAAATCTTGTCGACTCAACTTGGATAGGCTTGAAGGTGTGTGTGTGTGTGTGTGTTCCTCGATCAATTAACTCTGGAGATGGATTTAGTGAGTAATCCAACACGTGATGAAGCCTAGCAAACTCCCCTTTCTTCCCCTCTCACCTGCCTGCAACTCTGCCCTCCCTACCAAGGCTTCATCAACCCACCTTTCGCTCGTGCGCACTCGTAAACAACAAACTTTTAACAAACGCTTTTCATGAAGTAGAATATCATACCCTCAAATGACGACAACAACAACTATGGAATATTGTGATCGTGGCTTCATCACAAACAGATCTAACAGACACCTTTCACGAACGGTGTCTACAATGGAAAAGAGACGTGGTTAACCAGTAACAGAACACAACATAAGAATTTAGAGTCTGCGTAATTAATAAGGCAACCGATTCTTCCAAATCAGGCCTATGCAAAAGCAACGGGTTATCAGGGTTTACTTGTGGACAGGCAGTGTGTTTCGTGCCATAGCTAGAAAGAGTCATCAACCTAAAATATTCCAAGTGTATATTGTCCACCTATATTCTAAGTGTATATTGTCCCCCTATCTTGCCTGTACGGTAAAGGTTTATTAACATCAAGGCCGGATGGGGGTTACTGAGGGGTGGGGCCGTGTAAGGGTCCTCTTCGGCTACCACCACAGTTTCCGGCGGTAAGGGGTGACCAGGTTATCAGGTCGGGGTTTTCTTCTCCCCACCCCCAACCCATCCAATACCCTACCTCCCCTTCCCTCCTTCCTATACCCTACCTGCTCAACCCCACCACCACCCCTCATATACCCTGCTCAACCCCACCACCACCCCTCATATACCCTGCTCAACCCCCACCCCCTCATACCCTGCTCACTTCACCCCCCTCATATACCCTGCTCACTTCACCCCTTCATATACCCTGCTCACTTCACCCCTTCATATACCCTGCTCACTTCACCCCCCTCATATACCCTGCTCTCCCCCACCCCCTCATATACCCTGCTAAGCTAACCTCCCTCTCTGCACTGCCTTTTTGTTTGCTACTTAGGGGAGCAGGCCAATGAACACAAGGAGCTAATCACGTTGTTGTGTTTTTGTCTTTCACTTCATCATATGTTTTCGTCTCTCTCTGAAAAGCCCCTCCCCACCCCCCACCCACCCTAGTCTGCCTTAGTCATTTCCTCTGCTCTTATAAGTATTTCCCTCTACTACATCTCTAGCACACTTTCCTGTCTTTGCCACTATAGTAGGTTATATAAAGTAGAGTATTTTAAAGGTTGGATTTTCCCTTCATCATGAGACTAGGCTACTTGTGTCTGCGCCTTTTTTTTCCCTCGTATTATAAAATTGTCATTACTTTTTCCCTCCAGTCATAATAATACAATAAAATAGATGCCCCACTGTCTCTCTCTTCATTCCACCTCCCCTTGTTTATCCTTTTTCTTTCATCGAGTTATAATCATTCCTTTTTTCCATCCTTATATATTATTATCATCTATGAATTTCCCTCTGCCTTCCTCATCATCCCATGTCCCGCGGCCTCGTGCTCGCTCCACGTCCTCACGGTCCCTCAGAGTACAGAGTTTGTTTTTATTCACCTTAAAAATATACTTGTTACTCTTTGAATGCAGAACAAAGCCGTGGGAGTAGAATTTTTATTAGGAATTCTTTTAACTTTTTTTGAGGGAGCACTGTTGCCATAAAAAAGATTGAGGTTTACCGGACTGGCGAGCCGACTGACTGACTGACTGACTGTAGTATTTCATTTTCTTCTTTTTTTATAGTTGTTGGTTCTCTCTCTCTCTCTCTCATTTCATTTTTTTCTTTTTTTATAGTTGTTGGTTCTCTCTCTCTCTCTCTCTCTCTCTCTCTCTCTCTCTCTCTCTCTCTCTCTCTCTCTCTCTCTCTCTCTCTCTCTCTCTCTCTCTCTCTCTCTCTCTCTCGAAACCCGCCACGCCAACGGACCCCGGCGCAAACACAGTGAATAATCCATAATCCCCCCCTCCCCCCTCTCCCCCCACCCCCCTCCCCCCACCCCTCCTCTCCTCTCCTCTCAGCTGATCCCCTGCCCGACCGACCTGTGTGTGTGTATATGTGTGTGTGTGTGTGTGTGTAGTCTGGCGTAGTGTACCTTAGTCCCCGGGTATGGCGTCAGGTGGTGCTCGGCAGGTTAGGTTAGGGTACTGTGGGCGTGGGTTAGGTGACGAGTGGTTGGGGTGGGTGTGGGGGGAAGAAAAGAGTTGGTTTAATATTATACTTCCAGCTGTTGGGTTCGGTTCGGTTGTCCTTCTGTATTTTGGTTTTCCTTATTGGTGTTTCGGATTTATAAGGGAGTTGTTGGTTAGTTGGTTTATGTACAGGTAAACAAACACAAACAATGGTGCATTTTGTTTGTTTGTTTGTTTGTTTTGATTCAATGCACCGATTCCCCCATGTGTTGTGTTGTGTTGTGTTGTATGTATGACCTTTGTTTGGTACACGATTTGTTTACATTCCTGTGTTTCAAATAGAGAGCAAATCGGCAAGTTTCGTTTCTCTTCCGTCGCCCAGGTATCAAAGTGTGTGTGTGTGTGTGTCCCTTGAGTGTTTCAGGATGTGTGGCTGTAAATATTTTGGTTAACATGTTGGGATTCTTGCGATGGTTGCTACGATGTTGCCGGCTGTTTGGCGCTGTTTCATGTAGCCTAACATTACTCTTCTAAGAAAAGCGTTTAAAATCGTAGTATCAGAAATACTTCTCACTTGGACTGCTAGATAAGTATTCATGCGTAGCTGTTTGCAAGATGATAGCATATGTGTGAGGTTTGCAAGTGACAGATGTTCAAAGATGTTGCCGAGATAAGGATCAGTTGTAATGGGAAAGAATAGAGAGACGCTGTTAGGAAAATAAGTGGAGGGAGGAAAGAACAAGATGAGAGGACAAGGCGAAGGAAGGAGGAGGAGGAGGAGGAAGCTAAGAGGGAATAGCGTATAAAGAAATGATTATGGAAGATGGGGGGAGGGTGGGAGAAGGAGAAGGCACGTGATTGTTGCTGGTAATGTGTTCACCCCATCATCGCTGGCCTTTGTTCGTCAGGGTTGACTCGGGAACAAGTTTGGTTGGTTGGCTCGTACACATGGTGTCCTGCAGGTGGCCCGGTCGCCGCGTGTCAGGTGGTGGGCGCGGCAGCAGGCAGACACACGCCAGACGGACCGACCTGCTGCTGCTGCTGTTGTTGCCTCCACGCGATACTGTCCTTGATTACTTGAGCTCCAGGTGCGTTGTCCATGTCACCGGGCGCCTTATAGGCCTGACGCGCGACTGGTCCAAGCCCGGGGCTGTTGCCAGGCTCACTGGTCTTGGTCACTCCTGGAGCCCTGGTAATTTTAGCCCTTTGGTATGGTAACGGTTTTAATACAGTGAGGGATAAATGATGTGGGACCATCTGCTACACCAATGCTTTGGGAGATGATTGCCTTAGTTTTATTTAGACATAGGTCTTAATTAAATTAATCTCCATCAGTTCAACACGAAAGCACTTAATTAAAGTAATCGCATTCCGTTTGTAGGTAATTGTTGCAGTGCAACTACAGGTGGTTCAGAGTCATTTCACCACATGTATCCTTGTGAGACATTTCAAGGTTCATTTTATGTTGGGGAGAATATCATACAGGTATTTCACGAGTCTACATTCCTGTACCCGCAGGGAAGGGGCTGCCTTGCTGTCAGCAAGGCAGCCCCTCCAAAGTTTGCTCGGGGCTGATTAGAAATTGGTGTGTTTCTTGTTTCTTGTATAGGTTGTTATATAGGTGTGGGAGTAGGAGGGGTGTGAAGTGAAAGGTTGGTGTGGTGGCGATGCGGAACTCGTGGTGAGTTGTACCACCCCGTGAGCCGCCCACCCTCAACACCTACACTATTCTGCTCCACTTTGCCACACCCGCCTGCTCCAGTTACTCTTTTTCACCCAAGCACCTAGAGTGGATAGATAGTACTATAGACTTGCATACTTTACATCTCAGACGAGTTTGTAAACCAGAGGTACAAGATTTTCGATGCTGATGGTAAAGGGGTGAAATTAAATTTCTACTCCATTGACGAGGGTCGTTATCTAAGAAAGTCAACTACGATGGACCCAAACTGAAGACGGGAGGTTATGCGACACCTGGTTCCCGTGGAGGAGGCTAATGAAGGGCGAGTGTGGGTGTGTATATATGTGTGGGTCGGGCGGCGAGGCAACCCAACTGTTGTGAATCTGACGTCACGACCGTGAATGTGGTGCTCACGGCATTTACCTTCCACCGACACGAGTGTAACAAGTGACACCTCCCAGCCAGAGTTTCTCACTTCCCTGACACCATATAATCTGGATAATGACTTGGTAATACGTGAACAGTCCGTCGTGCTTGAGACTTTCTCTCTTTAACTCCAATTGTTTTAATGCAATGACTTGTCTTTTTTTCACTCTCCTCCTGGTGTAAGAGGGAAATTGTGTTTTCGATCTTTTTATTATGGAAATATTTATATGCATCAAACCCCTTTTTGATGTAATGATGTACCGTACTGTAACTGTTTTGTCTATTTGTATAAACTATATATTTCATAATTTATAAACTTAAACAACACGAGAGGGAAAAGGGCAAAACTTCTATCAAGGTCATGACTTCTATACGTACACTCGAGCTCGTAAATTCGCGACCACATACCTAGATGTTTGCGTCATCTGAGCTGGTAACGCTGTGTGTAGAAGGTGTCATTGTAGGCGACAGATTGTATCATGTATCTAATAATTTCCACCTACTCTAATTCCTCCCCAATCAATGTTACCAGCTCAAATGACAAACATGCGAGTACGTGGTCGCAAATTTACGAGCTCGAGAATAATAGTGTGACTAAAATCCACATGACTACGCCTATAGCCAATCTTCTTTACCCCATTCAGTGCCAAATCTTAACTTCAGCCATCAACTCCAAAACTATTCGTCCCCCTCTTCCTCCTGATCAGAATGTTTATATTTCTGAATATTTTCCATTTGATATTAACCCATAATGATCGGTACAACTGGGTGATTTTATTGACTGGTTCTTGAATGCGGTGACAATAACGATGGTACGGTACCTTTTAATTAAGACTAAACACCCTGCAGCTAATAACACAACACCACGACCTTATAAAAGATGGTATTTTTCATTATTTTACCAGGCTTGGTTGAGTTCTAACGGGGTTCTTATAAGTGTTTAATGCAGACAAAGACATTTCTCAGTTTTTCTCTCCTTGATATTTCTAATGTGAGCCGGGTGATGCGTTACTGTGTTATTAAATTGTGATTGTATGCATGCCTGCCTGCCTGTGTGTGTGTCATGGTTCGGTACGTTTAGCTTTCTCGTGAGTGTGGTGATGATGGTGTTGTGGTGGTGGTGTGGTGGTGTTGGTGATTATTTATGGCTCGTGTGGTGGTGATATAGCCGGTGTGGTGATGTTTATTTATAGCTGCATGGTGTGGGTAAAGTTGTGGTATAGTATGTTACGGTATATATGTATCGCTGTGTCGTGTGTTTGTTTTGGTAATTATGGCATTCGTGTGTATATTATGTAGTTTACTAGCTGTGTGTTGACGATGTGTTGTTGATATACCTGGTTGGTGCTCGTGTGAGAAATGTTGTGCTTCTCTCTATCTATCTATCTACCGGTGTCTATCTATCTATCATCAGAAATAAAAGCATACTTGTATGATGCTAAGGCCTTGGTATCCTGGGAATGGCATTTTGGCCAAGTCAGCCTTTAGAAGAGTTTAGACAAGCGACCGCAGGCTGGTGGCGAGACTGTGGGTGCTATGGGGACGGTGCCAGAGGAGAGGGGTGGGTGCCAGCCGTATGTACCCCGACGCACGCCCCGACCCTCCAACTTCCGCCCATGTTTTGTATTATTGTTTTTCCGCCTGAGTGATGAAGGACTGGGTGACAGCAGCAGGGGGTCGGGTCAGGGCTGTTCAGGGACAAGGTGTGGTCGACGGTGAGCACCCATCTGTCCTCACCCGCATCTTCCTGCCTCGAACTGCTTTCATGTTTATTTCTGGCCATGGCACGTGTTTTGTAGTATAGACCCAGAAAATACTGCCAGGTTATATCTTTGGATATGCTGAATGTTGTCTAATACCGTGGCTTCGGATATAGCAAAGACTTGGGTAAATTGGAGTACGTGAAATGGGTTGTAAAATAGGTTGAAGTTGTGTACGTGGAGGCGTGGCGCCGGGCTTGGCAAGGTGCTCTCTCTGGCTGCATGACATCAGCTGGTTGGTTGGCGCCATCGGGGGTCAAACAAGTATGCCGACCGCTCCCCCACGGCCCTGTCGCCTGCTGCCCTTCCTTCTTGGCCCTAACGTCTTGCTTGGCCCTAGCCCCGTTTCCTGTCGCAGTTGTTGGGTGTGTTTTGTTTTTCCTCTCTCCATCTCGGGTTGTTTGCTGTCGTCTGTTTTATATTACTGTTTTTTATACTGTATGCTATTTAGAGTTTTCTTTGTTCTCGCATGTTCATTAACTATATATCGATTTCTTCGTACTTTCAATATATAACTGCATTTCACTTTAACAACAATTGGATAATATTATGATGATTAGTTTTGGGGTTGTACTAATTATATTTGTTGCACAAGATGTGTGAAACATAGAAATGGATTATTGATAAGATGTGTACAGTACTTTATTCATAGTTTTGTAGGACCATGACATTAATTTGTATGTTTTTGTTTCAGCTTGGCGTGTTTGCATATTACACAATCATCACAGGGGAGATGAACGTGGCTGGCCCCGTGGCAGTCGACTCTCCCTTCATATACAGACCAGACAAAAGGCATCACGTCTGGAGGTTTATATTCTACGCCTTCCTACATGCAGGGTCAGTATCAACTACACTAACCTAAAACCTTCACTTGTTGTTGGGGTAGATATTGTGATAAGAGGTTTATAGAGAATTTTTAGGGTTAGGTATGATATTATTATTGTTTATTACAGAGGAAAAAACTTTAGCCTCGTGTCATTACTTAGTAATAGTTATATTAATTATGATATAGCCTAGTTATGTAAAGTTGAGATGATGTCTTACACATGGTTCAGTTTATATATCCACTTCTTTAATTAGTGTGTTGATCTAACCAATTGGAAATTTCTTGTCCACAGGTGGGTGCACTTAGCCTTTAACCTTCTGGTACAGCTGCTGGTGGGCCTACCACTGGAGATGGTACATGGATCTGCGAGGATAGGCACAGTGTACTTGGCTGGGGTGCTGGCGGGGTCATTAGGCACATCAGTCTTTGATGCTGACGTGTACCTGGTTGGTGCTTCAGGTGGAGTGTATGCTCTTCTTGCTGCACACCTCGCCAATGTACTCATCAACTATAATAATATGCAGTTTGGCATCCTCAGGCTCATCGGTGTATTTTTTGTAGGTAAGCTATCTAACTTTTTATTTCTCTAAAACCTATTTGCTTTTTTTTTTATTTTTGTAAGAGTTGAGAAAATTACTTACTGATCTTTGTGCTACATTTACTTTTTGAAGGGTCACATAGTCACTGCTGACTAATGTAAAATGTCCACTACTGTCACCATTTCAAAATAACAACATGTAACCCACCTCTTCATTACATCATATTCATAGGCCAACATGAGCTGGGTTTCCTAACTTTAATTATCTAAGGGATTGGGAGAAATATTATTATTATTCATGTGTATAGGTCTTCAATCCATTCCAACCTAACAAAAAAATTCTTTGTTTTCAGCAAGTGCCGATGTCGGTTTTGCCATCTATGACCGGTATGCACACGAAACCGTGGGTCTGCCTGTGTCGTATGTGGCGCACCTGACCGGGGCGTTAGCGGGGCTGACACTTGGCCTGGTGGTCTTAAAAAACTTCGAGCAACGACTCCACGAGCAGCTGTTGTGGTGGGTGGCGCTGGGGGTGTACGCGGCGTGCACTCTGTTTGCCGTCCTCTTCAACCTCTTCCACCCCTATCCATACCTAGGGGTGGCCCAGGGCTTGCTGCTCTGAGACAACCCGGGATCTGTGGTCTATGCTCTGTGCCTCGTTGACCTCGCCACACTGCCTCCAACAGTCTGGAGACAGATGTGTGTGTAAGGTGCAAAAGGTTCCTAATTAATAAAAATTTAAAGCGAGGCTCAGGCAACCAGACCACACACTGCCTCCACTCCCCGCTCTATGGTGCTGTGACTGAAGCCAAAGTTAGACCGCTCATACTGGTGAAACTGACCTAGTGTTTGTGTGCTCTAGAAATATCAAAGGTACTAGCCCTACCTTCTTTTTAACTCAGAGAGAAAGAGAATAAGAGATATTGTTATTTATTAGCATCATAACTACACACGTCTGCTTGTACAGTTTTACATTAATTATATTCCATGCTTGTTTATACATATATTTACCTAGTCAAACCAACATTTCCAAAGGATTTTTTTTCTTCTCTACCTCTATGTATATCTAATTATTAAATGTTGTAATCTAGTCTTGGGGTGGGACGGGAGGGAGGGACAGCAGCTAAGAATGCCAGGGAGGTGGGGTCTGTTAGGGTGAAAGAAAGGATGTCTGGGAATGATTGTTTGTTGGATACTTGGGATAATAGGGAGGATTTGTTATAATATAGGATGTCCAGTGTCAGGGAGGGTTTGTTAGGAATACATACATAGAAGATTGAGTGTGTATTAAATGCCAGGGAGGGAATGTTAGTGTCAAAAGATATGTAGGGGTGTAAGGGAGAGGTAGGGTATGCTCGGGATGCCAGGAAGGGTTTGTTAGGGTGTCAAGGAAAGTATGTTAGGGTGCCAGATTTGTCAATGAGAGCTATGGCATGTTTGAATGTCAGGGAGGGTAGGTAGGAATACCAGAGAGAATAGGGTATATTATATTGGGTAGGTTGGGAGGGAGGGAGGGGGGATAACAGATGGGGGAAAGCTGAGGTAGTGTGAACTGAGGAGTCTTGAGGGGGTTTATTACATACTAAAGAGTATATATATAACCCACCTTCTATTCCCTCATCCATACCTCAGCTGTATTTACCAAAGTTTTTTTTTTTTCCTTTTTTTCATAGTCCATTCCTTATTGTTTGACACTTGAAATATATATAGTTTTGGGTAAGGAAATATTTTGTTTCCTTGCAATGTTCATTTGGTGTCTAGTCTATTTTTTCATGGTCTGAAAATGTTAAAGATTTTCATATTGTTTTCCTGTGTCAGTCCGTTTTCTTCGATTTACTGTCCAGATGTATAGCTGACATAGATTTATGATGTATATTTTTACGTTTTGTATGTTTCTACGTGTCCAGATATTGTGCAAAAAGAATGTTATTTATATCAGTAAATTCTTTCTATAAAAAGTTGTGTATTAATGTATCATACCTTACCTTCCTTCTATAGTGTTAAGTTACACAAGTCTTATCTGGTGGGGAAATGAACCATGACACACTACTGGAGAACCTTGTTGGAAATCCCATGGTACTATTCCCTGCCTAAATTTTGAATACTGTAAGCCACCTTTATTTTAAATAATATGGTCAATTAAATGTGAAAATTGATACAGCAATATTAAATTCATCAATTCTATTAATGTCTTGAATGGTAACTTGAAATGTCAAGTTCACAGCTGAGAGGCTATTTCTTTCATTGCTACAAGAGAGATTGGATGGTGGCATCTACAGTATATACCCACCTGACAGAGGGTGTTCTCTGTATATTTAGACAAGCATCCATGAGAAATAGATTTCTACCCTTGCTATTTACCTACTTACCATATAGACATTAAGTACAGTATAAAGAATTTTGTTACCGGTACTCAGAACCGGTATCAAGCACCAGAAAATATTTTATAGTTGTGATGGACAGGCAAACCCCCAGTAAAACGGAAAACAGGCCTATCTTGCAAAATGAGGCGTAGACTTTTATTTTTACATTGTGCCTAGGACAGGAAGACTGTCTGCTTAACCAGCTGGCAGGTGGGAAGTGGTATCTCCCCTCTGTTACCAATTAAAGCGGTATTTCTCCTCTTCTCACATTATCAAAAAAATAAAAAAGCCTCCCTATTTTAGTGCAAACTTATTTCCTCTCATATTATCCCATTTCACCTAAACAATTCGATAAGGGTGGATGGAGAGCTGAATGTACTGACAAAGTAAAAAAACAGCCTCTGTCCTACCAGTCAAGATTCGAATTAAGTCTTCACAGTGCAACTGCAAGCTCCAAGCAGATGGTTAGCAACACGTGTTGCCAGATCCGACTGGGTCCCAGTATTTTGCCCAAGTAATTTATTGTATTTTATCACGATTATTTTCCAATAGTTTGCCCATGTTAGGTCCCGGTAGTCTGATGCGATCTTGGTTAGGTTAGGTCAGGTCAAGCTAATTTCAAAATACCCTATCTTGGAAATGGGGTATTTGCGGAGGAAATGTCATAGAAGAAAATAGTCTTAAAATGGTCTAAATTGGTGGGTAATGAAGGTAGAAAAACCATATGCAAAATGATTTACCGTTGTTCCCTGCATGTTGCAAGGGAGTGAGTTTACAAAATTACATCATAATTATGAAGTTTGAATGATTAATGGTGTATATACTGTAGAGTATGCTTACGCTGAAATTATAGGCGACCTTTTGTCATCACTTGTTATTTTCCCAGAGATAAGAGACGAGTTTAGAAAAATGATGAAGTTGAGACTTTGTACGGAGACGCATCAAAATATTCATTTGTTTTGTACAACAATGTCTACCAGTAACTTTGACTTTAGCTTTATAATTTACATATGACGAATAATATTATTTCCTATTTGAACATTTATATGTTAACAATTGGTATTTTATAATGATTCTGGAAGCAATGGAATAATACCCATTTATTTAATAAAGACATAATTTAATATAATGGTGTAAGCCAAAGCCATTAGTAGGATGAAGGGTTGAGACATGATGACATGGTAGTGTTGTTGCCATTGGTACCCATGAGTGTGGTGGTGAATTGTGCCTTTCATGGTGTTACTACTGTCTTATCTAGGGCAGTATATTGCAGGAGGACATTGTTTGGTGTGTTTCCCATCAGTAAACACCTTGTCAACACCTTAACCACTCACACATTTACAAACAGGAAATATTTTAGCGTAAGTTAAGTGAACCCGTATTCAAGAACATTTATGGTGTTGTATGTATTGTACGATGGTGTGGTAACGGTACGATGGTTATATTTCCTCTGGGATTTGTATGTTCCATTATTTTGGGAAGTTTTTCGCCTCTAACCATATTAACTTTAAAACTTACACATACAGAAAATAGTGAATTTGTTGAACTGTCATACGGGGGTAAATTTACAGAAGTATTGGGTTCACTATATTGTAACGTTACATTATTACAAAACTAGAGGTATTGTGGCCTTTACTGTATTAACTGTAAAATACAACTAACATTACATTATATTTTTGGGACATTGGAGCATCTCAATTCCTCCAAACTATGCCAAGAAACAGGACCCGATTCACCTAACATTACATTATATTTTTTCCCACAGACCAACTGCATCATGCCAGTACCTCAGGGAATAAATGGATTATATGACTTTCGGAATATAAGTCCAGAATACATTGAAAAAGAAACTGATGTCCTTATTAACAAACAAAGAGCAGTCTATGACACAGTTGGTTCATTGGCCCTGGACCATGTGTCTTATGAAAATATTATTAAGGTGAGTTGTGTAAATAGTGCTAACCTTATTGGCCAGTGACTTATAATAAATATGTAGTGTATTATTCAGCATTTGTTTAGATTTCTACGACTATTAGGCTGTAGCCAAATTGTTTTTAATTCATTAACTTGAACTTGATCATTCATTAAAAGCCCTTCCAAGCTGTTCAGTTACAGGATTGAGAGAAAGCTATTTAATGATAGTGGTGAAGTAACAGTACTGTACTCTACTGTAGATCCTCATTATATAATGTATAAATACACCACTTTATTTTACACTCGGTCCCGCATTGAAGACTATCAGATATTTTCCCAGGCTTATCATTTAGACCAAGTAATTTATTGAGTTGGTATTAATAGGATATGTGTGTTAAATTTAATTATAGTAAGGGACTACAGGGTAAATTACGCGCAACCGCTCTTCTAAAACTAGGTAATGATTTTAATACATAATAATGTCCTGTTCATGACCTTTTCAATGGTACAAATATAAATGGGGGGTCGAAATGTGAGTTATGCGTACCTTAATTATGGGAGGCTCTGGTCCTAATAGGAGTCTTCACTCGGTGCTATCCGCCATGTTTGTTTACATTTCGGACTTATAGAACATGAGCGGATGCGCTCTGTTCCAATTTTTTATATATTTTTTTTCCTTAATCACTTTATATAGCTGTTTTATAGCATTTAGAGTTGTTTTTAGATTGGGGAAATCACTTGTTATGCCCAATCCCTTACCCAACAATCTTGGGAGAGGCGTTGGCAACCGGGGGTTTTGGGTGCGGGAAAACACGTAATCCGAGCCAACTTTTAAAGATTAACCTGACCTGACCTAACCTAACCTAGACTAGGGCAGACTACCGGGACCTAACCGGGGCAGACTACCGGGACCTAACCTTTACATTTGATAATGTACGGGAAGAAAAATGGCTGGGCTTCTAAACTGATCTCATTGGCTAGTCATTTATATTTGTACCATTGAAAAGGTCATCAACAGGACATTATTATCTATTAAAATTATTATTGGTTTCATCACAATATAAAATTTCATGTATGCACCACACGCTCATGTTCTATAAGTCCGAAATGTAAACAAATATGGCGGATAGCACCGAGTGAAGACTCCTATTAGGACCAGCCTCCCATAATTAAGGTACGCATAACTCACGTTTCGACCCCCCATTTATATTTGTACCATTGAAAAGGTCATGAACAGGAAATTATTATGTATTAAAATCATTACCTAGTTTTAGAAGAGCGGTTGCTCGTATACAACCGACTACAGTACTGTTTATTTATTGACACTTACAGCAACTGGCAGACCTGATGGCAGAGCGTTCCACCATGGGGTCACCATTGGACTTTCCCCAACATGCTGCCACAGACAAGGTGGTGAGGGAAGCTTCCAGTAAAGCTGAACAAAAACTGGAGGAGTTTGATGTTGAAATGAGGTCGGTGAAAAGCTTAACTTTATGTGAAGGGAATAAGAGGATAGTATTTGCAAATATATCTTATCTTATCTTCTTAGTAGTATATATAAAAATATAACTTTTCAAAAATAAAAAAAACGAAATGAAGGTCGATTCCAGGCTGATTCCGTGACAATGTATTTTATGTTACAAATGTCTGTTAGATAAGAGTTAACAACTTCACTATTAACTGGAGGGGGCGAGCGAAGCGAGAAGCGCCTCAGGCAAAAGCACCCGTGGCGTAGCTGCGGTGGGCGAAGTCCAGTGCTTGTAAATATATATTTCAAAAAGATTATCATGAAGGTTTGTATGGCTGAAGTAACTAGCACCTATATCCACAATGTATCCACTCAAGTATAACCTTATTAACTCTACACATTACTGTTACACAAACCATCTCCAATAATAACTTGCCAGTTGATGTAGAAAAGTGGTCAGTAAATGGGAGGTTCCATGAGAAAACAAGGAGTCAAATATATGAGTGAATGTGAATACAGTACGGTATATATACAGTGTACCTTAGTGTTTTAAAAATTCAGAATAAGATAAAGTAATTTTTTTTCATGGCATTGTATTTTAACTATGTGATACATAACATTACTGGTCCATGTTGTATATCATAAACATTTTATTTGTTGTATATCTTACCTTATAGCTGTTATTTGTGTGGTTATATTTTTGCGAATATTTTTACAAGTTGCCACAACTCCATTTTGAAAATTTTACTGTTACCAGTGTTTATATTTCACTATTACAAACAACTTTTCTATATACCATTTCTTCTGCAAATGTTGCATAACAGTAGTTACCTCTTATAGTTAGGTCCCGGTAGTCTGCCCAAGTTAGGTCCCGGTAGTGTGTCCCAGTCCAGATTAGGTTAGGTCCCGGTAGTGTGTCCCAGTCCAGATTAGGTTAGGTTAGGTCTCGGTAGTGTGTCCCAGTCCAGATTAGGTTAGTTCAGGTCAGGTGAGGTCTGACTAATTTCTACTGTATATTTTTTCCTGCTTAGGTCCTGGTAGTCTGCCCAGGTTAGGTCCCGGTAGTCTGCCCAGGTTAAGTCCCGGTAGTCTACCCAGGTTAGGTCCCAGTAGTCACACTAAATCCTTCTAGGAAATATATATTTTTCCAGTGAAATTCTGTTGTGGCTACTTGTAAAAATTTACCTATTTTTGTTACTATAACCATTATTTATCTACAGTAATTTAATGCTGTACCTTGATTGAAGTGGACCATGACAACTATGAGAGATATCTTTTGTAATATAATTCCTGCTGCAGCATGCGTAAGGACATATTTGATCGTGTGGTAGCGTTTCGAGACACAGTGGGTCTGGGTGGACTGACTGATGAGCAGAAGAGGCTGGTGGATAAGCTTATTCTTCACGGCAAACGGAATGGTAAGAGTTTTACCAAAAGGTTTATTTGCCTTCTGTATGAATAACATTGTCACATTTATCCCAGAGCCAGGGAATGTATGACTAACTGAACAGCTGGTAAAATTCCCCTGAATGGTTGCAGATATCTGATCTCTTAAACCCTTCATTTGATCATAAAAACTTGAAAGAAAATATTGTCATTAATCCTCTAACTGAGGGTGTTCTGGATTTGCTCCACCTCTCTGGCCTAGGCCTTTTTCCTGCCTCGTGCCCAAAATGTAAACAATACTTTTGATAGCTAATAGGTTGTAAACCACTTACCTTACATGAATAAAGGATACATGATAATGAAGTACAAACCTTTAGCTGTCTTCTGATGTACTTTTGAAGATTAAATGGACAACTGTAGGCTGGATAGCCAGTTCAGAATGACCACAACAACTCAAAGCACACTTTTTCACACTCCTGACAATTCTAAGCACGTTTTCACGCTCTGATTTCAACAAAAAATGTGTCAAATCACATTTTTAAATATAACTACATGCACAATTATTCTCCCCTGCAGGTTTACATCTTTCTGCAGAAATAAGAACAGAAATCAAGAAAATCAAGAAAACCATGTCCGAGCTTAGCATCAAGTTTCAGCGTAACTTGAATGAAGACAACACCAAGCTTTATTTTACTCGAGAGGAGCTGGCTGGCATGCCTGATGACTTCGTTAATGAACTTACTCAGGTGAATATCTTGTTTGTTTCTTTATAAATACACTGAGATTTTGCTGTATTAATTAAAGATTCAGTTATTTCATGTTTATTTTCATGTTGGAGGAGTACAGTAATTTACTGAAAATCAGTATTATTATTCTAAGTAGTGATTCCATGCATAGTGACAGGAAAGACATTATCTCATAGCAATTAATTCTGCACGGTTAGCACTTATCTGCTTATTGAGCCTATTATGATCTTTCATTTGGTGCAGTCGGGTGGGCAGTGTTGCAAAGGTTGGACCCAGCTGGTCAGCGCAAAATTAGTCAATCTTAATTTTTTTTGTGCGGGTGGGTGAGCAGAGTTGCCAGGATCGCCCGAGCCTAATAGTCAAGGTACATATAGCTACGCTTTCCGTGGACGGGCAACCTGTATGAAAACTGGTACAGTACACTCTGCACATGATGTCACAATGTATGGGGCTATGGGGCTGCTATTGGGCCTATGGGGTTGGAGTCACTCCACCCCTACCCAATCTCGGCCAATCATTTCCTAAATACATCGTGACGTCACTCTAGGTGCGCGGCCGAGTAACCATGAAACTACCTGGTGTAGCTATATTTTGCTATATTTACCTTGCTAATAGTGACACACTGTACTTGTATAGATGTAGTGATTACAAGTTTGGGAAATGGTCCACTGCTTAACCAGTTAAAATTCTCATTGATTGTTCAGTTTTGTGATCATGCTTTCTGCTATTACGTGCATCTGCACTGACAAATTACACATGAGTGTACATTATTCTGTACCTCTGATCCTCTGAACAAGTGACAGAACGACCCTTTATAATTTATAGAGAACTCGGTTTGCTATAGGAGACAAAAATGCCGACCATCTTTCAAACAAACTTTTGGATACAACATCAGCCCCTTTCCCCCAGTTGATTAGTTATATCAAGGATTTATATATGTCGAGTTATTTTTAGTAAATGCCCTTTTCTGGACATGACATACTGTAAGTCTTATGTCACCAAAGCCAATATAGAATGGAATGAATGACGTACTTGATTGCAGGGTGACGGAGGGAAGCTGGAGGTGACGTTGAAGTATCCCCACCTTTTCCCCATCACTAAAAAATGCCGGGTGCCAGACACTCGCCGCCTCATGATCACAGCCAGCCAATCCAAGTGAGTTTATTTGAATAACAAGGTCACAGGTTCTTATACTATTTAGATCTAATATGATTGCTTCACTTGGTGTAGATATATAAAGGATGTCTGAGTAGTACACTTTGTGTGAAGCTACAAGGACTACTGTAGAGCATCGATTATCAGGGAGCCAATCAACCAGAATTGGCGAACTAGACAATTTAAAGAAAAATTCTATATCAATCAACCTAGGAAAATCCAGTCCTAACCTATCTATCTATCTATAGCTCTGACACCTTGTTCCTCTGGGAACTCCCTCCAAGGAGGTGACCATGGCAGAAATGTCTTCAGTTCTCTCTGTTCCAACACTCCCTCCTTACTTGGTCAAGCCCTACTCTACCCCTCACAGTTCTCTTTTTTACATACTCTTCCACTCTGTTCTGCCACCTAACTGGCGGTCTGCCTCTCACGCCAGGTCCCACAACTTCATTCCCATACACCTTCTTTACAAATTCCTCACCTTGCATTCTCAGACCATCGTAACCAATGTGGTTGAGACCTAACCGGAATATCAAATTTACCACACAACCATCATGCCCGATTAATTTCATTCCTGCTCCACTCCACATGGAGGAGAGTGCAGCTGTGCAGTGTGCACGCCTAATGGACAATTATTGTACATTGTAGGCTATATAAATTCCATTAATCATTGTTTGTTATATTATTACTGTGTGTGCAAGTCACAGTACATTAGCTTCATACTTCTATACTTATGTATGGTGCACAACAATTGTAAACCGGTGTTATTCAACTATCCAGAAAAATTAATAATCCGGACTTTTAAAATCCCCATGGACGCTGGATAATCGAGGCTCTACTGTATAACTTCTTGGTATTTGAACTTGATACAAAAAGAAGAGGAAGCTCTTGAAAAAAGGGAAATGGAATATTGATCATGATGATGTATATTTTTCTTGAAAAAAAACAACAACTAAGGTTATGAGTAAATGTGAGTTATTAATTGTGAGTAAATGAGAGCTGATGAAAAATAATTTGCTTCAGGTGCATGGAAGAAAACACTCCTATCCTTGAAGAACTTATATCCCTGCGTCAAAAACAAGCCGAGTTGCTGGGATATCCAAATCATGCTGCATATGTGCTGGAAGAACGCATGGCTCAGAATCCAGAAAATGTTTCACAGTTTCTCACTGGGCTGACTGCCAAGTTACAACCACTCTGGCAGAAGGAGAGGGTAGACATGCTCAACCTTAAAAAAGAAGAGGTGTGATAATTATAAGCTTTTAATATTTTTACATCCACTATGCAGTTAAAAGAATATAATTTGTCTAGGTATTCAATTATAACATTTCCTTATATTCTGCAATTTTAATTTTCAATTGATAAAATAGGATTTTTACATTTGTTTTCATACAGAATCATAGGGTTAGGTAAAATACAATTAGGTTAAAAATAATAGTTAGGAATGCATATACAGGTACAGTAATTATGCTCATAGTTTGGATGCAAGAACTTATGGGGGAAGCTGAGAATTTACGTGGCTTGAAAGGGAGAGTGTTTGTATATGTGACCCATATCATTGTGTACTGTGTACTGCTTCCCTATTCAGGCTATTCTACTCCTGGTACTAGAGCCTTCACACCCTTTGAAGAAAGGGAATTGGGGTATTGATGATGATGATGTTTGTATATTACATTAGTAAGATTGAGAAGGGAATAGGAATTGTCCCTTGTGAAGGTCAAATGCCATATTAGTTAGTTATGTGTAGCAATGAATTATGAATCATTTGATAATGAGGAACAGTGTATATCTGCTTTTTATTTTATGCCAGGTATTTTACAGATGGAGTTACTTTTCCTATTTACTTTCAGTGTGACAAGTACAATTATGAACACTCAGGGAAGCTTGACTTCTGGGACTTTCGTTACTATATGAACCAAGTTGAGGAGAAATTATATGCAGTTGACCAGAATGAGGTGAGACTTTTAAAAATAACAATGGTATTGATGTTAGTCACTACAAATTTTCAAGGTTGTGATAATAGGGCATGACCTGCATAAAGTGGGATACAATCTCATGGTAGAACATAATATAAAACACAATGCTCTCCTTTTCTTATATACAGAAATGAGTTGCTATATAGGTACAGTTAAACCTCCATCTAACAGACTAATAGGGGGGAGAGGGTGTCCGTTACAGTGAGAAATTTTGTACGCAGTAAATTTCACAGACAATAGACACAGAAACACCAGCTTCTAACTTCTTAATAAGTTCTATTTTATCACCAATGCTCAGATTCACACACTTTCTTTTCTCTATAGGTGCCATAGTGATAATGTAGAACATAGGGGACCAAACAAATAATGCAATACTGCAAATTATAATGAAAACAAAAGAGATGTAGCGAAACACAAACAGTCGAACCCACGCTTGTAAGCAAAACAAAACACCCGCACCGCCAAGCGGACAAAAACTCAAGTAGCGGTCTCGGTATGTTTCACATTTGAACCCAAAATTCAGATTTTTTTTTTTTAATTCTCTCCAGTGGATTGTGTCCATTGCATCCAAAATCGGTTGTATTGGGGTCTGTTAGATGGATGTTTAACTGTATAAAGAATTCTTAGCTGCATTCATAATTACCTTTGTGTCATCAAAATCACAAAGAATGAAATCAAATACCAACCTGAATAATTATTTTACCAGGTTCGCCAGTACTTTCCCCTGGAGAAAGTAACCGAAGGACTCTTGGATATTTACCAAACACTACTTGGACTAAAGTTTACTCAGCAGCCAGATGCTGACACTTGGCATCCAGATGTTTTATTGGTATGTTTCTTTACTCTGACATGTACAGTGTAGATCTGTGTTTCTTGTGGATTTATGTTTTTCTGTTATATTCAGTTAACTTCAGTATTTAATTTTGCACTTCTTGACTATATATTTAAGTAATAAGTATTTCCAGGTACACCATCAGCTGAAAACATAATTATATACAGCTGTAAGTCCAACATATCTAAATATCACAATGGTGAACACATTCTTTGCGAAAAATAGTAGTTATAAGTTTATTTTTAATTATTGCATAAAATATATTTGAACAATGATTCTTTCTCTCTTTCTTTCCTTCCTTATTTTAAGCTCTAACTTATTTTTGTGTTTTTTGCAGTACCGTGTGAATGATGCAAAAACAAAAGAACATCTGGGATATTTTTTCTTAGATTTGTACCCACGAGATGGTAAATTTGGGCATGCTGCTGTCTTTCCACTTCAGCCCTCTTGCACCACACCAGATGGAGGCAGGCAGGTAAGCAATTGTATTCGAGTGTTACTAATTCATCCCTAAAGACTGATTGGTGTTGACCGATGCACGAGTTATCCCATGCAAAGCAGCCAATGGGCCTCGATCGAGTATGGGCTACATACAACCAAGACAATGGTACCACTGGAAAGGCCTGGGCTAGAATTAAGGGGATTGAATATAGTAACACTGACTCTAGCCTATCATAGGGTTATTGTTAATTTCCAAGTTAAGGTGGGGAGGCATGTATAGTACAGTATATGGGTTTGATGCAGCTTATTTATGGTCTTGGAATTTAATGCTTTATTCTACCAGTTACAGTACCCTTATTTTTAAAAAATTTTTTCAGGTGGCTGTGTGTGCGATGATGTGCAATTTTACCAAGCCTACCAAAGATAAACCAGCACTGCTAGATCACTCTGAGGTTGGTTTTCTTGGTAGTTATTGCTTATATTACCATAGACATTTTTGTCTTTTTCAAGTTATCTGTGCAGGTATTATATTCATTGATTTTATCTTCAGGTTGAAACATACTTCCATGAGTTTGGCCATGTTATGCATCACATTTGTTCGAGTGCTTCGTTTGCCATGTTTGCTGGAACCCGTGTTGAAAGGGACTTTCTGGAGGCTCCATCACAGATGCTGGAAAACTGGGTCTGGGAGAAAGAACCTCTCACACGTATGTCAGGACACTATGAGGTAAATATTACATATATCTTCCTGGAAGCTGGCAAACTGAAAAGGAATATTCTAAAGAAGGGGGGGAGGGAGGAATGTGCATTTTGTATATTAAAACTTCATTATTCTTTCTTCATCCAGAATTGGAATTTGCCATCATCTGTGCTCACTTTTGGGAACCTATTTTGTTATACAAATTAATGTTCATGTTTCAAACTGATTTCATTTGCAACAGGAAGTCAACTGAATGAAAGAAATAAGACATAGCTGAGACAGAGCAGACTATTTATTAATTGAATTATTATATGATAATAACAGACATTATTTTTTTAAATTTACAGACTGGAGTAACACTTCCTGACGAAATAGTAGAGAAATTACAGAAGTCCCGCAAGGCCAATGCAGGTGGCTTCAACCTGAGACAGATTGTCCTTGGGACTTTTGATCAAACCATCCACACAAGAGGAGAGGCCAATACCAAGACTCTGTTTGCTCAGACTTACCGTAGTATAATGGATATAGAACCCATCCCAAACACTAACATGCCGGCCAACTTTGGACACCTTGCAGGAGGATATGATGCTCAGTATTATGGTTACTTGGTGAGTGTTTATATTTCTATTGGTCTGCTGCTTTATTCCCTTCAGGAACTTTTAGTAGTCTATAACTTTTCCCGTTGTAACACTCCGACACTGGACATAGGCTTCATCAAGCCAGTTACCGTGGCCCAGGTCAACAGTTGCTCACACACACACACACACGCACGTCACAACTTCCGAACTGGTACCCAGCCACAGAGGGAGGGAAGTGAGGGTAATTTCCAAATACTGCAGCTGTTATGGTACCAGTGAGGATGTTTTACAACATTCGGTGACCTTATAGATAGGTACATGTATGACTTGGGGATGCAACAAACATTTAACAATTTTTTTTTTTACTAACCTTATAATATTATTTATGTGATCCTTACCCTTGCTTCACATTAGCCAGAGTTGATATTTTGGGTGAATAATTTTTATATTTTATATTTTTAATATTGTATATATTACTCTGGATCATGTTGTGCTTGTATAGGGTTGTCAGTCCCTTTCAAAAGTGCATCCCACAGAGTCTTCCTGTTTACCCTATCGGTCACCTCCATAACAGTGCTTCTCTTTTTTCTTTCACATAGTGGAGTGAAGTGTACTCAATGGATATGTATGAGAGCTGTTTCAAGAAGCAAGGTATTCTCAACCCTGAGGTGGGAGCCAAATACCGGAATCTGATCCTGCAACCTGGTGGAACCAGAGATGCTGCTCACCTTCTGAAGGATTTCCTGGATCGAGATCCCACCCATGATGCCTTCCTTCGCAGCAAAGGACTCCAGCCATAATCATAGGTAAGGAAACCATTCATTTTCATTGTAATCTCAGGACACTAACCTAATACTGGTACTGAACTTTAAGCACAAGAGTTTAAGTTGGGACTGGTTTGTAGGGAGAGTTAAAGCTTGCCAATCATACTTCTGTTACAGTAGTACTGTATATATTACTGTACAGTCTGACATACCAGAAGAGGCTGGATGAAGCCATTGCGGATGCCTGTCCAGGATGCAACACAGCACCCCATACTATTAAACACATTATTGAAGACTGCAATACACACAACCACACTCACCAACAACACTACATACACTCTCTGAGGGCACTGTGGGAAAGCCCAGTTCAGGCCATAACCTTCCTCAGGAGCTCGGGGCTGCTCGGCCAGACAGTTCGAGGAACTTTAACATAATCATCACATTATTATGTGAGCTCATTGATAGGCACACTATGACACCAACAGGAATAAAATTAAACCATTATTATAAGAGTTATTCATTAAAATATGTAGAAAATGTCTAAACTTAGGGTGTTTTATGGTAGCTTGAATAGGGCTGCTCTTAGTATGTATCATAAAGGAAGTAAAATAGAAAACTAATTATTAAAATTTTATTGTTTGTAGATCAGTATATGGAAGGTTGTTGATGGGTCACCTTTATCAGCATCTTTGACTCCTCAGTTTATCATCAGTGGTCAACTGTGACAGATAAGTTTCTGGGCAACATTGTTGGTATCAATCTAAGGTACAAATACACAGAAATGCCTCAGTATCATAGAGTGGCACTTGTTAGAGGTTCTTGTTACACAATTGTTAAGACAAATGACAACAAGCCACTTGTCTTTCCTTGGCCATTTGCAATGAAGGAAAGAGATGAATCAGCCGAATGTCAGTATCTGAAATACATCAAATCATTATAACCTTGTTAGGATTTGAAGGTTTTATCTTGAGAACATGGTAGCTAGAGTAAAATCATCAGTTCTAGCAGTTGAACTTAACTTTCTGTAAATTGACAGCTAGATTAGGAAAGAACTCTACAGAGATGTAGGTTCTAGTGTGAAGGATTGTAGATATTGACAGATCTTCTAGTGCTTTAGGAAGAGATATTAAGAAGTGGGGCATCTGTAGGTTAATTACTATTGCTGACAAATGTTTCTTTCTACATAAGGGTGACTTTTGTAAACATTTGACGTGTTTTTTTGTTTTTTTTTCTAATAGTGGGCTGTAAATTTTCCTTCTACATTAATCAAGATGCTATCATCTAGCAAACATTAACAAAAAATAAAAGCAATAACATCTTTTAAAGAGTACATAAAACACTGATGTGGTAACTGTATGAGTCGCCCCTGAAGGGAAAGAAATTTTGTCCGCAATAGTACAGTTGGCCAAATATGAATTGAAACATATCTTGATGGAACGTTAACTATATTAACATTCAATGGATCATAAGATTGTAATAGAAGGAAATATACCTGTATTACATACTTATGATCCCCAAAACAACTATAGACATTAAAACACTTCTGACGTTTCATCAAAAGTTGACAATTCGTATTTTCCCCAATTGTACCTTAACAGGGGTTCTCAAATGCAATTAAAAGTTTTTAGTGTACATTGTGTTGCAAAGTTTGTTAAAAAAAAAAAAAGTCTACTTGAATACTTCAAATCCTGATGAGGGTATTATGAATTCTTCTCACTATTATACAACAGAAATGAGGTTATCTGTGTTGTACTTTGTTCATTCACTTCAATTTTTTTTTTTTTAAGTTAAACATTTCTGTTTGAATTTGATAATATATCAATCTTAAGTTTTAACATGACTTTGTTGAATGTATAAATAATAATTTGTTAAATTTATTGTATTGTAAAATATTTTAAAGTTTTGGAGCTGCAAAACAGTACAATATATTAGTGTATAAATATACTTAAGAAAAATCAAATTTTTTACAGGTTATTTTACTTAAAAATCAGAACCTTAATCACTTGATAACTTTCTTCAAGCATAGTATACTTACATTTAAGCACCAGAAAGCTGCACACCAACATACAAATTACAGGCTTTGTCAATCATCTCCAAAGCAAATTGTGCATGGGTGTTTTCCTCAAGTGGAGTCAGCTTTGTGGTATCATCCTGCAAAATTATTGTACATCATTAATTAATTGAACACGAAATTTGTGCACACAAAAAATGATGATGGGAAGGGGGAGAACTATTCACCCAAACAATATGCAAATGTGTTTGCATTTTCATTCACAGTAATTGCAATCCACCACTCAGGTGGTCATAACAATTAGGTCTACACTTAACAAGCAAAGTAGAGTTGCTGTTCTGTACTAATGGAATGGTAAGGGATCAAACCCTTTATGTAGTTTCTATAGTTCTCTGGCAGGATTGGTAGACTAAGATGGGTCTGTATAGGTGTCTCTGATTGGCAGGTAGTTATGCTCCTATAACACTTTCATCACCAAACTAAATATTCATTATATTTTATTTCTAGTTTGGTGATGAAAGTTACAGCCACAGTGTTATGTGAGCATTACTTATAGCAATCATCAATATCCATACATGTTGGTCTTGTATGTGTTAAGGAGCTTCTATAGTGTGCAGTATAAAAAATAGTTTTAAAATATAAAATTAGACCACAAACAAGTGTACATGAAGAGTGAAACAAGAAATTGAGTAATACTAAAAATTCATTCTGAAAAGAGGTAGGAAAGGAGAGAGAGGAGTCAAGATTTTTACTCATCAGGAAGGAAAATGAGGGGTGAAAGGAGCAAAAGTGATGAAGAAGAGTAGAAAAACTTCTTCACTCTCTTTGTACTTACGCTGAAAAGGAGGTTGGAATGTGAATAGTAATCGTAAAAGAGCCTGAAGAATGAATGTCTTTTGCCGAAGTACTGACTTGCTTTGAGAAGAACATGACGCATATTTTCCTTCCTGGCTCCAGATTCTGTTCCTCTTGTCACAACCTGTGTGGAAACAGACATCGGTTTATATGTGTACAATACATTGGACTTTAGCAAAGGATGGTTCACTAATTCTCATATACCACATAACATGGAAACTAGTATTATTAGATACTGTGCACACAAACAGTACATAAGGCCCTTATCCACACGATCGAGCAATGCCCAATGGGTACTGCCAGCTGGGCTCATTTCTCTCACTTTTTTAGTAGTGTTAACAGATGGAGTAGTGCCCAGCAGGCTTCACACTATTGTGCCCGCCACCCACTTACCAAACGTGTGTATTGAAACTGGTTTTGGTAATTATGTTTTCCAGATCATGTGGATGGGGCTTAACTCACACTGTACTTGTATTACAAATTTCATGAATACTATACTCACCATACTTGCACGTACTCTCCCAAAGTTGCATTCTCTCACGTTGTAACTTCTGGTGGGTAATGTGCTTTCCTCACACACTAGATTAAAGTTTGCAGGGTTCAGATATCCAGATGTTAACGTGTCCAACCCTAAAAAATAGAGGATGATAAAGTAGTAACATTAACATGTTATTCCACTAACAGTACAGTACCTGTTGACCAGACACCTGGAGGGGAAGGGAGAGAGGTAGACATTAGCTATATTGAATGAATGGATTTAAAATTTTGTATAGTTCTGAATAAGAAATGTACTGGACAAAGTAAAAAAAAAAAAATAAGACCTAGTGGAACGACCAATCACATGTTAGGCTTTAACAATTAAGGTATACTGTACTGTATACTGTTTACAGAAAATTGACCACTCGGTGGGGGCCCAAACTGGTATTTTCCCCACCCATAGCACTGCCAAATCTGGCAAATAAGGTAAGGTAAGGTAAGGTCCCGTATTCAAGTGAACGTTGGGGATAGATGGGTAGCGCCATCTATATACTAAGCCTCGGTATATGGAGTAGGGTGGCCAGTTCCTTTCTCCACCGCCTTTCCTTCCCTAGTCATGACAACCAGGTACCCATTACGGCTGGGTGAGCCGAGGGGCCGGCCAGTAACCCAGGAAAAATCCCTGGCACAGCCGGGAATCGAACCCGGGTCACTTGGCTTCGTAGTCAGTCATGCTACCGACTGAGCTACCGCGCCCCTAAATAAAGTTAGTAAATATCTGAGACCTGGGCCAGGGTAAAGGGGCTTCAGTCTGCTTTAGCAGAGCTGCGGGTGGTGTATTACCAGTCAGAGCAATCACGTAAAAGGTCAGTTCCCTGTAGACAGACTATGGCAGAGGCCTGCGAATAGGTCAGTTAGGTAGTTACTATGAACATATACCATAATTTTTATATCTAAGAGAATGAATTAGAAGATGAAATGAAGGAGATAATTTGGAATATACTATACCTCCATCATTGTTGATATCATGCTTGACAAAAGCAATGTCCTTATTAGATCCTAGTAGGCATATAAAGGCATCCCTGTATGTATGGAAGAAATCACTTGTTCCACTGAGACAGTTCGAAAGATTACTGTCAATAATGTCACTCCCATTAGAACCTGTAAGAAGAAAAATTATTAGAATTCACTTTATGTGTGATTATCTTGATAATTATGTGGCAGTAAAGTGTGTTAGAGAGACACACATCAAGAATAAGAGCAATAGAAAAGAGTCAATGAGGGAAATCAGTTCAACTGTAGGTCTACATCCTGTTAAAAATATTGCCATCAATTGTATGTGTAGTGAAAAGCAACAAATGTAACACCATCAGCAAAATTATATCAGTGTAAATTTTTTGGAAACTTAGCATCCCTTATTCTGGCTCCTGCATCTCAATCTCTTGTAACAGTCCAGTGCCAGATAAGCAGACAATGGGGGGGGAAGGGGTACTTCTGGGAGGGAGACATCAGTTCTATTGGATTAACTTTGAGTGCAAGTGAAAATGAAAAAGGGACAGTGGAATGGTGACACGGATGTACTGACATAAGGACGGAATGCATCTTTCTATCAAAATTCATACTTACTTGGTGCAGCATTACAAGTTGTCTTGCCATGCAAGTCTCGGAAACTATGGATGGAGGAATTCTGCTTCACAACTCCCACTAAATAATATCTGTTCAGCTCAGATGTAGCATATGTCTCTGACAGGAGGTCTGAGAGTTTATGATTTCTGAAAAAGAAAAGAAAAAAAAAGTGTAAGGTTAAGGTGCATCTAGTGAATGTTTATAAAAGGTTCTGTAAGTACTGTATGTTACAATCTATAACTGATTGGACACCAGGTTAGTGTATATATAATGTTCTTGCCTCCCATCCCTGAGGTTTGGTTTAGTGACTCATATTGCCCTGTAGGGAGGAGTAATGTCTTTCTGTAAATTTGGTGAGCCACTTGACCTTCTTTGTAGAAGTGAATTTTTTAATATGGATTTATGAATACACTAAGGAGCTCCAATCACTTTACCATAAGTGTAGGAACATAGGAAGAGATACGACTGTAAAAATGTACAATGCCTGACACATACAGTGTAATACATACATACATATACCAGGCCTTCATCTCCACGCTGGAGGTAGCCCTGTCACGCCCCCCCCCCCCCCCCCAGGGACACAGCTATGTTTGCATCCATATTAAGGCCCAACAGCAAAAGCTGGTTTACCCCTGCCACTTCACTACAGCATTCAGTCAGCCATGGGCCACACTCGATGCCCCTCCTCCAAGGACTGTGAAGCCGCGTCCACTTTCATACATTGAAATAATGACTATTTCAAAATACTATAATATGGTAGGATACCTAAGTACAATATTATGAATTTGTTTTGGAAAGTCACAATAACTGGACAAAAAATTAATATCCTCCATAATCATATCTTTCATATGGAATATTTGAAATATATACTGTACAATGTAAGGACAGATAGATACTTACATGTATGAATTAAATCGCTGGCTGTCACTTAGAACCATCATGTCAGCATTTTTTAGGGTAATGAAGGTGAGGCACTGACTCACATCATTTCCTTTTACACATACAAGATCTGGTGATACTCCACGAAGTTTCAACATTGAACTGAGATCATTACATTTTCTTGCTTCCTCATCACTGGTAACACAAAACTTCACAGGTACGTCTCTCTCCGAAGAACACATTCTTTCTGCTTCCACAACATCCATGCCCGCTGAAAAGTAAAACATTGATCAACCTTTTAAAAATACCATACAATACATTACATGCCCTGAGGAGGCAATTCAGGGAACATTAGTCAAATCTATTATTTTGCTTTAAATTATTTTTATAAATACTGTAGTATATTTTACTTCTATTAGATCCTTTCCTGCAAAAGTTATTTTTGCTTTACCCATTCTTAGTCCATTCTTTCTTATTCACTCACCATATCATTTCATCATCTAGGTCTTTCCCTTCTTCTTTGCCCCTCATAATCACTTGTTTCATCCATCCTTTCCATATGCTCATATCTCAGAATACATTCCTCACTCTTTGATCAAGTAATTTAGTGAAGAATATCCAACATAAGAATCTCCCCTTAAACATGATATTCAATGCACCTCTGCAAAACTCTCCACATGTCTTTTATATCATACGTATCAACAAGTTATTATAAATCAAGCAAATTATCATATTACTTTCACATATTGTATAATCATTTTTTTAGCACAAAACTGAATAAACTCATAACCATGCATGTAGTTTTTAAAATTAGTAATACTGTATGAGATTTTATAAAATCTAACTCCACTCATCATGGACTATGCATTATCAAAGACTCCACACATACTTTGTGCATAGTATTCTCCAGATGTAAGGTTAAGGTCATCCATCGCAGGGAAAAGATCACTGAAGGAATCATCAATCCCCAACGTGTTAAAATACCACTGATTTTGTACCAAATTTTCTTCACCCTTCCGTTTAGCTTGTGTTAGTGCCCACTGTAGTTTTTGAACCTTGGCATCACTGAAAACATAGAAAGAAAAGGTCTTAACATATGAGAGGAAATTCCACAGGGAAATTAATGTTTGTAGATATATCAGCACCTTGACAAAGGTTTTGATGTTCAATTGGTACCTAGTCGGCATCAATTTCAACTTTCTACTTCCATGTTACCATTTTTTTTCCTATATATGATAAATAGTGTGAATCAAACTATACGGTAGCACACCTCTAGAATGGAAGGATATTTTATTTGTCTTATCCATAAACTGTCCACAGTAAACTGTAAAGACCTGGAAGACATGCTACTCTTCAGAGGTTTACAATATATCATACTGAAGGTATTGAGTAACAGATACAAAGATCTGCAAAGAAAAAAATTAAAACTATACTAAAAACGACTAACCTTGCTCCTCCACGTGTGACAAAAGTGTTCCATGGCCGGGCTGCCCAATAACAATTCTTGGCAGCAGAAGAGGTGATGTCAACAATACTGCCATCTTGACACAGCAAACCAAATTCACTTGCATTCAAACGAGTGTCCTGTAATGTTCAATTACAAATCTGTTCACATTTATTGTTCTTGCTATACCAATTTATATTATTTGTCAGTGTCTACTTTATTCTTTATGGGAATAAGTTCATTATGTGAGTATCTTATACAGTGTTGTGTTAGTGTTCAGTATTTGTTTTCATTGACTGTGTATAAAAGTGTCTATTTGATGGCCAACTGTTTTTACATTTTTACATCATTAAGTTATCCAAGAACCAAGTCTGATGTTCATATTCCATGTAAGCCTAAGTCTTTGCAGAATCAAAATATCAATGACTTTATTCATTTAACCAATAAGATTGTATTTTGCATGGACAAAGCTAAAGTAACATAATTATCTCTACAGAAGTACCATATACAGTACTAGCTGCTAATTCTTGGTAATCTGTAGGCAAAGGGAAGAAATCAGAGCTTCAAGTAATCCTTTTCATTACAAATAATATTCAGGTTCATAACTAGATGAATGATTGGAACCTTTTTATTTTCATTTTAACTGTGGGGTTACTAACCATTTTGTCTTTAACAGCATCACCACAGTCATAAGAAAATCACAAGTATGCCATCTCAACCAAAACCTTTAAAATTAAGACTACCAAAAGGCACACCAATTGATATAACTAAAGAAACAATATCAATACACAGTGAAATAATATGGAGAGGCTTATTTATGTCTTGTAATGTCAGTTGGCTGAGTTTGAGTTTTCTCCACTTAGATATCCCCCCTCCCTTCCTGAGATACTCATATATACCGTAATACAAAACATATATACTGTACCGAAAAGAAGTCCTGGGTGATGCTGAGTTTACTGAAGGCCACATCACCACCATTCTGAGTCAAGCATCTGAGTGCCCCTTCATACCCAGCATAGTTATCATTCACGTCGCAGGTCCTGCTCTGACACATTGAGCACATGGCCTTGTATTTCCCCTCTGAAAAAATAGACACAGCAATTACACTTCTATTCAAGTTCTGCTTTTGTTTCTGCGGAGATAAAACTAACTATAATTGGCCCTATAACCACTTTCTAATATCTTCTACACATTAAACAACAGAGTTTCTACATGCGAGATGCATAACTTCACACTATAAAATCAATTGTCCTACTTGAACCACTCAAATACAAAGTTCTATCATCCCAAAATTGTTGAAAGGATTAAAAAGATAAGCAAGTTATCATTCAATAAAACAGTACACAACAATAACACTGGAACATACTCAAAGCTGCATCAACCTGAGGAACTGTAGCCCATTCTCCAGGAATACAGGCTCTGTTGAAGGTGGTAGCCACACTTATTATTTCATGTTCTAAGGACGACTGATTAGGGTTACACAGTGGCTGAATCACTCTCATACGCTTCAGCTGTGAGAAAGGAGTATAATTATAACACAACTTTTATCTCTGAAACTTATGTAATACTATGCAAATACTGTACAGTCAAGAGTAATGTATAGTTCACATATTTCAATTATTACAATTCTTGTTAAAAAGGAACAGATGTTTGGGTTAGCAACCCAATTTAATCTTCAACTAGATTTCTCAGGCAGATATAATTAATGAAAGCTTTATGAGGATAAGCATATCTAACATGTCCTATTTTAGGAATTTGCCTGAAGGTTGGTATACCAAAGCCTAAACCTTTCCAGTCACAACACTGATTAAAACTGATGCATGTATACAGCCCCAGCTGGACTTCTTAATCCACTACACATGAAGCTGTATGACTCTTTATTTCTAGTGATATATCCATTCAATCTCTAACCAAGTACAGTAGATTAATATACTGACCATAGCAACAGGTATGCGCCATCCAGTTGTCCTGCCATAGCCTGTATGACATGACTTCTTTCCTCTGAGGTCCGACATCTGTTTTACTGTAGATCGTCTCACCACCATCACTGCCCGGTACCGGTACTGCTCTATAATTACCATACTTTGTTAGGTCATGTCAGATCCAACTTATTTACCTCAAATGCCAACAGTATGTGGCTTATGACAAGTTAGATTTCAGATACAGTACAGTACATAGTACAATCACATAACACTAAAAATGTTAATATTACAAATATAACAGCTCAATTCCAGAAAAAATAAATATATACTCATGTATCATTTACATTAGATACTTTCCTGCTCTCCAGCAACTTACCCAAAGAATAAACAGGGTCTCGACTGTAAGCAATGATACGCAGGTTTGGATTAGACTGTAAGTAACCTCCAGGCAGTGGAGTCATATCTACTTGTCCTTTACCAACTCGTTGAACACAGTCCAACCTAAGGAAAGGAAATGTGCCTTGTTTAGGTTATATTCTCATGGGATGAATAACCATAATTAAATGTAATCCATTATTTTACTAATATTTAAAACTAGCCTATAGGTTAAATTACTTTGGTCATGGATGCAAATAAATTGTAGAGAGTTGAAAATATCATAGGCTTGAATCGGGGAGTGAACATGAGTGTGACCCAGATCTGTAGTCTAATTTTATATTTCTATCTCTGGTACTGGATCCATCTATCCCAAGAAAAAAAAATGGAAATGGGGTATTAATGATGTTGATTAAATGTATAATGTTCAAGTTGGTGGATGAGTGTCTGGTCATACCTGTCCCTTGCACTGACACATACAAATTGATGGCCCTCAGCACTCATAGTTTCAACCATTGCTTCACACTGTTCCATCTGCTCCTCAAGGGCACATACACGAACTGAAAGTCCATAAAGAATAAAAATAGTAATAATGCTGGAAAGTACATACTGTACATAGTAATAAAACTACACGTGTGTGCACAACAAGATTAGACAGAACTATTGAAATTATAGCAATCATGTGAGTGGCACTTGGCTGCACAATGGTACCACAGCCAGCAGCAGTTCACATATTGAGAAACCAGGATGGCCATGGTGTGGAGTGTAGTTTGCAAGTTGCAGAACCACTCACTACAGCTGCATCTACTTACTCCATTTTTTATTATATGTAGCTTCATGATACAGTAATTTTTTTTTCATAATTATTAGTTAAAAAGTGTTTAATATTTCTTTGAAGTTCCACACCAATTTATTTAATTAAAAAAAACATTATTTCAATAAGGAATGGGATCTGCTTTGAGTAATTTCTTGTGGAACCAAACTTATTTAAAATCAACATTCCAATGAACTTAAATGAAATCTTTTATACATTACTTACCTTCACAACTATGTAGTTCATCAAGCTTTGTGAAATATGTTTCCTTCCTCTTCCTCTCTTGAGTGGTGTCCTCAGTTAAGGCTCTAAGCCCTTTGGCAGAATCTTTAAAAAGCAGGTCTGATCTTCCTTTATATTTACCAAAAAGCCTGAAACAAAAAGAAACATGTGTACCATATTACAACTGAAACTTTAAATTGCTAAAAACTTGACCATTATTCTATTATTGTAAGATAACACTAAGATGACCAAGCTGAGCTATTAGTTGTAAAAATACTGTGTGCCTTCTTATGTTTATGCTTTCAAACCATGAACAAATATAACTATCATCCATAAGGAAGAGCCACAATGCAACTAAGTAGAGTTGAAAACAATTAAGATAATCATGAGTATTTGGCCATTTCTTATGTAATTTTGGGACAAGTTATGATGCTTGGTAAAGTCAAACAAATAAACACTTTTGGGAGATTAATATTGGTCCCTATTAAAAATAATAAATATCAAAATGTATCTATAACATGTATCACTTAATTTTAGTCATACTAAGAAACCATCCATATACTGTATACTGTATATATATTGAACAGCAATTGTGGCATAACAGACCCCTGTCTCAGCCCTACACTAATATTAAAACTTTCACTCAGATCACCCTCTACCCACACACATGCTGTTGCCTCTGCATTAAAGGTCTCAATGCCTTTCAGCAAACACTCCACAACACCGTAAATCCTCAACACTTCTGTTCTTACTTGAAGGTCTTGCTGCCTGGGGCTCCTTCCTTAAATGTTTCTGTTGCCATAAGCAGTGCTTGTCTGACCTGCTTCTTGCGAACTTCTGGCATCTCACTGGCAACAACAACCTGTCATAGCAATGTCAATCATATCATCATGAAAAATATTTACAATCTAGAATGAAATTATATTCTAAAGCAACATTCCTTCAATTATTCAACAATGTTAAAGGGATTTTAAACTAATTTTTTCAACTGATATACACAGGCATCAAAGTTTTAAGTATACAGTTGACTCTTGAGTAACGCGGTAGTTACGTTCCTGAAGACGTCGCGTTATTAAAAAACGTGTTATTTAAACTTAATTTCCCCATAGGAAACAATGGTAATAGTGGGGGTTGCGTTCCTGGACAATGCAAAAGTCTACCTTTTTTGGGATTTTGTTACTCTAATGCAGTGGTTCCCAAACTGGGGGCCATGGCCCCCTGGGGGGCCATATAGAAGAATGTAGGGGGCCATAATCTGAGGCTATGTATAAATAAAACCAAAGGAGTTTAGCGGTTAGGTAGCCAGTGGAGGGAAGTTACAGGTTCAGTACAGGTTTGTGTAATGCCTTGCTGCCAGACACATGAGTAATAATTCCTTTTTTATATGATTCTGTGTTCTTGACATAAAACAAGACATGGGGATGTATTAGGGAAGCAAGATAATTTTAACTCAACATAATTCTAATCTAAGGCTTCCTAAGCTGTGTAT
This sequence comes from Petrolisthes manimaculis, assembly GCA_034508575.1. Taxonomy (NCBI): domain Eukaryota; kingdom Metazoa; phylum Arthropoda; class Malacostraca; order Decapoda; family Porcellanidae; genus Petrolisthes; species Petrolisthes manimaculis. The sequence continues at coordinate 354,082 of JAWZYT010001091.1, read as the reverse complement.
TCTGTATGATAACCTGGTCTTGAATCTTACGTATCAGCAAGGGTGTTCATATTATTCATTCAGTTAACGGGTTATGGTTGTGAGGGAGGGGGGGCCATGGGCAAGGATCATGTATGAAAAGTGGGTAACAACCAGAAAAAGTTTGGGAACCACTGCTCTAATGTATGAATAGTTGAGTCAAAATATAGAATGGCTGGTGAAAATAAGTGAAGCGAATCCGAGGAGTTCTTATACAATAGGAGTGAAATCATAACGAGCATGTCACTGTCGTCTGTGAAGTGTGGGTGAGTGTGTTGCCACCACTTCTCCCGTGCTCCTTCCCCCCCCCTACCCTCAGTCTCCATTCACCCTAGCTCAAGATCAAGGGAATATAGGCCTATACTGTGTTGTCACCGTGTGTGTGACTCGCTCGTTTATATTAATTACGAGTTAACCACCAGCTTCAACACTCAGTCATACCAGGTGGTACATTTACAAATCAGAAGGCCATATCCTTCCATATAAAGAAGGAAGTATTTCTCGGACAGAGAAGGCAGAATGTAACACCAGCGTATGGCAAATAAAATGTAAACAAACGATATCACACACTATCTCCCCCCTTCCCCCTACTCTCCCCCCTACCATCACCACCACTACCACGCATGCTGACGACTCATTTCATTCATGATTCGTCTGCGAAAACCTTAATACAAATTGTTATATGCATTTAATATGCTTAATATGAATTTTAATACTGTATTTACATTTGTAAAGTAACAGTACAGTATATTTCTCTACACTTTTAACACTGGTCACTCCACTCTGCCTCCTCACTCAACTCTCCTTACTCACTCTGTGCTCTGAGTGGGTGAGTGTAGCCACGTTAAATCCAACAAAGAGCGTTATTTAATCGAATCCCCCCTATATACTACACAGCGTTAAATCAAAAACGCGTTACTCAAAATAGCGTTATTCAAGAGTCAACTGTACTACAATACCTGAATATCCAACTTTCAACAAATAATAAAGGTTTAACACTGTGTATGGTTATGGTGGAATCATGTTTCTGTTCATGTGGACTGAAGTGAAAGGTTCTATATAGTGGTGAATTTACCTCATGTGCTGGGACCAGAGCCAGGTTACATGTGCGATATTCATTTATTGCTGCTGTACTGCTGCCACTGTTTGATGAACATAGAAGTCGAAACTCCTCAGAACGCAACCCTACTGCCCAGGAATCTGTGTTTGCTCCATCTGAGAAGAAATTAAGAAAAATTTGTTGTATAGTTGTATATTAAAAATCAGTTACTTAACAATACTTATATCTCTTTACATGGACCTTGAAAATCAATTTGGTGAAGGAAACCAACTGATAGTGATGAATTTATAAAGGTACAGCCATTAGTGCCTGCCCTTTCACATTATACATAATATATATTTATACATTATACACAACTCTATAAATATACAAGACCCCTGCTAGGTTGTGTGCTAACTGTACTGTACTGCCCTGTCTTCCAATGGCAGGAACTATAATATAACCTATGCAGCAAGCCAGCAAACATCATATTAAATCTTCCGTTTTTTTCACAGCCAATTGCATGATGGGATGCTCCCAGGTGGGAACATACTGTATTATAAAAACTATGAATGTATGTGTTGTTAGTGAATAAGCATGCAGAACTGTATTGGTATATGTTAGATTTAACACTTAGCATGGTTGACAGCATTCTATTAACAATGATGTATGTCAGGAAATGTGTGTGTGTGAGTAGCTGTTGACCTGGGTCATGGTAACGGGCCTCATGAAGCCCATGTCCAGTGTCGGGACATTAAAAAAGAAAATGTGGCTTACATATACAGTAACAAACATTAAATGGATCTAAATCACAAGATTAAAAAATGAATTAAATCTTATACACTAATTTAATGTAAAAGTGTGACATCTAACACTACTAATGTCTAGAGTTCTTCAAAGCAACTAATCTTACCCATTTGTTTTAGTTCCTTATTCACTGTTTCTCTACTACTTTTGTTTACTTTATTAGTGTTAATTAGATAATGGAGGTTGTTAGAGTAACTTTTCAATATTACCTGTATTATCAGGAACAGTGGTGTGCTTAACAAAGGCCACATCACCTCCACCCTGAACCAGACATCTGAAGGCACCAGTGTAGGAGTAAAATGGTTCATCACTGTTACGTGCACACTTCTTGTAATCTTCACCCACACACAGCTGACACAAGCGTTCTATATAGTGGCTCTGTTGGTTGTACTTTGGTAATTTGGCACCTGGAGCACATGATCCCCCACTGAAGAACTCAGCCATGGCATCCACAAAGTTGCAGTGTTGTGGATCAATGAGTCGCAACTTTTGAAGAGTTGCTACTGGCAACTTCCATCCTGGTGAAAATCATACAAATTTCCCTTACTTCTCCTTTGATATGGTTAAAGTAACTCAGTATGATTATGGGTATCTAATCCTCACAAAAAAAGTACCGTAATCTGACAACAAAATAAAAAAAATTAACATTATACCATGAATATACCATATTAATTTCAAGTTATAATAGAAACCTATAGCCACACAAATAAATTCATTTGCAAATGAAGCCATCCATGTAATCGTACTACTGTACAGGTACCTCTTACTATTTTCACCAATTATAATAGTAATACTTTTGAAATATGAACACTTTATTTACAATGATAGGCTTCTGTATTATACCTGTAGCTTGTTTTATACTGTATGTACAATGCAGTAGATAACAAATATTCACAAATACAGAAAATTGTGAATACAAAGTAGGACTTAGGTGAATAGCTAAGATATTATAAATGATCCAGCATTTGGTGACTGTAGTGAAATTATTCTTAAACACTTTACCTGCTGTTTTGCCAATTCCTGTGTGACAAGATGTGCGGCCTCTCAGATGGGAAAATGAAGTAATGTTTGAAGTTGCTCGAACAACAGCAACAGCATAGTATGAAGATGTAGGTGTGCCTGACTGGGTGTTGTATACTTCACTCAGGAGCCGTTGAAATCCAAAGTTCCTGCGAGCATGTGAAAGTATAAGCTACAGATTCATAAAGTTATCAATGGCAGAATAATAAATAAAATGGGTTAGATAAAGTGAGTTTAAATGAGAAACTCACTACAGTATTATGATAACCAAAGCAAACACAATTATACTTCAATACAATAATTCTAACACCAAACTCAACTCCATGTCCAGTTCCTCCTGTTATCACTGTAAATTATGGGGTCAGTATTTGTAAGATACAATACTGTACAGTACAGTAGTCCTAATACACAATACACATTCTTACTACAGCATAAGATTGAACAGGTTATTAATTATAAGACACCAACTACTTATACATATATGGGGTGTACAAGGACAACATTGGTCCAACTACATATTTGACAAAATCTTAATTATATAACTTGGGATGACTTATATACCTGGTAACCTGATGGACATCACCACCATCCAGAGTTACAACATCTGCCTTTTGGAAGTAGATGCTGGGATAGCAGTCTGAAGTGATATTACTGAAATGACAACCAAGTCCCAATCCTGAGTGTGCTTCATAACCTTCTGCTGCCAATACCAAGTCCTCACACTTGTCCAGCTCCTCACGACTGTGTACGCAAAACTTGACAGGTTTCTTGGAGTTTGTCTCATGCATTTTGTATCCAACTGGGGGAATGCAAAATTGTTAACTAACATATGTAGGAAATGTACATAGGAAAGTTATCCTTGATATAGTCATGCAATGACACACAGAAGAGTTGCAGCTTATACTGTATATACATTATATAAATAGATAGATTAAGAAACTTTCTGGTGTTAGACTTGATTATTTTTAAAGGAGAATTTATTATGGCATGCTCTCAGATTAATGGACTTCAATTTAAATACTTCAATAGTTAATCATTTTACATTCTTAAACTAAACATCTCAGATCAGCTCGGCCACAGAGATTGAGAAATATCAACAACGACTAAACATCTGAAGTTATAATTATAAATCCCAATTTTGTCTATTTCTATAAAATATTCTTCAATCTTTAGCTATGATAAACTCAATACCTTGAATCATGATTGAAGATGGAGTTTCAGGATGTTCCATGGCAGTTATTTTGGTATTGTTAGCAAGCTTTAGAACATTCACAACATTTTGGGAATGAGTGGTCAGGGCTCGGATCCATATTGTTCTCAGTGTTCTGTAAAAAAGGATAATATATACAGTACAGTATATACATTTTATGAGGACAGAACCTCTTTCTCACATTATACTTTCTTGGGTACTGTACCGGGTAATTATGTACAGTTATGTGAGAGACACATGTTCTGGCTCACACATTACACAATCAGGGGTCTCGTAATTATCATCATTATCAAAACCTCATTTCCATGTTTGTAAGGAGTGAAGTGGGAAGTTTGAGACCCCCCAAAAATTTTTTTAACCGAGATATACTGTATATAGAATGACAATGAAATAAGGCAAGCTCTCTTCTTTTCTAAGTTCATTAAATTCTTAGTTACACCTCACAAGGTCACACATCTTAAACACACAAGTACAGTCGCCGACAATAGCGACGCCCCTCTCCTTGATCCATACAAAACCCACAGTTACTGCTTCAGTGTTAGGGAAGGAGGAAGGCAGAGGGTGAGAGGAGGCAGAGTTAGTTTTAAATCAATTACAGTACAGTACAATATATGAAAATGATCATAGTACGAAAAAAAAAGCTTGTGCTTTTGGTTCAATGTACCTCAAGGCAAGGGACGTCACTGTTGTCGGCAACCATACATTAATCACTGGTGAAAACAGATATGAATTGTCAAATAACAAACAAGGTTGCCTGCTCTTTTGAACTTACTGACAATCAGTATTGTTGCATGGAGCAAACATGATGACTGGAAGTGGTCGCCTTCCCCAGTTACAAGGCTCTTCCTCCTGGCTGCCCCTTGGTGATAGTGGTTCAATAGTGTTTGGACCACTTTTATTATCACAATAATGCCATAAGTCCTCAATATCTGGATTCTGAAAATGAATGAAATTTTAATACCTCCTATACCATTTCTCCTGATGCATCTATGGATATTCAGCCACCCCCAAGCTAAGCCATATAGAACCAATACCCAACCAAGATTACAAGTGATTAACAATTTAAAAACCACAAAGTAGTACAATATGAACCTGTTAAATTATAGGGAACTGATACAAATTACCAATGAAATTACACACTCTTGCTTATATAACTATAAGTGATGCTATCTGTGGAGCTGGCCACAGAAGAAATGTTTATATTACCTGTTTTAGCTCTGATGAAAGGAAAGTATGAAACAATAGTATCAAAAGGGTGAGAACCTATAATTCATACACCCTGCTCACCAACCTCTGCTCTGAATTTTTTTAAGTCCACATCTGAGACAAAGGCAGCATCAGCAGCATGGTCCATGAGACACTGAAGAGTTCCTGACCCAGCATAAGGGTCATCAGTGTGACAACTCTGGCGTTGACATGTGTGACACAAGTGTGGGTATTGTTGCTCTGAAGTGAAAGAAAATATATACAATATATATATACATGTCAATCCCATACCACTCTGTAATCCCTACCAATAAACATGATTGTATAATGACCATGAGTTTGAAATTGCACTGAGAATGGTGTTTGTGGAGTTTTATTTGTGTCCAGTGAAAATACACACCACTGGCTTCAGAGGCCAATAACACCCTTTCTATGTTCTTTCCCACACTGATACAGTATACCCATTAATCTTAACTTACAGCTCTCTGGGTACTCCATTATTGGTAGCCTTAAAACTTTACTGTACATCACACAGGTCAATGTATGTACAATGACTGCAATATTCAGCAGTTTATATATACTAGATGTAAGAACCAAAGAAAAGTCAAGGAATTTTCAATCTAACAAGACAGGGAAATAAACACTTACTGAGTTGGCGATCTGTAGCAGGGTCCATTGACCAGGAACCTGGGATACATGCAGATGACCAAGTCTGATTAAGATGTTGTATGTGGCTCTGAAAACACAAAGAGATATTTACTATACTCGTTTTACGCTAACCTGGCCTAGTAGCCACGCCCCCTTAATACAGTGTAGCTGTATTTTTAATGCTCGTCTCTGATTGGTCAATATCTCCAGGCAACCTCCGTTCACGCTTACCTTTCCCAAACCAAAACATTGTATTTCTCCGAGGTACATTATTTTTGTTTTTTCTTGGTGCCTCACTTATTTCGCTTAATATCTACTTGGTACTTAGGTAACCTGACAGAATAATGATAGAGGATTACCTTTATCGTGAAAAAAATATCCATATCATAAAAAAATATACGATTAAATACGAGTTGAAGTGAAACAAGTACTTAAAAATGTGTATACAACTTTTTTTATATGCCGATATTTATTTATAAATATTACGCTACCATGATTAAAAATGGGTGGATGATGTAAATAAAATCCTCCTGCATGTCATGGTGGTATAAGATTGTAGATAAGACATAAATTATTGCTGCAAACCTACTTTTAATGTCAAGATGTCAATAACACTCTAATATGCACCCAGTGTTGCCAGGTGCAGGGAAATTTATCTGTTTTAGGGAATTAAGAAGTCCACACAGGAAAATAATATACAGTTCGTTCAAGAGTAAACAGGGAAATTTCTAACAGATGAAATGCCTAAAAGACCATCAATGTTCAGCAGGAGTAAACGGGGAATAATTGAGGTTAAAAGCGAAATTCTAATATTAAGGTGAGCGAAATTACGTTAAGCAGACATGGCAACACTGACACTCGAGCGCGGGAAAACTGGGTGCACATTAGAGTGTTATTGACATCTTGACATTAAAATTAGGTTTGCAGCAATAATTTATGTCTTATCTACAATCTTATACCACCATGACATGCAGGAGGATTTTATCTACATCATCCACCCATTTTTAATCATGGTAGCGTAATATTTATAAATAAATATAGGCATATAAAAAAAGTTGTATACACATTTTTAAGTACTTGTTTCACTTCAACTCGTATTTAATCGTATATTTTTTTATGATATGGATATTTTTTTCACGATAAAGGTAATCCTCTATCATTATTCTGTCAGGTTACCTAAGTACCAAGTAGATATTAAGCGAAATAAGTGAGGCACCAAGAAAAAACAAAAATAATGTACCTCGGAGAAATGCAATGTTTTGGTAAAGCAAAGGTTAGCGTGAACGGAGGTTGCCTGGAGATATTGACCAATCAGAGACGAGGTCTAGTAAGGAGGCGTGGCTACTAGGCCAGGTTAGCGTAAAACGAGTATAGTAGGTAACATATATAAAGCATTATTGTAAGGTGACATAAATTGTCTTCAATTAATTCTTAAAATTGATTAGTACTGATTTAAATTACATCAAAACTATAATATTTATATAGTAACACAGTACAGGCCATAAGATATTTTTTAGCACCTTTACAACACAATACATTATACCACACCACAAGAGGCATTTCCAACCACATATTGTGACAAGTATTGGAGTATCCCCCAGGGTGCTGAGTAATTATAGAGCCTATACATATCTAACCTTAATATTTGGAGTGCCATGATGTGGAGTGGTGATGAGACGGTGAAGAACAGTGGGGAAATAACGGTAAGGGCTCAGACCAGGATGGCACATACTTGAAGGTTCAGGATTTGATGCATTGTGTATCAAGATGTAGACACGTTGAACCTCTTCATCATTTGCTGCAAAAATATGAACCATCTAATATATGCATGTTTAATTAGTAACATTACCGGTATATAACTACACACACATTTATGAAATGAGGAAGCCATTAGGATTGGGAACGGTAAATTTTTACAAGTTGCCACAACAGGATTTCACTGGAAAAAAAATATATTTCCTAGAAGGATTTAGTGTGACTACCGGGACCTAACCAGGGCAGACTACCGGGACCTAACTTGGGCAGACTACCGGGACCTAACTATAAGAGGTAACTACTGTTATGCAACATTTGCAGAAGAAATGGTATATAGAAAAGTGGTTTGTAATAGTGAAATATAAACACTGGCAGGCTAATAGTAAAATTTTCGAAATGGAGTTGTGGCAACTTGTAAAAATATTCCCTGCTTTTGACTAGAGGTTTTCAGAATGCAATGTTTTATAGTGTACTTTGAACGAATTTATTGTTCACAATCGTCACAAATTAATATTTTGGGATATATCACCCCCCCCCCCCCTGCCCCAACTCAATCTCCATAAACACCTCATTTTCGCCATATTTGAACTAGATTCGTCTGAAAAACACTACAACGCATTAAATAAAATTAGTTTGACTTCACCTGACCTAACCTAACCGAATCAGGACCGTGGCAAACTTACGAGACCCAACTTAGAAAAATATGAATCCTGGCTGTACACATGTCGGCCATCTTGAATTGATATTATTAATTTTATTATACCTGGAAATGCATTTGCGACGGAAATACCTAATAAGGAAATGACATACATGTATTTAGAAGTATATTAGACATAAACAAATAATGGGAGTGATTATGCACAAACGCTCGACTATTATAGCCAAATACCGTAATTATTATTGTGTTTAAACAACTGAAACCCAAAATACATAATACACATAATACACTAAATTACTACTGTACTTACAAACTTGTACTGCTGCCTCATACTCATCACTGAAGGCAGCATTAGCAGTAATCTTGAGATCTTCTGCCTCGAAGTATCCAAAGTCAGCTTCATCATCCCGAATCTTTTTAAGGCAGTCGAGTCTATGGTGAAATGGAGAGTAAAATGCAATAACAGCAATGGTCAATGGTTATTAACTTATCATCCATCTAACTCCACATTCGTACAGACCACACAATCAATGGATATTATTATTACTCAACTTTATTTTCGTTCAGTCCACGCATGACGTCACAGGTTGAGAGAGGCAGTACCAAGAATGATTATTATATGATAGACCACACTATTATTAGTATTACTTAAATTCCTCCCAGACCTTCATAATATACAGCATTACAGTATATACATTTTGCCAGAACGTTCAATTTTCCTTGTGCCCCAACTCTTCCAACCGGTTATATCACCAACAGCATCCTGCTTCCTGACCTTGTTGGAAGCTTTCACCTCCAGTTGGCTCCATCATGTTTATTAATTAATTAAATTCATTGGTTATGTTGTTGATGGGAAATATTGACTTTACAACGGCACCTTATAAACTTATATATATATTTTTAATCTTAATCTATTTCCCTTTTTACTTTACAATTTTCTATCCCCAAAAATGCTTGCTACAATTTCAATGGTTGATGGGAAATATTGCCTTTACAAAGGCACCTTATATCTTAATCTTTATTTTGCACCTCATACACCAATATATATATTTGTTTTTATCTTGATCTTGTGGGGTTTTGCTATTATTTCTGCTAGAGAAATAATGCTCTTTCAGTCGGGCCCTTCTATATAATTTGAGACCGACTAAATATGGCGACTATTTCCCTTTTTTTTTTTTTTTTTTTTTTTTTTTTTTTTCTATTTCCAAAAGTGCCTGTTACAATTTCAATGGTGCACGTTTCATAGTTATAACTTTCATTTATTGTAAATTCGTATTATGCTTGTTAATAAATATATATATGAGCAATATAACAGGAACTAATTATTTAATAATTTGTCGACATTGTTGTTGTCTGTCATTTGGCAATGGAGAAGTGGGAAAATAATTGTGGGATTCCCCCTTATCCACAGAACAGGAATGCAGCTGTTTTCTACAATACGGTAAAATTAATAAAGTATAGTTTTTGTTAAAATCAATTTCAGGCAAAAAAATACTGTTTTCTACAATACGGTAAGGTAAATAAAGTATACTGTATTTTGTTATAATACAATAATATATTCATGATTATCATGACAATTATGGCACTACGTACGATAAGTTAAAACTATTCACTACTCTAAATATTAAAGTAGAGTGGTGAGGTGAGTTATCAGTGTTTCAATGCAGAGTAGCCAAGGCCTAGAATAGGCTACAAATGTCTGAGTTGTAAGAGAAACTAACCTGTCTCTTACTGGAGTGCAAGACAAGCTATTTCCAGACACTTCGCTCAAATCAGAACAGGTCACACCTTCCTCCACACACAGCCGACCTGCTGTTAATGCACCAATGACAAAATAGTTTTAATTCCACGGTATATGTTAATTTGCTATAGTATTGTTTTGTACTGAACATAACATTATTTTTCTATATTGACATGATTAACACAATAATAATATCAAACCATGAGCGAGGAGATAAGAAGAAATTATTCGTCAACTTATAGGTAATATTGTCTTATATTTTATACGGTCATCATGCCAGTGTGATTTCACCACCGTAATATTGTCTTACCAGGTGGCATCAAGGTGAAGGGAGTGAGGTGTACCACTTGAATGTTAATGGTCATCAGAAACGTCACTACCAGCATCCACCACCAGCAGGTTACTCCCATCCCCCTCACACGCTCCATCTTCCATACAATAATATAAGGATTTATTACCGTCACCAGTTTTTGTAGCAATGGAATAAGGAAAAATAGACCAATTCATGCTAAACTCCCTTGATCGAGACTACACTCATTTTGTTAAAAGAAAAAAAAAAAGTTTTTACGGGAAAGAAGTTATTTGGATGAGTGATGCTACTTTTTACATAATATATATTAATTTATAGAGCATTGCAGGAACATTCCATACATAGAGAGGGACTCTAGACTCTTTCTCCTGTCATGCGGCGAGGTGTTAAATTCTACTGACAGTAACTGACTCTACACCATACATATATATATATTATGGAATAGGAGCTAGGTAGAGTTAACCAATAAACACAGACCCTTGTGACGTCAACTAAGATAATGAATGATACAATATTACTGTGTAGGCTACCCTAAAGATATAGTACGTATATAGGCCCTAAAAGTATCTTTCTGATAAAGTACATCAATTTGTTGTCAAGTAGGCCTATATAGTGCCTCTATGGATATGATTAGGTGAAATCTATGCAAAGGAGAGGCAGTTCATAAAGAATCCAAACTTATCCTAGAAAATATATTATGACCTTGAGTAAATTGAAACTGAGTGGTCATGTCCCTTTGATCTGCTCCCCCTTGGTTTCTCCTCTAGGGGGGGGGGGCTTGCTGTGGAATGCAATTTATACCATAACAACCACTGCATGGACTGTTTTAAAGGACTCGTCTAGGAATAGAGGACACACACTTTAAGATGTGGTTACCTTGACAAAACTTGTGCTGTAATATTCAACTACATGTACCTGGTATTACTGTTCTTTATAATTTGTTCAATAAATAATTTCTTTCCCTTCGTCTTATCATTACATAATAAAGAATAGTTTACCCCAACAGGGACATGAGCAGCAACAGGTTTCGTCCAGTAAATTCTTTATTTCTTTATTAGTTGATGTAAAGAATGAGTTAATAGGTTGCCAAAATTGATAGTCGCCCGTTGTGTCTAGCCTACATGGTACACGTGGTGATGTAGCCTACGTGTTGTTTTATGGGGAGTTGCAACATACTGTATAAGTATAATTAGGCTACTCACGATTATAGAAGTTATACAGACTGTTGTATGAAGTGCTCGACAGGACCTACTGCCTCTTTCAATGTCCCGCAGCTCACTGACTTGTGTTGTGTAGTGACTCAGTGAGTCAGTGACGAGTCTGACCCGTCTGTTGCCTGATGGTGCTACTGGTTAGTCTGGCTGTCCGTGTGTGACTGTGTTGCCTGCCTGAGGTTGGAGGTTAATATAAGGGCGAACTGTGGGACTTCCCCAATTATGCCACAGATTGCATATGTATCATTATAAAAACTGTTTTGCTATTATAATTTCGGCAGTGCCATCACCCAATGACACCCATGTATGCCTACCAGCGTGTTTGTACCTTTTATTAAATCAGTGTACATGTGCCATGAATAACAAACCAAATATTCTTGATGCCACATAGTTAATCTCATTATTGACTTGATTAGACTTAGGATGGCATCATGGCAGCCAGTGCATCTTGTACCACATCAACAGCAGCTGAACACTACTTGAAGCCTAGATCATGCACGATATATGCTTCCCCATATAGGAGTGTATTATATGTGTATGTCATTTAAAGTAAGCTTCTATCTACCCATCTTGAATAAAATAACAGGTGTGGTGTGTAACTATAGTAAACTATTAGTGAATAATTTTATTGCTATCATATTGTACGTATAATTACCACAGCCATTTAACCTAATTTGTATGGAGATACCTAAAGGTACATTAATCATAACAACTTTAGTTATTTAAACCATATGTATGATTACTGCCCCATTTAGTTTGATAGTGGGTGTGATGTTACAGTATCTGAAAGTGTGGCACAGTGACTGTGAAAACCGATTAACCCAATTTAAAAGTAGCTTGGTCTCAGAACACCACCTTATCAAATTGCATTATATTTTGCTAAAGACAAAATCAGCAGATACCGCCGTAATTTTCAGCTGAAGTGTGAAGTGAATATATAGGCTATAATTATATGTGTGACAATGGGTAGGAGATCGTGAGCCTCTACACTTCTAGCTCTCGGTATGGGTCCGTTTTAGATAATTTATTTTCTTGTAACTCAATTACTGACTCATACAACCACAGTACTGTATGTACTATACATAAACTGTGGTGAGTCTGTCTCTTCACACACACAGCTAGGGTGAGTACACAGCATAAAGGATATGCTTATAATATATATATATATATATATATATATATATATATATATATATATATATATATATACCCACAAACCAAGGCCTTGCCACAAACGTCCTTTGAAAAATGACGTAGCAGCTGCACACATGATGGTGGAGTGGTGGACTCGATCTAGCTGTTGGTTACTGAGTGGAGACATATCACTTACTCCTTCTCGGAAACCCTGGCATTAGGAGTGTATAAGTTTTCCCCACTGGGAAGTCACATGGGTGGGTGTATTGTGGCCAGTTTTATTTGGATGTGCTCCACAATACGTACATTTTATTAGTCAAAACTGCACCATAATAAAGCTTAATTTTTTCAACATTACCGAACACTCTACCCCTATACCCTCTGTCAGTTGTTATATATGCTTCAGTTAATGTTAATATCGACAAATCTTCTTTTCACCCCAGTTGTTCAATTCACTACTAACTCAATGTAGAAAATATATACAGCTATCATCTCCCATTTCTTCCTCCATATATCACAGAGTGTACTAAAATATTTCCTATTTTAATATGAAATGTGCTATAACACAATATATATTCTTTTGGCAGACAGCATATCGGTGAATTCGGCTGTCAAACTGTAAATTTCGTATCTCAATTAGCATACTGTTAATTTCGTATCTTAATTAGCATACTGTTAATTTCGTATCTTAATTAGCATACTGTTAATTTCGTATCTCAATTATATTAGCATACTGTTAATTTTGTATCTCAATTAAGGGGGGACAGGATTGGGGTGGGTAGAAAGCCTGTCCCCTCACCCCCCTAACCCCTCCAAGCTTGTCCCCCTACTCCTGCACCCCCCCCTCAAGCCTGTCCCCTATTCCCACCCACCCTTAACAGTTATATATAATAATAAGGTTACGTGACTGTCCTCATGGGTTTGTCCAAGTTGCATCTCACACTTGTGTATTTATATAAGCATAATATCATCACGTCTTTGGTTACGTCACTCTTCATTCGAGCTTCTCATTTGTGTTGTTTACCAGCCTGCCAGTGTGTTGGATTTGCCCATGTTTTCTTTATCTTCTCATTCTTCTTACCAACATGTTTCTTTCTTGTTATGCATATGATTGATGAATTCGAATATTTTTTTTGTTCTGGCTTTTAATGTATTATTTACTCTGATTGCAATTAAAAATCAATTCATATTTGTAGCTAAACACATGACGATTATATTAGGAAAAATAAATACAGACAGAGAGAGAGATTTATATTAAACGGGAGGGAGAAAAAAGAAAGGCAAGGCCAGAAAGATCATGTACAAAAAAGGGGAGACATGGAGGATGGATAACTATATAGCATGAAGGAAAAATAAAAATGAGGGACAAGGGAAGAGAGGAAATATTTGAGGTGTATGATCAGTTTCATATATCCGTAACATGTATATATTATAGCTAATTGCCTTTTCGATTAAAGTGCAGGATCATCTGCAGCATTTGTTCCTGCATCTTGCTGATAATAGAGTGCTGCTTGTCCAACTCCTCCTTGTATTGTTGCCGTTGCTCCATCATCTCTTGTCTGTGTTGTTGTCGCTGCTCCATCAATTCTTGTTTGTGTTGTTGCCGCATCTCCTCATATTGTTTCTGGTGTCTGTGCTCTTGTTCAACAAGGGAAGTAAGAAGGTGCTCAATTTTATTTTCTAAATATTGTGCATTTTTCGCAAAACCATCTATTGATGACTTCCGCAGATCTGTTTTTGTAATGAGTGTTGCAAGCAGTTTATTATGTTCTTCTCTCCATGGAGGCGTCTCCATGAATGTCTGCTTCCTTTTTTTTCTTTCTGAAGCTGGAGATGATAGAGCAGGTGATACTGGGCAACTCTTCACCTCAATGGACGGTGATGGTGCTGGACTTTGTGTTGCTGATGTTGATGGGGATGTATTAGTTGAAATGATGGGCAAAGGAGTGGGTGAGAAGTCTCTTTGATGTGGGTGCTTCGGCAAAGGTGACGCTACAAACAAAAGTAAAAAAAAGTTAGTTTGGTGTTACTTAAATGGTGGGAATGAATGTAGATAATATATTAAGAAAAGCACCTTGTTTCTTGTAACTGGTAAGCACTACGTTAATCAATTGCAACATACCCATAGGAAGAGAGGAGTCCACAACAAGTGTCACGACTGCTGGATCCCCAGCAAATACATCATCCATGGCAGTAAAATACTGCCACTGCTTGACAGCATCTCTCTCACTCAAGGATGATTTATCTTTAATTATCTTGTATCTGGTGGTAAGGACAACAAAATGTAGTACCAATACACATACCAGTGAGGGTGAGTGAGGTAAAATATTGTAACAATTCCTGCTGAACCTTATACAAGCATATGCTGACATGTTATGAAATGCAAGGAAGTAATGTAAAGTACAGTATATAGCAATGTATAAACTATATAATGCTTAAGGCAAAACCACACTGTGTGTTTACCTCCTCTTTAATTGTCTCATTTTGTTGTCACATGCAGTTCCATTGTGGTTATAGCCATTCAGCTGCATTTCCTCAGCGACCTCATTCCACACCTGGTACTTCTTTATTCTGGGGTTGTCAAAATCAGGCATGTGCATCCTGAACGTCTCTATCAGGAGCAGTACTGCCTGCCTTGGCCATCCTGTTGACAAAAAAAAATAAAAATAAAAAAAGAGTCCATGATATAGAAGTTTCTGAAAGTTCAATAGTCGCAGTGCATAATTGGGCAATTTTAGCATGAGAATGAAAACCTCACACACATTATTTCAATACATCCATTTATAATAAGGTCAGTAAGGCGTAAACACATACCGTTGTCTTGCTGTGACTCACTCTCAGCATCCTGCTGTGATCCCACACCAGAAGAGGGACATATTTCTGTGTATAAAGGAAACATAAGGGTGTTGGGATTCATTGCATGATTTTACTGATATTTTTAGGTCATTTATTATCAATACCTTAATAAATAAGTATTCCTACATCAAGTAAACCTATAACTGTAAACACATTTCAGAAATTAGTTGAAGTTGTTTTGAATACTGTACTGAAAAAATCTGTGTCCCGGTCCGAGGAACAATACCGGACATAGCTGCCCTAGCATTGTAAGCAATGGTTAAACAACCATAAAATTAAACTTTAAAATGAAGGGGTTCTGGCACTCCTTCAGACCTAGGCTCCATGAAGGGTTCAAACCTAATCCACATTAGGTGATCTCTGGCATTCCTTCACACAGACCTAACCTACATTAGGGGTTCTGGCACTCCTTCACACCTAGCCTAAAATAAACACTATAATGTACCACTCTTGTCCAGCTCCTGAATCGTTGGATTTTCATCATGTTGCTGGCTGAATCCCTCAGCATCACCCGATGAACAACTTACTGTGTATTTGGGAACCACATGTTATACTTCATGCACATTATATTACTTTGTCTAGACAGTATATTCAAAATATTACATTTAGGTTTCTTAACTTGCTTTTTAACATTGGCCTGCATACATTAACGTTAATGCATGATGTGTAAAATCTTATGTTTGGCTTTTGGGGTAATGTTCTCCACTAAAAATTTCAGAACTATTACCGATTAAAAACAATTGCAACATACCCATAGGAAGAGAGGAGTCCACAACAAGTGTCACGACTGCTGGATCCCCAGCAAATACATCATCCATGGCAGTAAAATACTGCCACTGCTTGACAGCATCTCTCTCACTCAAGGATGATTTATCTTTAATTATCTTGTATCTGGTGGTAAGGACAACAAAATGTAGTACCAATACACATACCAGTGAGGGTGAGTGAGGTAAAATATTGTAACAATTCCTGCTGAACCTTATACAAGCATATGCTGACATGTTATGAAATGCAAGGAAGTAATGTAAAGTACAGTATATAGCAATGTATAAACTATATAATGCTTAAGGCAAAACCACACTGTGTGTTTACCTCCTCTTTAATTGTCTCATTTTGTTGTCACATGCAGTTCCATTGTGGTTATAGCCATTCAGCTGCATTTCCTCAGCGACCTCATTCCACACCTGGTACTTCTTTATTCTGGGGTTGTCAAAATCAGGCATGTGCATCCTGAACGTCTCTATCAGGAGCAGTACTGCCTGCCTTGGCCATCCTGTTGACAAAAAAAATAAAAATAAAAAAAAGAGTCCATGATATAGAAGTTTCTGAAAGTTCAATAGTCACAGTGCATAATTGGGCAATTTTAGCATGAGAATGAAAACCTCACACACATTATTTCAATACATCCATTTATAATAAGGTCAGTAAGGCGTAAACACATACCATTGTCTTGCTGTGACTCACTCTCAGCATCCTGCTGTGATCCCACACCAGAAGAGGGACATATTTCTGTGTATAAAGGAAACATAAGGGTGTTGGAATTCATTGCATGATTTTACTGATATTTTTAGGTCATTTATTATCAATACCTTAATAAATAAGTATTCCTACATCAAGTAAACCTATAACTGTAAACACATTTCAGAAATTAGTTGAAGTTGTTTTGAATACTGTACTGAAAAAATCTGTGTCCCGGTCCGAGGAACAATACCGGACATAGCTGCTCTAGCATTGTAAGCAATGGTTAAACAACCATAAAATTAAACTTTAAAATGAAGGGGTTCTGGCACTCCTTCAGACCTAGGCTCCATGAAGGGTTCAAACCTAATCCACATTAGGTGATCTCTGGCATTCCTTCACACAGACCTAACCTACATTAGGGCAAGATCTAGAATACCAGGTCTGCTCATCAACTGTTACCCCACTGCGCATCTTCGTCGATTGGCCCCCTAAACTGAGGCTTCCCAAGTCTGTCAAATATGGGACGGGATAGTAGTCTCTATGATCGGGGTACATACGGGTCAATATTAGCGGCCCCTCGCATTTCAGTGGCAAAATTGCCTTACTTTCTTATCAAAATTCATGGCTTAGACTTTGAGTAGGTGAACCGTTTTTGTTTCTAAAATTTCTTCAAAAGCATAGGTATCGAAAGTTCTCAGTGGAAGTTTTCGAGAAATTACAAATAGGACTAGAAATAGTGATGTGAAAACAGCATGTATATGGGAAAATTCCTTCCCTCTGCCTGCGTAAAGAAAATGGAAGTAGTTTAATCCTTACCTGACTCATCTTATCAAATCCTTTAAACACCTCCACCCAAGGGTAACTGCCCCACACACACACATACATACATATTTTAATGTGTTGATATTTCTCAGCGAGGATTTTGTCTTCTCTCCGACATAAGTCGTTCACTGTTCTTGTGGAAGTGGTGTAAACTTATGAAATCTTTATTTTTGTAATTAGAGAAACAACCATATATAGCACAATTGTTGGGCATTGTGCACTGCTACTGTCTACCAGTCCACAATAAACATCACCGGAGAAAAAATAAAAGCTACACAGAGGGACCTTGTACAACGGTGTCTGTATAGGAACTATGTGCCATTCATGGTTGTGTGTGTGTGTTGGAGGTGGGGCAGTTACCCTTGGGTGGAGGTGTTTAAAGGATTTGATAAGATGAGTCAGGTAAGGATTAAACTACTTCCATTTTCTTTACGCAGGCAGAGGGAAGGAATTTTCCCATATACATGCTGTTTTCACATCACTATTTCTAGTCCTATTTGTAATTTCTCGAAAACTTCCACTGAGAACTTTCGATACCTATGCTTTTGAAGAAATTTTAGAAACAAAAACGGTTCACCTACTCAAAGTCTAAGCCATGAATTTTGACAAGAAAGTAAGGCAATTTTGCCACTGAAATGCGAGGGGCCGCTAATATTGACCCGTATGTACCCCGATCATAGAGACTACTATCCCGTCCCATATTTGACAGACTTGGGAAGCCTCAGTTTGGGGGCCAATCGACGTACCAGCCCGACCCGATATGCGCGATGAGCAGACCTGGTATTCTAGATCTTGCATTAGGGGTTCTGGCACTCCTTCACACCTAGCCTAAAATAAACACTATAATGTACCACTCTTGTCCAGCTCCTGAATCGTTGGATTTTCATCATGTTGCTGGCTGAATCCCTCAGCATCACCCGATGAACAACTTACTGTGTATTTGGGAACCACATGTTATACTTCATGCACATTATATTACTTTGTCTAGACAATACAGTTAGTGAAGTTTTGAATTTACAGTATATTCAAAATATTACATTTAGGTTTCTTAACTTGCTTTTTAACATTGGCCTGCATACATTAACGTTAATGCATGATGTGTAAAATCTTATGTTTGGCTTTTGGGGTAATGTTCTCCACTAAAAATTTCAGAACTATTACCGATTAAAAACAATTGCAACATACCCATAGGAAGAGAGGAGTCCACAACAAGTGTCACGACTGCTGGATCCCCAGCAAATACATCATCCATGGCAGTAAAATACTGCCACTGCTTGACAGCATCTCTCTCACTCAAGGATGATTTATCTTTAATTATCTTGTATCTGGTGGTAAGGACAACAAAATGTAGTACCAATACACATACCAGTGAGGGTGAGTGAGGTAAAATATTGTAACAATTCCTGCTGAACCTTATACAAGCATATGCTGACATGTTATGAAATGCAAGGAAGTAATGTAAAGTACAGTATATAGCAATGTATAAACTATATAATGCTTAAGGCAAAACCACACTGTGTGTTTACCTCCTCTTTAATTGTCTCATTTTGTTGTCACATGCAGTTCCATTGTGGTTATAGCCATTCAGCTGCATTTCCTCAGCGACCTCATTCCACACCTGGTACTTCTTTATTCTGGGGTTGTCAAAATCAGGCATGTGCATCCTGAACGTCTCTATCAGGAGCAGTACTGCCTGCCTTGGCCATCCTGTTGACAAAAAAAATAAAAATAAAAAAAGAGTCCATGATATAGAAGTTTCTGAAAGTTCAATAGTCACAGTGCATAATTGGGCAATTTTAGCATGAGAACGAAAACCTCACACACATTATTTCAATACATCCATTTATAATAAGGTCAGTAAGGCATAAACACATACCATTGTCTTGCTGTGACTCACTCTCAGCATCCTGCTGTGATCCCACACCAAGGTGCACCTCAGGACGGGGAGAGTGTGCGGCCTCACACGGTATACCACCGAATCCAGGGCCACCCTCTCAGGGAGTGGTCCCCTGAATTTCAGCCGAATAGCCATGTTTGCCACCCTCTCCCCATCCTTTGTACTACCTGGCAGTCTAAATGCAGTCATCAGTGTTGGATGATCGTCAAGTATGGTCAGTCCTTCCTGTACGTCTTTGTCCGTTAGTTCGGGGGAAACTGGGTAAATTCTCCCGTATTGATATGTGGGATCGTCATCACCAGTGATCCATCACTTAACTGGCCACTCCCCCAGCATGACTACCAACTCAGGCACACTTACCAGGCCGTCAATATTGGCCACCCTAAACTTTAGCCCTCGCCCTTTGCCAGTGGTGACCAGGGTATTCTCAATATATTTCTTAGCAAATATAGAACTAAATATTGCCTCTGATACCCTTTTGGGGTGTACAAAACATTGTGATCCGTCAGCAGACTTCATTAAAATTATTTTATTGGTGTTGTTATTATGATGGTGTTAGTGTTGGTGTACAGCATTAGGTATTTTTACAGTAAACCTGGGTTCAGTAAAACGTATATATTAGTATGTTTTACCACTAATTAGGACCATTCTAAGACTATTTTCTTCAATGGTGTTTCTCTCGGAAATGCCCCGTTTTCGAGATATGCCCAGTTTTCATACCCCATACAAACTTGGGGGAGAGCCTGGGAATACAGGGTTTTGGGTGGGAGAAAACATGCTGTACACTATGGCATTGCCTTTATAATACACTTCTTAACTTTGTTTCTCTTAGAAATGACTCGTTTTCGAGATATGCCCCCGTTTTCATGCCCCATACAAACTTGGGGGAGAGCCTGGGAATACGGGGTTTTGGGTGGAGGAAAACACTATCAGTGTTGCAAATGTTGTAATATTCACGCCACTTGTGGCTGTATTGGCTATATTTTGTTTTGGGAATACTGTGTTTGAGCGTCCTGTATCCATATACGTTCCTGGTTATTTACCCGGTAACTACTTCTATTTGTTATACCGGTTTTATGCCCAGGTTAGGCCCGGTAGTTAGCCCAGGTTAGGTCCCGGTAGTCTGTCGTGGTCTAGGTTAGGTTAGGTTAGGTCAGGTTAGGCAATACTAATTCCCAAAATAACCATTTGATTTGAATATCTAGCCCAACCCAAGCCAACACGTGTTGTAACGCTGCTGTTTGAGCTATAATTGTATTTTATTGTATCGGTCTCGAAAACTTTGTTATTTCGCTTTTATTTCCTGTTTCAAGTGTTTATTTAAGACAATTACATATTATAAAGGCAACGCCATAGTGTACAGCGTGTTTTCCCCCACTCAAAACCCTGTATTCCTAGGCTCTCCCCCCAAGTTTGTATGGGGTATGAAAACTGGGCATATCTCGAAAACGGGGCATTTCCGAGAGAAACACCATTGAAGAAAATAGTCTTAACTTAGAATGGTCCTAATTAGTGGTAAAACATACTAATATATACGTTTTACTGAACCCAGGTTTACTGTAAATTTACCCAGCATTAGCATGGGGTGGGGTATTGATAACAGTAATACTGGGTGATGAAGTTGCTACATCAGCATATGATTTTTTACTTTTTGTTGTAATAAATACGTCACCCTGTGATGACGGAGATAGTGTTCTCTTGTTGTTGTTGTTAGTAGTACATGTCTCCATGTTCTCTGCTGTTGTTGTTTGCTGGTGGTTGGCCGGTTGTTCGTCACCCATTACCAAAATGTTTTGCTACCACGTTAACCAAAAAGTCCTAAGGACAACAACTTGCTTTGTTATTATGGTCAATCTTTGTGCTTGTCAAATGACCTCTTCATGTTACAATGTTATTATAAAACTATATTTATAATAAATATAAAATATCTATCTATATATATAATTGAAAATGAATTATTTCAATGTCGGCATATTATTTTTGTATCTCATGTAATGATATATTTTTATTAATAACATAAACTTACAACATTGACATGTACTGTTTATCATCATCAGTGTTGCCAAATGTAGGAAAAATTCTCTGTTTAGAAAATATTGAAGTCCACATAAGGACATTATATTTTTATTAATAGATTGTTCATGAATAAACAGGGAAAGTTTTACAAGACCTAAAAATACAAAAAAAAGTCAATGTTCCAGAGTAAACAGAGGTAAAAAGGAAAAGTCTAAAGGTTAAGTTAGGTAAATTATGTCAAATAGATCTGGCAATACTGCTGGTTCCTCCTGATCAAAGCTGACGCGCCAAAAACAAACACTGGTAAGCCCTCTTACAGAAATACATATGACATTTTAGCATAACACGAGACATCATCTTCAAAATACATAAAGGAAATATGATTTTGAAGTGGCATGAGTACCCTAATCAGTAACATTTGAGGGAAATGTCTATTAATGTTTACAAACAAAGGAAAATCAACAGTTATGCGAGTGTGATTATTACCGTCGCTTTTTAATAATAAGTTTTATTTTATTTATTTTTTAAATAATATATATATATATATTTTTTTATTATTATTTTTTTTTTGTAATAATTATCTTTTTTTTTGTAATAACTAACTTTTTTTTTTTTTTAATTATTATCTTTTATTATTTATTATATTTTTTATTTGATTTAATAATTTTTTTCGTCGTCGTCGTCGTCGACGCCGCTGCTGCCGCCCCGCCACCCTGCCGCCGCCGCCCCGCCCTGCCGCCGCCGCCCCGCCACCCCGCCGCCGCCGCCCCGCCGCCGCCCCATCGCCGCCCCGTCGCCGCCGCCGCCGCCCCGTCGCCGCCGCCGCCGCCCCACCACCGCCGCCGCCACGCCGCCGCCCCGCCATATATATATATATATATATACATATATATATATATATATGTATATATATATATATATATATATATATATATATATATATATATATATATATATATATATATATATATATATATATATATATATATATATATATATATATATATATATATATATACATATATATATATATATATATATATATATATATATATATATATATATATATATATATATATATATATATATATATTTTTTTTTTTTTTTTTTTGATTAATTAATTTTTGTTTGTAATAAATTAACTTTTTTTTTTCTTTTGTAATAATTAACTTTTTTTTAATTATTATTCTTTTTTATGTATATTTTTTCGTCGTCGTCGTCGTCGCCGGCGCCGGCGCCGCCGCCGCCACCGCCGCCGCCACCGCCGCTGCCCTGCCGCCGCCGCCGCCCCGCCGCCGCCGCCGCCGCCGCGCCGCCGCCACGTCACCGCCGCCGCCACCGTTGCCGCCCCGCCGCTGCCGCCGCCGCCGCCTTCGTTTTTTAATAATTCTTGTTTATTATTATTTTTTTAAATATATATAATTTTTTTTAATAATTTTTTTTATATTAATTATTTTTTTTATATTAATTATTTTTTTGTAATAATTAACTTTTTTTTTTTTTTTTTTTTTATTTAATAATATTTTATTTGATTTATTATTTTTTTTTCGTCTTGATATTTAATAAAAGTTTATACTCGTGTAGGAAGATAAATGTAATGCTCTAATATTTTGGTGGAAACGGAATATAAAAGTATAACAATATTTATTTCAAGACATGAACAGAATATAAAAGTATACGAATATCTATTTCAATGCAATAAAATATAACATGTACAAAATATTTATTTCAAGGCAGGTATAGAATTCTTCGATTTAATTAAAAGCCACCAGGGTGAGTCAAATTAATTTCTGGTAATGTCAACAAAAATAAAAGAGTAATATTGATGTGTGTGAAATTTTCAAAGTGTGTGCGTGTGTGTGTGCGTGTGTTTATGTGTGTGGGTGTGTGTGTGTTTATGTGTGCGTATGTTTATGTTTATGTTTATGTGTGTGTGTGTGTGTGTCGTGGCAATATTTGAAGGACTCATTTATTTTTACCAATTTTCTGACTATATCACAGGGTCCCTTTAAGGGGGGGGGGGGAATAGGGGACAGGCTTGGAGGGGTTGGGGGTGCGGGAATAGGGGACAGGCTTGGAGGGGTTGGGGGTGCGGGAGTAGGGGACAGGCTTGGAGGGGGTATAGGGGGAGGACAGGCTTGGGGGGGTTGGGGGTGCGGGAGTAGGGGACAGGCTTGGAGGGGGTATAGGGGGGGGGGATAGGGGGAAGACAGGCTTGGAGGAGGTATAGGGGTGTGTGTGGGAATAAGGGGACAGGCTTTCTACCCCCCCCAAGCCTGTCCCCCTATTACCGCACCCCCAACCCCCCCCCCAAGCCTGTCCCCCTATTCCCGCACCCCCTTTATTAAAAAACTCATATCGTGTTTTTTTTAATAATTGTGCCTGTCGTATGTAACTATAATGTATGTATGTGGCTATGTCCGTTATAGCTGACCAAACCAGTGGACCAAACTGCACCAAAATTAGGCCACAGGCGTAATTCCCGGGGTCACTAACTGAAGGGTTGCATGTGATCGCCAGCGGTTTTAATATGGAAGTTGGGGAACGGAGTGTTGGCCGAGTTAGATGTATTTTGTAAAATCTTCCCCGCGATAATTACTGATACATCGTACGTCAGCTCTTTAAGATGTTATTATTCAGTAATTATATTAACATCATAGATAAGAATTGGTGTGCAACATACAGTAAAACAGCAATTACAAGTATAAAATAGTACAGGGGTTGGCAGAACTAATAACATTTATATTAGTTCATACCTGCACCTTTGGCTTAAAACAAAAAAACTGTTTCTGAAAGAACAATTCCCTATGTTAAAAAAAATGAGAGCAATCAGAAAAGATTTTCACCTATAATTATATATTTTTATGAGGCCGAAATCATGCGGGGAAGAGATCACCGACCGAGAACTTCCCCAACTTTGTTGTTAACAATTATTTTATCTGGTGAAAAGTGGCAGTTTTTCTGAGGTTCGTGACGTCGGGAAAGCCGAGAGCTCTAGGTTTATCCGAATTATTGTTCTTGTTCTTGTTCTAGGTTTTATTGTAATTATTGTTCTTGTTCTTCTTCTTGGGGCGACCACTTCTTAAAAGGGGTTCAACTCACTCACTCACTGACTCACTGTCTTCCTCTCATCCTTTTTCTTTTACCGACATCATTGAATCATTTATTATTATTATTATAATTTTTTTTTCTTCTTGGGGTGACCACTTCTTAAAGGGGTTCAACCAATATTTAAGAGGTTCAACCGAGAGGGGGTTCAACCGAGAGGGGGTTCAACCGAGGGGTTCACCCTCAATTTCAATATAACCATATGAATACGAAAATCCAGATAAAACATAATTAATATTTTTGAGACCTTTACATATGGATATTTTATTATTTCACTTGAATCATTAAGAGCCAGAGCTTTTGAAGGGTTTTCCTTCATGTTCTTGTTTTTCACAAGGAATGTTTTAATCATGGTCCTGTGTCCTGTTGACCACCGACTCACCGAGGCCGCCAGAGCGAAGTGAACACCAGACAAAGGCAGTGAGCAAGCCTACCACCAGGCGCTACGCCGGCTAGTACAATAATGTAATACACAGATATCAAATACAAAACATATGAACCCGTAAAACCTGGACATAAGTTTTACACTAATAAACAGAACCAACGGCAGATATAGGTAGCCTACAGACACTATACAGTAGGTCCTATTTCTCGCTCAGAACTTTGGGGCAGAGCTCGATCAGTGTCCTGTGGTCTGAAAAAAATTAGGCTTAATCGTCTTTCACTGCTTATCAATAATAGGTGAACAGTTTCTACAGTATAGTCACTTAGAGACCGTACTACATATTCCTGCATGCAGCTTTAGGGAGCCTGTGATGTAGTCGAACTATTTGAAGTTATTACTTACTACAATATATGCCAGGAAATGACCTCCCCTGGCTGTACTGTGAGGCAACATGTTTATTACTGCAGTTGAGAGGGATCAGTAACCCCTAATTTTTTTTATGGCGACACAGACCTCTTACTATTATTACTTTCTCTTTTGACGGTATATTGGAGGGCTACTAATTCCTCTAAAATCTAAACTATGGCGCGAAACAGATCTTCGCTATATTTATCATTGGGGTCATCTGTTTCCTGGTATACTCTTGGAGGAATAAAAATTTCTCCATTTATTCACCAGCAAATGTTTCTTGGCATTATCGTGTCTGTCAGTGGAGTGTGTTTAGACGACTAAATCAATCTTCCGTAGTTAAGTGTGGAGGCGATGGAGTCTTCAATCATCGTCTAATTACACGTGAGAGGCGGATCTGGTCCATCTGACGGCAGAAGAGTACCTAGAGGACAACAACGGACAGTTATGTTAGGAGGTAGCACACACACACACACACACACACTTTTTTTGTCTTCAAAATTTTGGACGTTTCGATCAACTAACCTGAAGCCAGCCCATCCAATAAGTTATATGCTTATTGACCATCACAGAGAGCAAAATTTAGCCTATATAAATATTCCTAATGTACTCATGAGTATAGACTAGTTTGAAATAGAAATTAGACTTAGAACTGTGATAAACTACAAAAAGCTAAGAAAACACACCAGCAATACAAGCAGTGAGGAAAGTGGCACAGCTGCCAGCGATCATGGCCCTCACCACTACCTTGGCCAGGTCACCACGACGTGAGGGGGCCATGGCACCGAACCCTCCCAAGTTGATGCCAATGGAACTTATGTTGCTGAAGCCACACAGTGCATATGTGGCTATAGTCTCTGCACGTTTCTGTCAAGCATAGCAATTAAACTATTAATAACATTCACTGCAGAATTTTGGGATCAGGAATATCATGCAGACAAACCACTTTACCTGTTCATTTGGATCTTAGACATCCGAATTGCAACACGAGTTTTATAGGTAAGGATGTTTACAAACCCAACCATGATTTACTATAGGAATCTTTGTTTCATATAATATATTCCTCCTCCCTCCCCACCCTCCACTACATACACTCAACACTTCAATTATACCATCCCGCCGCTCACCACCACCACCACCAGCTGGACCTACCGATAATAGTCCCTCCTCCAGCATCTCCGAGAGTCTGCTGTACGCTACAAACTCGTTGACGATGGTCTTTAGGCCAATGAGTTCACCCACCAAGCTGCACTCACACCAGTTGACGCCCAACAACCACGCCAGCGGCATGAAGATAATCCCAAATATGTTCTGGAATTAGAATAGCCAGACAATGTGTGTGTGTGTGTGTGTGTATGTATGTATCCAGTATAAAACATGCGCCTTGCATCAGATTTCAGTAGTAAAAATCCATATTAAACCCCCCACTAACCTCTAGGGTGCATGTACCTTGGTCAGCTCCCGCCAATGTGCAGGTCCAGTCGAAGAAATGACTACAGAGGGCGATGAAGGCGTAAAAGGAGATGAGGTTGGCTGCAATGTTAGCAACCAGAGGGATGGCATTAGTCACTCCCACCATTGCAGCATGTAACCAGTTGGCCTCGTCACTGCAACAATAAACAAAAATGATGTTCGACGACACCATATTATATACCTCATCTTTAGTTATAGGAATATTTAAAGAGGCTCCTTATATGGTGCTTACGTCATGTACTAGCTTCTATATCCTTGTTGTCAGTGAATACAACCATAAAACTACTTACCCTTTCTCCATTTTCAGCTGAGCGACACTAGTTTTAGACTTCTTGGTCTCTGGGTAGAAGAGCTTAGAAAAGGCGAGGGCTGCAGGAGCATTCATGACGGAGGCAGAGATGAGGTAGACCGGGTCCACTCCAAAGTTGATATAGGCCGCCAACACCGAGCCGGACACCGTAGCGAAACCTCCAGTCATTACGGCATGCAGTTCCGACTTGGTCATAAGAGGTATGTAGGGCTTGATGAGAAGCGGCGCCTCAGTCTGGGGCAGAATTACAGGAAAAATAAACAGTAAATGTGGCAGGTAAAATTGTAGTGGTTCTTAATGATAAACCCTCAGATGAAGGATTATAAGTAAGTTAACTCATGGAATCATTACATTGTTACGAAAATATGATGAGGTTAACTGCCAGCACTTTTCAACTGTTTTTTTGGGTATTACGACTTGTGATATATATATATATATATATATATATATATATATATATATATATATATATATATATATATATATATATATATACAGGGTGTCCCTCGACTTTCTTTTCCTGCTTTGTCAAATGAAAGTAGATGTATTTCTAAGATAAAAATACTCTATAAACATACCTTTTCTGAGATCATGTTTGTATATATATATATATATATATATATATATATATATATATATATATATATATATATATATATATATATATATATATATATATATATATATATATATATCTTACCTGCCCCAGAAAAATGTTAGCGGCTGCGTTGATACTCTCACAAGCGGTGGTACCAATTGTCACCTGTAGGCACCAACCTAACTTGAGTACCACCCACTGCATCACACCCCAATAGTACAGGATCTGGATACAGAAGCTGAAGAACAGAACCACCGGCAGGACCTGTTACAAATGGAAAAGGAAACCACATTCGACCACTATAAAAACTCACAAAGGAACATACTTTTGTAATATGCAGTTATATACAAGGTGGTCATTATACAGTGAAAAAAACACAACTTTAATCAGGAATCAGTAAATACGGTGTAACATCATAATTATACAAAGATGTTTCTGTCTGAATTAACACGTCGTTACAAATGTACATATATATGCCTCCTACATAATAACCATATTCATCGTAAAAAAAGACTCACGGAAAATGCAAAAATGCCCATTTCAGAAGACAGTTCTCCGAAGACAAAATCTGAGCCATTGTTGGTGAAGTCCAAGAACGTGGTGACCTTCCCAGCAGCACAGTCGAACACTTTCTGACCAAAGGGCCACCTGAGGATGAGCAGCCCAAGGGTAAACTGTAGAGACAATCCCCAGGCTGTGTGTCGCCACTTGATCTGAAGTAAACACATCATCTTAAGGACCCTGTGATGCAGTCAGAAAATTGAAGGTAAACGAGTCCTTCAAATATGGCCACGAAACACCAACCATATGGAAGGAGCTTGTTTTGTGGCATAGTGAGGAGGAATCAGAAGCCTCCAATTTTCAAACACGATCACAGGGCCCTTAACTGAATAGCGAGGAACTAATTGAGTAAAGCATCTATAGTATAATTATATACCTGACAGTAATTTGTACACACATGATTTATTGGAAGGAATACTATTTTGATGTCATCTCTTTTGTTTTGTATAGTTTGACAGAATTGCTAGAAATCTGACATAGAAATAGTTAAGAAAAATAATAATCCTACATCGACTGGATATACAAAGGAAGAGGCTTGGCATGAGTGTTGCCACTTTAATTGAGGAGTCTAGGCTACATTTCTCAGGGGGATGGAATAAATGCAAAAAAAAAAAAAAAAAAAAATATGTGAAGAGGAAATTTACCCTGAGAATGATGACTTTAAGACGAAGGAAGTATAACAGGTGCTAATGTTTTGTACTATCAAAGACAAAAGTCGTGCCGCTATCTTGTCCGATGATTTAATGTAACTGGTGAAACATAATGCAATCCCCGTGCATCACAATAATGTCCACTATGCCCAATACGGTTAGAGCTCTTTATCATATTGTTTCAACCACCAAATATTAATGACACGACTTTTTGTCTTTGATAGTACAGTAGCAACTAGACCTCTTTGAGTTAAACAGGTCAAAAATACGTTGTTCTTGTCAAAAAAAGGAAATATATGTGTTTGACTGTACATTATTGACCCACCTTTGTCGGGGCAGCTGAGAATACGAAGCCAAAGAGTAAGAGGAAAGCGAAGCCGAGGAGGGACTGTAGACGCCTCAGTTCATTACGGGAGTCAACGATGACAAACACAAGGGCAAGTATAACCAGCACCCCAAACCCTGTCCACGGTACCCACCTGAGACACACAACAACACATCATCAGGGCTACAACAACAACAACAACAACAACACATCCAGCATAAACTTCTCCCCTCCCTTCTACAGTAATCTCTCGTTTAATAATAATAATAATAATAATAATAATAATAATAATAATAATAATAATAATAATAATAATAATAATAATAATAATAATAATAATAATAATAATAATAATAATAATAATAATAATAATAATAGTAAAGATTAAGATGATAATAATAATATTAACAATAAAAACAATATTAATAATAATTATAATTATAATAATAACAACAATAACAACAACATTTACTTGTGACTGAAGATCTTTTCAGAGAAGTCGTTGATTGGTTTGAGAATGGTCCTCTTGATTACATTCCCAAAGAGGGATTTCAGTATCTGTGGTAACAATTATTATATACAAGAGTAGGGTTAATGTGTTTTGAGTAAAGGGGTGCAGGGGTAGGGGGACAGGCTTGGTAGGGGGTGCGGGAATAGGGGACAGGCTTGGTAGGGGGTTGCGGGAATAGGGGGACAGGCTTGGTAGGGGGTTGCGGGAATAGGGGGATAGGCTTGGTAGGGGGTTGCCGGAATAGGGGGATGATAGGCTTTGAGTCCCCTATATATTCCCGCACCTTACTATTAATTGATATTTCACATTGTACATATTATATACAATTCTTACCAAGGAGTATATAAGTCCAATCACTATAAAACCAGTCAGTATAATCACCAAGCCGTCAGAATCACACCAATAGTTCACATCCTGAAAACACCAATAATAAGAGTTCTGTCAGTATCATTATAATTGTGATTAATAATACATATATAGGTCTGTCAGTATCATTATAATTGTGAGTTATAATACATATATAGTTTTGTTAGTATCATTATAATTGTGATTAATAATACATATATAGTTTTGTTAGTATCATTATAATTGTGATTTATAATACATATGTAGTTCTGTCAGTATCATTATAATAATTGTGAGTTATACATTATGTAGTTTTGTTAGTATCATTATAATTGTGAGTTATACATTATATAGTTTTGTTAGTATCATTATAATTGTGAGTTATAATAATGTTATACAGTTGAGGTCAAAAACAATCATCCATGTTTATTAGGGTAACCCACGTAAGTTTTGGACAGCTTCCCTCCATTCTTTAGCTGATAAACTTTCCAATAAATAGATTAATTAAGTACCATCTTTTAATTTACTACAAGCAGCTACACACTATTTAAGGGAGAAGTTTTGTGTTGGTAATTCTGGAGTAAGTGAATCCTCCAAACGATTCCAAGCAACGGAACACCATTATTACTGTTCATCTGGTCCTGTTTCCTGGCATACTTTGGAGGAATCGAGGTGCTCCAATTTACCAAAAAGAAACTCTCCCCTGTGAGAGTGAACGGGAAAACATATGACAACAAATTGTTTGAGATATATATACCCATATGTGAATGACTGTACACTTGGATACCACACTCCCTAGCCCCACCTGAGTCGAAGCCAGAGATCTGAAGCAGGTGGTTTCTGGACGACAGCCCACCCAAAGCTTCCATTGGTTCGAAATGTGTGTGTAGGGACTGTGGTATCCAATTGTACTGTCTCACTGTAAATGATAGACGATTCATCCACAATGCCCTGACTCCAATACATTCCTATCAGACCTGTCAGTGACAGTGCTTTTAGATCACTGAAAATGACACCGAAGAGTCGAAACATTTGAAATAAAGATGTTGTATTAAGTAACTTCCTTCCCTGACTGTATTGTTGCACCTGTCATTGAAGTTCCCAACGAACACTCTATATTATATTATATACCTCTGTGTCTGTGGGTATGGCGAGGATGGTGAGGACATAGGCGGTATAAAGAGCCGCTACTAATAGAGAAGTGGCTGCACTCTGTCTTTGTACCAACCATTTCATCTGAAGAAAATACCAAATGTAAAATTATTGTTAGTTATTGGGTCATATATATATATATATATATCACCACCAAAGAGTAGTGGGGTAGGGTGATGGAAGAGGGGGGGGAGAAGGGCTTGGGACTGGTGTGGTGTTGAGGTATAGGGCTCTGGGGTGTAAGCTGTAATACTATACTAACTTATACTTCAACGGTATATATCTATTGCAAACCAAAGTAGTTTGGTGATGAACTCATAAGATAACAGTTATGTCTGCTTGTGAGACAGGAGCTAGTCTCAACCAGCAGATATCACTATGAATGTTCAATAATATACTCTACATCAGAGTTAAACAATGCATCGTTACATTAATCTTTCATATTCTGCATCATAACGTTATTGATTATTACTGCACTTGTACAAAACCTTTCTGGTGTACAGTGTGATCACAGTACTGTTGCTACACCACCACCATCAGGCCTCGTAAATTAACAAAGGCCCGACCCTCCAAGTTAGTTATTGTAAAATGCTTATCAACCTGCGATGATGCCATTAACAACAAGTTCAAATAATTTAAGAACATTATGAACATTAATAGTGGTATTATATTATGACATGTAATTTTTACGCTGGTTTATGACAGTTCCGACTATGGGTAATGCAATGTTAATTTATCATTACATAGTGAACGTTCACAGCATGAAGAGAACAGCCAGAGTCGTTATGAACAACTTTTGTAATAGTGGGATCAGACCTTTCCATATGTTCACAATATCATCATCAGTGGCTATATTTTTTAGAAATTATAAGAATTAAGAACGAAAATTAAAATACGAAAGTCAAATAAAACAATTAAACTAAATTAAAGTCTACTACAGAGATAACCAACGTAGGGAACAACATTCCAAAGCAAAGGAAATCAAATATAAATAAATATATGCACATTAACACTATTGATTATTTTTAATATTCATATTTCTACACTGCACCACAAGTGTCACTATGTTCCCTTACAGTCGAGTAAAGAAATGAGTGTAAACTGTGACCGGTCCAACTGTACAGTTTCCTCCACTTTCACATTCATCAGTCAACGTTGTCAAGGTTTGTATCGTGTATCCCACAAGGTTTGAACCACCAGTTTTGACCCATGTATCCGAAATACATGCCAGTACTTGTAAGAAGATGGATGGAGTGATGGAGGTGTGTTGCTACAACACATGTAAACACATGTATATCAAGTAAAGTTGGCCACAAGATTTCCTGCATAAATCTAGCGAGATGCGGCAACCATATCGCCTTTATTTATTCCAGAGAGTAGTAAAATTTCATGAATGAAGGACAGAATGTATCATGAACCCTGATTAGTCGATTGGAAACAAGGTAAAAAGCTTCTATACAGAGAATATTATTATTTTACTACTCTCTGAAGTAAATAGTCGTGATAAGGTTGCGGCATTTCGCTAGACATGTTCAGGGAATCTTGTGGCCAAATGTACATGATAGACAAGAGCGTGGACAAGAGATCTCTTGGCCATGAACATGAGTGTAAGAGATTCATAAGGAAGTGTGTATACGTTAATGCTGGCAACCTGGTGTTAATTTGAAAGACAAATGAATGGCTCCTTTCACCAAGGCTAAGTGGAGGGAGTTTCGTCGTGGATGCAACAACTAGTGGGGGGGAGAGGGGGGCTGAGAATTTCGTTAGCTTGAAATGGGAAATTTTTATGTGTGTGTTCCAGTTCACTCGGAACTCTGTCTTTACTTTCTGTTGTTGTTTTTACGTTACGAGCCCAGGATGACATAAGTGTAAACACATTCCAACCCAGTAGTTGA
Source organism: Petrolisthes manimaculis (assembly GCA_034508575.1). Classification (NCBI taxonomy): domain Eukaryota; kingdom Metazoa; phylum Arthropoda; class Malacostraca; order Decapoda; family Porcellanidae; genus Petrolisthes; species Petrolisthes manimaculis. The sequence continues at coordinate 320,549 of JAWZYT010001091.1, read as the reverse complement.
CTCCTGTCATAGATGCTGGCTCATGTGAACAATGAAGGACACATCAGTATGCAAGGATTGCCTCATGGCAAGCACCTCCTCGCATACGTAATTTGTAATCCTTCATCATTATGCTAATTCAAAGGAGAAAAAAACTACAAAAGTTTACAACTTATTGCAAGCTAATTTCATATATAAAAATAAATATAATATACACAAATAAATATATAGCTGAAATACATTTATCGTTAGTCCTGATAATTATCGTACATGTACAGTCACGGCCATAATTCCCTTTCCACCCTCTAGGTGGGTATGTGTAAAAGTGAAAACGTCGCACCTCTCACCTGTCAAATCTCTATCTCACTCCTCTCTAACTACTTTTTCCATCTCTTACTTTCTTTCTTCCTTTCCTATGTGTACTTTCCTGGTCTCTCTTATTCATCAGTTTATCTCTCTTTCTTATGATCTCAGTCTTTCTCCTATCCTAGTTATCTCTCATTCATTCTTTTCTATTAATGTCGAGAAAGAATAGTAAGGTATGGAAAAAAAGAAGGTAAGAAAGAAAATAGTTTAAATTGAGTGAGTCACAATAGAGGAACTGAAATTCCACCATCTCCTTTCTTCATCTCCTTTTTCTTTTCTATTTATAATGATAAGCACGACAGACTTAATTAAGGGGATAATATACTGTTGGTAAATCTGGAGCAACTAATTCCTCCAAACTATTCCAAGCAACAGGCCACCATTATATTTGTACATCTGATCCTGTTTCCTGGCATACTTAGGAGGAATGATGGCACTCCAATGTACCAAAAGTATACTACCCCTTTAAGGAGTAGCCCATCTCCCTTCCTTTCCTACACCTGTTTACTACATGTCCTAAGCCTTTCCTTTCTTTACTCTCCTCACACATGTAATCTCTCTCTCCTTCCTTTACTCTCCTCACACATGTAATCTCTCTCTCCTTCCTTTACTCTCCTCACACAAGTAATCTCTCTCTCCTTCCTTTACTCTCCTCACACATGTAATCTCTCTCTCCTTCCTTTACTCTCCTCACACATGTAATCTCTCTCTCCTTCCTTTACTCTCCTCACGCATATAATCTCTCTCTCCTTCCTTTACTCTCCTCACACATGTAATCTTTCTCTCATCTCTCTTTTACCTCCCCATTCCCCACCCGAATCCCTTCTGCTCCCGTCCCCTCTCCACACGTTTGAAATGCATATGTTAATTTGTATGTTCCAACTAACTATCTGAGAGAGAGAGAGAGAGAGAGAGGGTTACCGTCACACCAGACATACAGCCCTACAAACACCTACAGTTAGACCTGACTTATTTCTCGCTACCTTCCCGCTTTCCCTTCATTGCATATATCTTTCTTTCTTTTTATTTTAATATGCTCCATACATTTCCCTTCTTTTTTCGTATTGTCGCACTCACAAGGAAAAGGGACAAAAGACATGCTGTGAGCGAGAGAATATGAAATGGGAAAAAATGGATGAAAGTGTATGACAACATGACAAAAAAGATAAGAAATATGCAATGGACGGTAATGAGAGGTTAATGAGGTCCAGGTGCAGTTGTCACCAAATGATATATGCGTCACACAACCACATGAAAACTCAAGTATGTGTGGCTAAGTCATGATGCATATTGGAAGGCACATACACACTCCCATGTTGAACCTGCAGCTGTCCACAGTCTCCTATTAATCCCTTCAACAGTCAATGCGACCAGAGAGAGGGGGAGGGATTTATTAATTAAGGGAATGTTTCTTCCTTCATTCCCTACTCCCCTTCCTCTTCCTCACACACACGAAAACATGTGTGTCTTTCTTTGTCATACACTTTCATCCTCTTTTCCCATCTCATATTCTCTCTCTCACAGTATGTCTTATGTCCCTTTTCCTTTCATGTGTCTATTATTAACTGATAAGTGAAAAAGTGACGTTACAAATTTCTTATCCAACTCGAATAGATTCAGGTAGTGAAGCCTTTCCAAAAGTCAAAATAACCGAAGCAGTCTTAACTCTCTCGCCATGTTCCAAACGTGAAATGCGACGTGCAGCAATGACATCCTGATCACCTCATCTCTCATTTCAACTTTCAAGGACGATATTTTCTGTATTTCTGCTACCTTTTTATACCCATTGAAAAAAAGGAAATTATGATAATGATAATGATGATGATGATAATGATGATGATGACTAAGAGTTACTCCATGTTATTCGTTACCTTGTTTTGAAGGGCGTGGTACTTTGGGATGAGTGAGAGGCAGTTCTTGTGATCCTCGTCGTCTGAGTCGTCATCATCACTACTCGAGTTTGTATTTTCCTCCATCTTCACAACTACGTCCTGTTCAGTCATACAACATTGTTAGTAATCCACTCATGACCTTCCAATCATTCTAACATATTACAGAGTAACACCGTTTATAGTGACACAGTGGAGTTGGCCACAGGTGACCTGACCACACAATTTGGACCTCTCTGATCTCTCCCTCTATTTATTTCATTGATGGCTGGTGACAGTACACAGTAACACATTAAGTCATGAAGGCAACGCTCGGAGATGGAGAGAGATCGAGATGAGAACAAATAAGAATACAGAGACTAATAAAAGGAAAATACAGAGACTAATAAAAGGAAGATACAGAGACTAATAAAAGGAAAATACAGAGACTAATAAAAGGAAAATACAGAGACTAATAAAAGGAAAATACAGAGACTAATAAAAGGAAAATACAGAGACTAATAAAAGGAAGATACAGAGACTAATAAAAGGAAGATACAGAGACTAATAAAAGGAAGATACAGAGACTAATAATAGGAAGATACAGAGACTAATAAAAGAAAGATACAGAGACTAATAAAAGGAAGATACAGAGATTAAAAAATATAGGTGATGGATGGTAAGATGGAGAAACACCTATACTATAATTATTATACTGTAGATAATGACGACAACACTGGCGAAAAAGGTGACGACACGAATTTTGACAAAAGGAAGAAAGTGACGACACGAAATTTGACAAAAGGAAGGCTAATCATGTTTGGTGTCTCACTTTACTCTTCTCCTTCTGGTCATCAGGGTCTGTGAGGAAGGCAGGGTTGTCGATAGCTGCCACCACACCATCATTTCGTTTATCATTCACAAAATCCATCTTGCATACTCATCACCTCTCCTCTGCTCAGCGTTGTTTGTCTGTAAAATTACAATAGTCAACGCACGCTTTATAGCCTAATCTGAGGGTGTTTATGGAGACAGTATAATGTTGTACACTTGTGATACGTAATTTCTGACCAGAGACGAACTGCAGCACCATACACACATACCCATGCAGCATTCGAACTCAGTCCCTATACGTGTACTGCATGGGTGGGGAAATGAGTTATAGCAGGCGATTCAAAGCTTTCTGCTCCTCACACTCTGGTCAGAAATTATGTAGCACAAGTGTACAACATTATACTGTCTTCATAAACACCCTCAGATTAGGCTATAAAGCGTGGAAGGTATACTAAGCTATCGAGTGTATAGGTATTATCAAGGCTCATATAATTTGTCACCAAAATTTTATATACCTCAATATATTATACTGTCTAGAAGTAAAGTCAACATTCATTGTTTGTACGATAAGTATTGTATCCATTTATCAATAACATAATAATATACGGTAGCTACAAACGAACACTGAGAACTGCCACGTCATATTATATGTTTAGAAAGAATATAGTAACTAATTCTGCAAAGAGACAACATTAACATCAACTCAAGTAATACATCTTTGGAGTGTAGAAATTATTGCAGAAGACCGTACAGTACAAGTCATCTTCACGTCACACAGTCTTAGTGAAATATTATTCATAAAGGGGTTTCTTAAAATAAAGAGTCCGTCTATAGATTGGTATTATTTGATATTATATTGTTAAAAAGTAGTACTATTCTCCACAGCCGATGTCATAGATGCTTCTAACTATTATGTAATTGCTTATTTTTAAGTGTGATTCATAACCCTCGAGTTAATCTGGAGCAACTGAATCTTCCAAACCATTCTAAACAACAGAACACCATATTATTTTTGCTCTTCTGGTTTTGTTTTCTGGCATACTTTGGAGGAATCAAGGCACTCCAAAGTACCAAAAGTGAATTACCCTCATACGAGATATTGTGTAATATGTGATGTAATCAACAAAATAATAATTCCTTCAAGCTATGCCAGGAAACACAATACTGTATAGCCTAAGTGTAAACAAAGCCTACACTGTGTATAATAATTATTATTATGTTGTGAGACAGAGCTTGAAGGAATCAGAAATTTGCATTTCTCTCATATTATCACGGAGCTGTTAAACACTGGCTGCTGTCATTGCTTCCTGTACAACAATGTCATCACTGGACATTTACTTTCAGCTTGATAAATAATTATGTATAGTAATAACACAACACTATTAAACAGTATAAAATACACTGACCTTACACTGTGTGTACCCGTCACTTTATATCTGACAGATAGTGAGATATGTCATGACTCACAAGTCTTGATATCACTAAGGATACTTATTTTAATCTTTTGTAGCCAGATATCGTCTTACACTAATAATACTATAATGGATGGATTTAATATATAAATTATATTAGCGTTGCCCGGGGACGATGAGAGGGGGAGGCGTTAGGAGGGACTGATGGAGGGAGGGAGGGGAGGAGAGTACAGCTGCCAGACTGAAATGACAAACCACATGTTTGCTGGCTAATGTGAACGGTTACCAAGTCAACATCAATATGTATTGATAAATATGGGATACCTTTGGGTAAAGTGGGATCCATCATAAATCATAATACATTTCTTATATACCGTGTCTTTGGAGCATTGCTAGTCAACGTGATGGATTATGTGCACGTAGTAAAGTATTACTATACTGGATTTAGTTACAAAACAATCTCAGTACAGCACAGGTAAAAATAACAAGGGTACAGTCACGATCCAAAGTTTCTCTACACCAATGGCTGTCAGAAAGGCGAAGTCAGTTTTAAGAGGGTGCGGGAGTAGGGAGACAGGCTTGGGGGGTGCGGGAATAGTGGGACAGCCTTTCTACCTCCCCCCACCCCACCCCAAGCCTGTCCCCCTACTCCCGCACCTTCCAACCCCCCCAACCCCATACCTGTCCCCCAACTCCCGCACCCCCTTAAAGATATAGGCTTGACCATTGAACAAATCTATACAGGTGTATGGTTTATAAGTTCCTATTGTGCCTTGAACGAGGAAGAAGGTGACAGGACGAGGAAGAAGGTGACAGGAAGGATGGACACCAAACACGAAGGAAATTATTATTATTGATGGATATTAGGCGCCGCAACATCGAGGTCCTATAGCGCCAGAAAAAGGTGATAGAGAGGTGTGACAGCTAGCAGGAAGGAAATAAAAAGAAAAGAGGGACAGTTGAAGAACTGAAAGATGGGAACCATTTAGTCTGGTCTCTCACTAGCGACCTTCCTAGCATGGGAAGCCCTCTCTCCCCGAAAGCGGGGCAGAGCAGGGGCCGGAGCCCCCTCTAGTCTAGCTCGCCAGGTCTCAGAGACACACAATAGAAAGAAAAGAAGTATAGTTATAGAATTGAAAGATATAATGGCTCGGGTTCAAAGAGGCGCCCAAACCCTTAAAGTACTGACCACATCACCATTATATATGAGACATTTGAAAACCCCCCCACTAAAACTAGCATTAATGAATTAGCTTTAGAGAGAGAGAGAGAGAGAGAGAGAGAGAGAGAGAGAGAGAGAGAGAGAGAATACTATACGTTAAAACAGTATTAATGAAGTTCTGCTGATCTACAGATATGTTGGTTTACTGGATTGACACACAAAAAAGTGAGGGTTGCAATGGCCGTGTTTGATTCTCACTATATTATATCATTAAACCACTCACTGTTCACTTAGTTCATACACTTACTCCACCACCAGGGACACTTGACGCTGCCGAGTTACTATATTCTATACTTTTAAGAGTGGCACAACTTTACCCAACTTTCAGAACAAATACAACCATGATATTTGTGTTAAGGTGGTAATTTTTTTTTGGTACATTGGAGTGCCTTGATTCCTCCAAAGTATACTAGGAAACAGCCAGGACCAGAAGAGCAAAAATAAGGGTGTTCTGTTGCTGGGAATAGTTTGGAGGATTCAGTTGCTCCAGATTTACCAACACAAAACTTCCCCCTTAAGTTAAGTTAGTTACTGTAGAGGCGGGAAGCGGATGGGGACAGCTGGCCATTCTTTGATAATTTGTCTAGTGATTGGTCACCTCCAGTAAGCGTGTCCCTCATTGGTCCATCATTCCTCCCCCCCCCCCCCCCGGGCTCTTAAACAGCTACATACGTAAACAAACTGAGAGCATAGCCATGGCGGAAGTGAATTCGCCTTTTTTTAAATGTAATTACTGTAACAAGGACTTCACAAGAGGGACGCGCTTACTGGAGGTGCTGGCTGCACCAATCACATGACAAATTATCCAAGACTGACCAGCCGTCTCCATCCGGTTCCCTGTAGGCGCACTTCACCTCACCTCTGCCAACCTTCGCCGAGACTGACTGACTTGTGCTGCTGCGTACGACGCTATGAAGAATTAAATGTAGGTGTAAGTTACACGGTGTTGTTGGAAAATCTGGAGCAACTGATTCATCCAAACTAATCCAAGCAACAGAACACCATTATCTTTATGAACCTAGTACTGTTGTTTCCCGGCATACTGTGGAGGAATCAAGGAGCTTTAATTGACCAAAGTATATGCTATATCATCCCCTTATTGACGTAACTGGCCTTGGAAATGTTAAATCTTTATCACAGAAGTTCAAGTGGCAATGTGTTTTTGTGTGTGTGGCCTATCAGTATACAGTTGTATACACAAATTTAATTGACAGCATAAACTCACTTCCAGTCCTACTAGTCCTTTGAGTATAATATGAACTATTATTATTGTAATCTGTTTAAATGTTGTAATCAGAAGTCAGTCTATTCCAACATCAAAGGCAGCTGGTTTAGTCCATCAGGCAAAAATTATGTATATATAATGTTTTCCGCAAGTGATGTACAGTTGGCTCCACTTCTGCGTTTACCGTTTTGCGTTGCCAATGTTGAGCCATCCAGAAATTTGAATCCCGAACCCAGTTTTATCATGATGCGAATCCCTCACTATATACTGTAGCTCATGAGACGGAAAGAGGTGTTGGGTTTGAAACAGTGATCAAGTGTTTTTATTATTGGAGAGGGGGAGAAGTATATAATTACAGTTAGCACCACAGCTGTGGTTATTAGTCAACAAACACAACTATCACCTTTTTAATAATTTTTCTTCTGATATTTAAATCCAAGAGAATGCTACATTCCGAGAGATTTTTTGCTTTATTATAGAAAATTATGACAAACTTTACGTATTAATAACATTCACACGTCAGCAATTACTGATGATTAATAAATGCTTTCTTTGTGAATCATGTAATTATTTTTACTCAGCCGATTACTAAGTACAAGAAATATAATAATAATTACGAAAACATTCATAATGGTTAAAGGTCGTGTCCATACACCATCCACTTCATCAATATTATTTCATTGTCGCTATGTTTTGTCGTGTAGACAATTGTAGTATTGCAAGTGAGACTAACTAGTGAACGATAAACGTAGCTTTTATAGATTTTATGATGAATTAATACCGGTATACAGTATATCTTGGTAATATTGCAGTGTAACTTTCACACACGGCAATATCAGCTGAACACACAGTCATCCGACATTCTTTCCTTGCATAGTCTGCAGGTGTTAGGGCATATAAGGTAGTCACGTTCACCTCTAATTATGAAATGAATGTCCTCAACAGTTGAGCTTTTTGAGGCAAATTAAGAGGTAGAAAAAAAAATCATAATGGTTCTGGCAGATATTATAAGTAAGGCTAATTTCGTTACTCGGCAGCAGTCAAGACATTTTCTGATAGATCGTTTTGTGTTACTGGTTACCAGAGGATTGTGTTTTGTAATGGAGAGTCATATCTAATCAATAATCACTCAGTCTCATCTCCCACACCATGTCCTCGTTCCATGGAGCTATATAATTAATATATAACATCAAGTAAATAAAATTATGACTACGATAAAGATGGTCTCTATAAATTAATTCTATAATAATCTTGTAGCAATTGACACCATTAGTATTTGTTGAATCCAATCACCAGTGTCTGAAAACCGAAGATGATTTTCCTACACTCGCATGGTATCTGAGTCACTCCCCCCCCCCCCCCCCCCCCAAACCCAACTCCTCTTTCCATCTCACTCGGTAGTGAGTGGTTCGCATTATGATGACACGTGGTTCGGGATACATATTTCTGGGTAAGCTAGCTCAGCATTGGCAACGCAAAGTGGTAAACGCGGAAGTGGAGCCAACTGTACAAACTTAACCTAATCTAACCTAACATCATTGGACATCCAAAATGTATTTACGTATAAGCTGGGAACGAATGTACTCGAAAGCCTTTACCCATTACACTACAGGATCCAAGATTAAGACAGACAAGATCTACCATATAAACAAATACGTAAGATAAGCAAAGTATAGGTCAAGGCCAAGAGATATACAGGTCAGGACACTCGCTCTCCTCACCTCCCACCAGGAGGGTGAGTGAATCTGTGACGTAGCTATAAGGGAAGTTGACTATTGGCTGTCCATCAGTGAAGGTTTCCCGCTCTGCTTTCAAATGGATATACAGTGTAGGGCGGTATTTTAAAATCATTAATAGGAATTAACGCCATGTGACTCTGTTCCCATGGGATAATTATCAGATTTTCCTTCACTCTCTTCTCTCTACACACCCACTCTCTCTCTCTGCACATCCACACATACACAATTTCTCTCTTTCTCTCTCGTTATTCTGCCTGTTTGATTCTCTTCTATTACTATTCTTACTTTTATTATTAATAGTATATTTATTAACAGACACTTGTTGATACGCATATGACTTATTGTTATATATAGTGTGTCTGTATGAATTGTTTATATAATGTTTATGTGTCAATTTCTTCTAATGCATCTCTCTCTCTCTCTCTCTCTCTCTCTCTCTCTCTCTCTCTCTCTCTCCAAATACAAAATATAATTATCTCTCAAGTTCTCAACAGATTTCCTGGCAAATATTTTTGTTCGCCCTCTAATGTCTACTTCAATCTCTCGTTTTCCTTCTATGGTCTGTGACGTACTGGAAAGGGTAGTAAGCTCCTCCCCCTGAAATTGATACCCTGTATGGGGGGGTTAGTGTCCCGACCTAGTATATCTCTTGGCCTTGGTATAGGTAATCAGAATCTCGTATATATTATTTTGTGAAACGCTATAGGCCATAAAAACACAATAATCTGAGTAAAACCCACACTGGTAGACGAAATATTTTATTCCAGACGTTTCGGCGACCTCTGTCGCCCTCTTCCGTGGAAATACAGGTTAAGAGTGGTGTAAAGTCATGGTCTAATGTACTGCAACCTGGTGAATAAAAGCGAGCTATTCGAGTTAATTTTATGAACCAAAATTGCACACACCAACAGCTATAGTTTCGGATCATTTTTCGAAGCCATCTCATTGGAAGGTGTTGCAGTACATTAGACCATGACTTTACACTCGACAGTACTGCCCCGTGGTTTAGGAGCTCGGACGTTTTAGGAGATGTGGCACCACTGTGATGATTTGCCTCGAAACAATCCACGTGTGTGAAATAAGTAACCTCGATACAGTGGCGCATGAAGTGAACTTTGTTGTTGAATGTTTCGAACCACAAAGTATCATAACAGGCTGAACTTTGTTTAACCTGATCTACGCAATAAGAGTTTAATATCTGCCACCTTTATATATAAAAGAGAGAAGTATGTAATCTTACCTCATCACGCCCTAACCATCAGAGCAAGACGGCCAAGACCCGCGAACCTATATACATTTTCTTAATCAGGGTGACCCAAGGATGGTTTTAGGGGGGAAAATAAAACACTTTTTTATTTGCTCTTTATTGCTGCTGGCGAGCTTGCCAGTGAGGAGTGGGATTTACCAGAAAAAATGGGGCTATAAATCCCCACCGGGAACATTTTTTGACCAGTCCCTCAGGAGGAAAATTTGTGATTGCTTTTGCAATTTATGCATATGATGAATCTTAATCCAACATACTTTTTGTTCTCCAAATATAAGGCATCTTATTTTTTACCCGGTCAACGTCGGGTACTACACAAAGTAGTTATTTATAAAATGCATAATAATTGGCCACAGTTTTGTGATGACGTGTCGTTGGTATCTCATCATCTAGTCTGCAGCTCCTTATATGAGGTCAGAGAAAAGAGGGAGCTGTGAGCCTGGCACATACAAGCTCAGATGTGACCACATTTGCTTCAATATTCGTAGTTAGAAACACAGAAACAGTGAAGAAACACGATTATGTTGGTAATGTATTGGAGTTAGATATAAGAAACTTATGCCACATTTAATGTATTTTTCCTTATTATAAGATAAAAGAAACTATCTATATCTATCTACCTATTTCTTACCATCCTACTACACTAATTGTAGAAGTTATTCTAAAAAAAGTTATGATGGCGAGAATGAATATACTAGCCCCACCGGCAAGGTGAAGAAAACTCATCTTTTCAGGTATGACTGGAAACTGAAGCTTCTTTCAATGAGTTCTCGACAATATCATGGATGTTCATTATTCTTGTGATTTGTTCTATGAATATTAAAGCAAATGTGGTCTTATCACAGCATGCCATGAGCGAGGCTTATGGCTCCTCCCTTTTTCTGACAACAGATTTGGGGATTCATACATGTATTAAGTGATAAGATAGAAACAGAACGTAATCACAAAAATGTAGACAACTAAAATGCATTACATAATGACGAGTACTGAATACTTTCTAATGTAGAACTTAAGGTTAAACAAATTCAGGCTGAAATGATACCTTGTGTTTCGAAGTTTTAAACAACAAAGTTCACTTCATGCACCACTGTATCGAGGTTACTCCATCCCACATGCGGGCATTTTTCGCGGCAAATCATCACAGTGGTGCTCCATCTCCTAAAACGTGCGAGCCCCTGTAACACGGGGATTTCGAGTGAATCCGAAGATCAATCTGGTGTTTCGTTGTCCGAGCCTGAAGTGGTTCAGAAGGCTGGTGCACTGTGGTTGGCTGCCTGCGGGACACAACATTATTAGTCCGGCACTGTACATTCCGCACACCATCCACGACAACATATTGGGATCGAGCAGTGAGGAATTGCGACAAGATAGACTGTATGTAACAGCCAACACCGACAGAGCAAAGTCTGTAGTAGAGGATACCCAGATGCTAGGTCAAGGGAATAGTATATTCCCTTGACCTTGCCCAGATGGTTTACCCAAGTTTGCTCATCGAGCATTTCGGGCTGGGCTGGTGACGTCGATTGGCCCCCAAACTGAGGCCCCCATCTGTCTACCAAATATGGGGCGGAATAGTAGTCTTTATGGTGGGGGTACATTAGGGACAATATTAGTGACCTCTCTTTTCGGTGGCAAAAATGCCTCTCTTTCTTGCCAAAATTCAGGGCTTAGACTTGATGTAGGCGAATTGTTTTTGTTTATAAAATGTCTTCATATGTATAGGTATCGAAAGTTCTCAGTAGAAGTTTTCGAGAAATGACATATAAGCATAGAAATTGTGCTGTGAAAATAGCATATATACCGTACAGGAGCAAACCTTAATTTTGGCTGAGTATAGAAAACGAGACTATTTTAATCCTTATCAAATCACTTCACACCTCCGCCTCCAACACACACACACACACATTATTTGGGTTGAATGTTACATAGTTCATATTTAGACACCTTCGGTTTTATGTATCACTGTATTAAATTATGTATTAATGTATTAATTTATGTTTTTATGTATTAATTTATGTATTAATGTATTAATTTATGTATTAATGTATTAATTTATATATTAATATATTATTTTTTAAGTATAATGTATTAATGTGTTAATTTTAGTCTTAAATATTATACATTAATTTACCAAAGTTAATTAAGGCTCATGTAATTATATTTGATTAGATTTGGTGTCTGTATTAGTTATAATAGATTATGAAAAGCAATTTATCATTTAATTTTTCTATACTGTCCCTACCGGTCCCTACTGAGAAATATCAACACATAAAAAAAAGCGTGTGTGTGTGTGTGTGTGTGTTGGAGGTGAGCGTGTTTGAAGGATTTGATAAGGTGAGTCAGGTAAGGATTAAAATACTTCCATTTTGTATACGCGGGCAGAGGGAAGTAATTCTCCTGTATAAATTATATGCTGTTTTCACATCACTATTTCCAAGGTACATACAGTACATACATACATATAGCTACGCCAAGTTATATGTACCTTGACTACTTATTTCTAGTCCTATATGTAATTTATCGAAAACATCCACTGAGAACTTTCGATATCTATGTTTTTGAAGAAATTTTAGAAACAAAAACATTTTGCCACTGAAATGCGAGGAACCGCTAGTATTGTCCCGTATGTACCCTGATCCTGTCCCATATTTGACAGACTTGGGCAGCCTTATATATAAAAAAAAAAAAAAATCGACGTAGATGGACAGTGGGGTGACAGTTGAAGAGCAGACCTTCTGGTATTCTAGTAGATCTTGGTTTACTCTATTTAACCCCACGGAAAAGTCAAGTTGCACCAGTCTAGCCTCACGACCCAACTCCAAGGCATTCTGCAGTAGATTCTGCAGTACATGAGAGATAAACAGAAGTGCATCGCACGTGCCAAGAAACCTTCGATATGTAAACTGCGAGGGTGGTAATATACAAGGTTTAAAGAATACATTATTTAAAGCTTGGTAATATATACCATTATATTCCATGAAGTTACTAAGACGCACAGCCACCAGCTCTCTTTATCATAGATTAGCCCTACATATCTCTGACATAATGAGTAATGAGTAGTCGTCAGTGGAAATGAGGTTATCACCAGATTGAAGGTTGCTCTTGAGATAATAATTATCTCACGAGGAAGATTTAATGTATTTGCTTCTGTTGTTTTGTTTGGTGTTGTTTCACACAACTCTGACAGATAAGAAATATTTTACTATAATTATTATAATAAAATATATCTCATCTGTCAGAGTTGTGAAACAACAACAAACAAAAATAATATCATGCCATGAAGGAAAAGTATATACTGTGACGTATGTGTGTTTGTACCAGAGGTGTTATTGTCAGGCTGTCTAGTGGTCACATACTGGCAACTTCTTGATTAATATCCGACAAAGCTACTCAGGAAACCGACATCATCAAGTTCTATTCGTCACTGTATTTTCTTATCTCCACTTTTTTTTTTCCGTCTCTACTGCACACAACGTTTAATCTCTATACCCTATATGCTCAATCAGGGGCCCCGTCTCAGATATATATTTCATACGTCCGCAACAGCACATGCTTTCAGCGAAATATGACCCATTAATTAAGTCAAGGCGCAGCGCTTCGTGGATTCCTGCCGCCTGTCTTTTGTCCTAACTACAATGCAATTTAGTTTTAGGCACGAAACAGAATACACGGACAATGATAATTCCTACATTTGTAAAGCCAGTCACGAGCACTAATAACAAGACATTAGTGTTCAGGTGTGCTTCGAAAACTAAGAGGCAGTAAATAAATGAACAATAAGATCTCCATTAGAATGACTTCGTTGGTGAATTGAAGTCCTGTATACCTAACATTCCTTTCCAAGCTGGAAAAAACACACACACTCACTGCCACGTTACCACCTTCCCTTAATTAACTCTGCCACCTCCCCTTTACTCTGCCACCTTACCTTAACTCTGCCACCTTCACTTTACTCTGCCACCTTACCACCTTCCCTTAACTCTGCCACCTTCCCTTTACTCTGCCACCTTCCCTTTACTCTGCCACCTTATCACCTTCCCTTTACTCTGCCACCTTATCACCTTCCCTTTACTCTGCCACCTTACCACCTTCCCTTAACTCTGCCACCTTCCCTTTACTCTGCCACCTTATCACCTTCCCTTTACTCTGCCACCTTATCACCTTCCCTTAACTCTGCCACCTTATCACCTTCCCTTTACTCTACCACCTCCACTAACAACTAGGATATATTCTGTACGTGTCTTCACCTCACAACAATATGGCTATTACATAATATTACAGGCGTAGTCAAAATATATGTCCTCTCTCTAATACTCTCATGGAATCAACAAAGTACACAACCACCAGCATTATAATTTTCATGTCAGTTTACGTCGCTTGATTTATTATTATCGATTCGTAGAGGTTAAGTTATGTTTGTCTATTTACAACACGAATGGAGTAACTGTTGATTCTTCCAAACTATACCATGCAACAGACAGACCACCATTATTTTCCTAATCTGCTGTGGTCCTGCTGTTTCCTGACATGCTGTGGAGGAATCAATGCGCTCCAATCGACTGCAAAAGTGTATTACCCCCCCCCCCCCTAACCCCATAATGTCTCTACCCTTCTCTTTCTCTCCTATAGTAGTAGTTTCCATGACCAATAAAATCAGCCTCAGGAGTTGGGTTATTTATAAACATTTCTATACCAACTTTTGGGCATTACACGGAGGAAATCTTAAGTGTCAAATTATAACCTAAAGTGTCTGACACAATACCGCTGAAAAACTAGTCACAATAAAAACAAGACCACTCGCCCTTTGCTATCTTTATTTTTTTGTGATCTTGACCTTCGACTAATTTTGCTCAAAAGTTAATCATTTTGTTTTATGATGAATATCTATCAATAGAAAAAGAAATGAACATCATACGGCTAAACCTGTGGACACTAGACCATAAACAAACACACGAACAGATAAATAAATATACGGCACCGAAAACAATACACCCTCCCTTTGGAGCGGTGTAATAATAAACCAAAAGACAAGTGTGGTTGGTTGGGGAGGATCATAACGAACCAAAAGACAAGTGTGGTTGGTTGGGGAGGATCATAACGAACCAAAACACAAGTGTAGGATCAAGGTGTACGAAAGTTCTTCTTATAATTCCCACAATACTGTTGGCCTTGTTGATTTTTTCTGCCAAGTGTTCAGAGAATGTCAGCTTATAATCTAAAATCACTCCTATGTCCTTCTCCATTGCCTTCTTTTGGATATCGGTACGCATGTTGTATCCCCTGTCCTCTACCGTGGTCTTGCCTATCCTCAGGTAGCTGCTCTTCTCAGGATGGAAATTTAAGAGCCACTTCTCAGTCCATCCCCTAAGCTCGTCTAGGTCCTCCTGCAGTCTATAACAGTCTTCATTGCTCACCACTTTTTTTTAAACCTTTGTGTCACCTGCATATTAAAACACTTCACTGCCATGTTATTTCTGGTAAGTCATTGATGAAGATGACAAAAGAGTAAGGGACCCAAGAGCGCTTGAAGAAGCTGGATTTGCCTACATTGACCTACAGAAGATCACGAGGAGATATGATAGAGACTTTTAAGATTGTGGGAGGTGTATATGACGAGAACTGCACAGAAGGGATATTCAAGAGGAGAGGAGATGATATCACCCGAGGTAACATCAAGAAAATATACAAGAAGCGAACAAGACTGAATGTAAGGAAGTTTACGTTTTCTCAGCGGGTGATTAATAACTGGAATGACCTGCCAGATTGGGTGGTGGGTGCAGTATCGGTGGAGAAATTTGAGGCAAAATTAGACAAATATTGGAAACATCAAGGACAAAGATTTGACTATAAAGAACAAATAACCAACGTTTACAGCCGCCAACATAGCCATTAGCCTGGGCTATATTGCTGGTGACGATGAGGAGGGTGATCTGGATTCTGGAGTTACAGGCGTGAGCCTCTTCCGGTACAACGTCTACGGTAATATACGGTAAAGACTGAGCCCTGTGGGACTCTTCTTATTACATCTATCCATCCTGAGGCTCCTCCATTTCCCATCACCCTCTGTTTTCTTCCTTTTAAAAATCTTTTTATCCATTTTAGCAATGCACCAGCTATACTCCATAGCTGCGTACTTTCTCAACAAGTCGCCTATGAGGTACCCGATCGAAAGCCTTCATGAAATCCAGGTATATCACATCCACAGCTAGCCCATCATCTAGTGCCTCAGTCCAAGTGTCCAATACTTTAATAAGTTGCAGTGTTGTGGATCTGCCCGAAATAAAGCCAAAAATATTTTTACTAACAAGCTTATTTTCTTTCATGTGTACAATCAAGTCCTCTCTCAACAGCGACTCTATTATCTTGCAGAACACTCTTATTAGTCTGTAATTCCCTGGGACACACTTGTTGCCCTTCTTGAATATAGCTGTGATGTGGGCAATCCTCCAATCTTCTGGAACCACACCCTCCTGCAGAGAGCTGTTGTAGTACAGTATACTCAGGGGCTCCAGCAATTCATGCGAGTTCTTTAATTACTCTACTGCTGATGAGTAAAATACTAAAAATGGGCGGGAAGTTGAGTGTGCCGAATTGCCATCCACAGTCCGCAGGAGTGTGAACTAATAAAATTCAGCATTTTTTTACGACGCATTTTTCATATTGGTTTATTTGAGTTACTATATTAATATTTTAGTCTAATTTATTTGATATATCATAATAAACTTATGCAATTTCAATTATATACTTACATTATTGTACAAAATCAAGACTACGATGCAAAATCATTCGCTCGTCAGCAGGAATTAAGATACACCCATTTATCTATCAACGTCTCTCTCACTGATCACAGATAAAATATACAAGCTGAAAATATTAGTGTTGTTTTTCTTTCCGGTACTAATTTTCGTCTCCCATGGACCCATTATATACTATCATTATTCATTTTCTATCCCAACAAGAGAAAGCGGAGTAAAAAAAGTTGGGGAGCGGATGGCAACACTGGAATGAACGGAATCAGTTGGCTCACAGGGTTTCCAAAATTCCATGAGCTCCGAGAAATATTACCCTAGAATCGAGACAGTTTTACCCTATATTACTAAAAAGTATAATAAGTGAAAACATCATATGCTGTCTGTGGCACTGGGGAGTGACCTGTAGCAATCATCATATGGTGTCGGAGGCACTGTAAGGGTTAATAATTCGCCACACGCCAGTTACCAAGCGTAAACAAAGCGGCAGCGAAAGGGTTAATTTATCTTCCCTTATTTTCCAATACATAAAGATATTCTTATATATTGTCTATATATTTTCCACTGTCAAATAACAGCCCTCCAATGATGTTTTCCATGCATTCAAAATAAGTTTGTTGCAATTTTCTATTTTTTCTTCTTTCTTCAACATAGCCAGTACAGTCCAGCACAAAATGTTCTAAGTTTTCTGGATCTGATGCTTTTGGCATTCTATTTATATATATTTTAATCCACTCTAACAACTTCATTTCAACTCAAACAACGAACTATGAATCTTTTGAGGCATTAAAAGCCATTATATTATACACATCACGAATGACATTAAATACATCCATTGAGAGTGCCTAACCTAACCTATATGTGAATGATTATTATTGACCACGACTGTACAATTACACTTTAAATTAGTTTTGATATTAATACATTATACACATCCACATCACATACATCCATTGAGAGAAATGTATGTGTGTAGGAAATGATGAAAATATAGGGAACCGAAATAAACAGTTACCCTTCCATACCTTATTTATATGTTGATATTATATACCAGGGAAACTATAAAATAATATATATTCCTATAAATATATATATAAACACAATGTGACGTGTATAATAACATTGTATAGTGTAAATAGGTCTTCAGTTAAACATTATAATACAATATATTAAAATATAAATAAGTTACCCTTCCATACTTTAATACCAGGGAAACTATAAAATAATATATATTCATATATATATATATATATATATATATATATATATATATATATATATATATATATATATATATAATGTGACGTGTATAGTAACATTGTATAGTGTAAATAGATCTTCAGTCAAACATTATAATACAATATATTAAAATATATATAACAGTTATCCTTCCATAGGCTACCTTAATACCAGGGAAACAATTATATATTATATGTTCCTATATACACTATATATATGTAATGTGACGTGTATAGTAACATTGTATAGTGTAAATAGGTCTTCAGTCAAACATTATAATATTATAATCACATAATATTAACAATATTCAGGTTAAATGTAGGATGTATTTTCTTGGGACTATAATATAGTTAAGGCAAAAAGGGCATCAGCCAATTATTGTTATGGAAGTATGCTAGAAATTTATTACTAATACTGATATTTCTTACAATATAAATATAAAACAATCTTTTATTATATTTCACATACACATGGGCCCACAAACTATATGTTTAACATTTATTACAATGTATTAATTACGAATAGTGACATTGTTACCCAGAATTAGTATCACGGTAAATCTCACCTAAAGCGTAACTAGGGTGTGTTTAGGAAGAACTTTAGTAACTCTGGTTTCCCTTCAAAACGCATAAATCTTTCGCCTTTTACTAAAGATTTCCGTGGAGGGGAGCAACTCAATGAGTCTATAGGACTTTTTTGTTGACCCATTGAGGGTCTTATATAACCAATATAATATTATACTGCACAATTACGTATACATAATACTGTATAAACAGTATTTTGAACATGTATATCTTTCTTAGTACAGATTGCCGTGGAGAGGAACAACTTAATGAGTCTATAGAACTTTTTTGTTGAGCCATTTAGGGTCTTATCGTATAACCAATATAATACACTGTATATAACACTGAGCCAGAACCACTCTCTATAAAACAAATATTGTGGACAATATTTGTAAGAGGTTTGGTGCCCCTTCGACAACTCTCCATAAAACCAGTATTGTCGGCAGTAGGATACTTGTAAGAGTTTGGGTGCCCCTTCGGCCCCAGCCAATCCTTTTCAGTTGTTCAAGTGTCCCTCCGTTCCTTTTATTTTCTTATTATTTGTTTTCCCATCTTTCTATCACCTCATAACACTTATAAAGTCTAGTTCTATTCCTTCTATTTCCTTAATTAGTACCTGTTGTCCCATCTTTCTATAACTTTATACCACAAATAAAGTCCGATTCTGTCCAAAAAGGAAGAATTTACCAACATTTACCACACCCTGTTGTGTTCTGTCTGTCTCTATACCACACCCTGTTGTGTTCTGTCTGTCTCTATACCACACCCTGTTGTGTTCTGTCTGTCTCTACCACACCCTGTTGTGTTCTGTCTGTCTCTACCACACCCTGTTGTGTTCTGTCTGTCTCTATACCACACCCTGTTGTGTTCTGTCTGTCTCTACCACACCCTGTTGTGTTCTGTCTGTCTCTATACCACACCCTGTTGTGTTCTGTCTGTCTCTATACCACACCCTGTTGTGTTTTGTCTGTCTCTACCACTGTCTCTACCCTGTTGTGTTCTGCTTGTCTCTACCACATCCTTTTGTGTTCTGTCTGTCTCTACCACACCCTGTTGTGTTCTGTTTGTCTCTACCACACCCTGTTGTGTTCTGCTTGTCTCTACCACACCCTGTTGTGTTCAGTCTGTCTCTACCACACCCTGTTGTGTTCAGTCTGTCTCTACCACACCCTGGTTTATAGTTAACTACAGAACTAGGCTCAGATTTATTAACAGAGTATAACAGGTAGAATGTGGAGATGACCTAAGCACAGGTAATGGTGACTTTGTTGCCTAGCTCGCCAGGGATGCCAAGATGTTGCTTGGAGATTGCTTGTAGTGTTGCTTGGAGAATGCCTGTAGTGTTGCTTGGAAAGAGCTTGTAGCATTACTTGGTGTGAGAGCTCCATCGTAAGTGAAGCTGGAAGTCCTGCTGAGGAACAGCAAGGCTAGATAGGCTCAGTTGCTGTCTGACAGGAGTATATTTGCTTCGTGACATGAGGGCAAGTACGAGAAAGTATAGCAAAACATAGCAAACCTAGTGCTTGGGTCACTACACAGTAAACCAGTAAGGTACAGTACATACTGTACATGTGAACCAGTAATTATCTCTTCTGTTGTCTTCCATGAAATAGATCTCACTCTCTCCTTGTCTCCCTTTGGAGGACCTGATAGTTTGCCAGGCCTGCTCATATATAATATTATTGTTTTAAGTAATGCATGAAGCTGCTTGTAGTAAATTAAAAGATGGTACTTAACTTATTTATCCAATAGCTTATCACCTAAGAAATAGAGGGAAGATGTCAAACTATTACGTGAATTAGCTCTACATGGATGATTATTTTTCACCACCACTGTAGATGTGGTGAATATGTGCCTAGCTGAGGTCAACCAGAACTACTTGGCCAGTCTAGGGAACTATACAACAACAACACTGAACCACAAGATACACCAGTCCCTATTATGATTATAATATTATACAACACAAATACACCAGTCCCTATTATTATATACAACACCAGTCCCTATAATTATTATATTCAACACTATAAATAACACGATCCACCAGTTGTTATTATCATCAGAATTACTTGTGATGGGAATATTATTAAGGGGGATAGCGCGTACGCAGTCCCCCGCTAACAAAAATTTCGCACTCGAGTTAACCACATTTGGGTTAATCGCAAGGGTCAGCACCACCGGAGTGCAATGGTGAGCCTCGCCCTGGGAAAACCGCCTTTATGATCACGGTATCTCCTGTGCCAGGTAAGTATGTTATAGTAATGTTCTACCACACCCAGACCCATCAGTACTACATACATACAACACAACAACAAACACTTTATGCTATTATTTACCAACATCTATTAAATATGATATTTATTTATCATAATTATATAGAATTATTAATTTGATATACACTGTATGAGAGACTTTATAAACAGAATCTTTATTTCAACACAAAAGCATACTGTATATGAATCTTACTGAACTAAAGCACAGATACAACACTGCACTGCTCCAATATAAGTTATGATACACACTACGAAGAGAGTCAGAGAGAATTTTGGTGACCATTGAATAGTTTAGCATGAATGTAATAATACAAACAAGTTATTGAACTACAATAATAAAAGACTAGATGTAAATCAATTGGTCTACCCTTCACACTCAGAGGACCAAGAAATCTTCTATTATAACAGTTTACCCTAAATATATGAGAGGACGAGTTTTCTCCAATTATTGATTTGCTTGTTATTCATTGTAAGTTAATTTAAAAGGATCTCACTTCAACGAAAGTAAGAACATACATTAAACAAATACACATATCCTAGTATCTGATGACGTTAATGAAACTAACAATATAATATAAAAGTAAAAATAATAAAAGAGTCTACTTACTTCGTAACCCGTGAATTGGTCGAAGGGAAAACTCTAATAAAGTATGTATTACAAAAAAAATATTATAGTGTTTATAAAACTGATTACGGAAACCAGACATCTGAAATACATATTTCTTCATTTAAATAAACACATCACATGGTATTAGGAGACGTAAATATAGAACTATTTTTGGATATGACACCTAGAGCTAAAATGACACAACAACCCCATTTTTACAGTGTCAGAGTGCCATTGCTATCCGGAGGGTTAATACCTTGATGTGATTTACAAACGTACAATACACTCTACATTTAACAATTAGAAGTATCGCTTCTCGGCCTTTTGGCTAAGATCAAAGTGTAGTATCTGTTCTTATCAGCTTAATATCTGATACGATCCCCATGTGGGATCTACGATATTAATCTGGTTTTTGGATCATGGCGAAGTGCTAGGGGCTTGCTCCACCTTTGCCACGGATCGGCCCGGTATTGCAGTACCTCCGGGATCGGTCCACTCCCCTCGGGGAGAATATAAAACTATCATCACTACTAATATCCTAAAATAAAACACTCGCCATGTTATGCATCATTGTGAAGTGCTAGGGGCTTGCTCCAAAATTGACATGTATCGGCCTGGTATTGCATTACCTTTGGGATTGGTTAACTCCCCTCGGGGAGAATTAACACTATAATAATTCCTTGGAAGGAGCGTCGTTCGTCGTGGTGGGTTCGTCACATGTTGTCATTCGTTGCGAATCGTTGGCACAGACTCCAAGAGGACACGAGTCACCCTCACACACTCATTGTGTGAAGCTGTATACGACGGGACGAATGTAGCAGAAGGCTACTTCTGAACAAGGGCTAAATCCTCCTGCAGAAGGATTTTCCTTCCATCTTTAACTACACGTTGACATTACTGCCAAACAAGAGTATTTAGACTAAGTGACAGTGTAGGGCCTTCACCACGACCTGTGTGGAGAGTAGCAGCACCTAACAGGTTGCTGAGGGCCTCATTATATTGCAGCAAGAATGCTGTTAAACACTGCTTTTCCATCACCCCGCCCTTTTCTCTCTAATTATTTTATCTTTTTGCACTGGTTCTGAGCAAGGCTGTGGAATTCTGCCCTCCACAGCTTGCCTTTATAGTTCCGTCCACACAAAGGGCAAATGGACGACGGGCACTGGGAGCTGAGTGTATAATTCTCTCACTTTTAAACAGTGTTACCAGATCAACCAGTCCCCGTGCAGGCAGTGGGCACAGGCAAGGTTTAAAGAATAAACT
This sequence comes from Petrolisthes manimaculis, assembly GCA_034508575.1. Lineage (NCBI taxonomy): Eukaryota > Metazoa > Arthropoda > Malacostraca > Decapoda > Porcellanidae > Petrolisthes > Petrolisthes manimaculis. The sequence continues at coordinate 297,946 of JAWZYT010001091.1, read as the reverse complement.
TGGGCACAGGTAGGCGCACCTGTGACTTGGACCAGACGGCAGAGTGTAGTCAGAGCTGTGGTAAACATCAGGCAACGTTGGCCATTGGGCTAACTTGGTGTGTAATTATCCTTCACTGTCTGGGCAGACATGATTTCAAGCCAGGTATAGTTTGATACAAATATGAAGCCAGTTTGGGCGGCAACCTTCCTACTATACAGCTGTGCCATGTTTCTACTTCGAGCAGTGCTCGCGAACACAAACGAACTGTTCGCCTGTTGACGGGCTTACCGCTTGTGCATGCGACTGGCACACTTGTTGTGATAATGAAGCCATATTGGTAATTATTGGCTTGGTCTGGGAGTTATTTTAATCAAATTGATCCTTCAAAGCTGTAACCTGTAGTAATTTAAGCCAACAGGACAACTCCAAAGTGTGTGAACATGATATTTACTAATATTAAATTTAAATTTTGAAGCACTAGTTATGACATTAATGAAAATATACTTTAAATTTAAAAACCCAAACTAAACTAAGTTACAATTACTTCTTTACTCTTCCTCGACTGACTCGACTCCACCCTCCCAAGAGCCGTCAAAAAACACCACCACCTATTTCAGCAAAGATTTGTCTCTGATCGGTTATGAGATTACATTAATTTTCTATCAGCAGCTTGTGGAATCTGGTAGGAAGGACCAATTTCTGTTTTGACTAATAATTGATGTTGGACCGTATATTCAGTCAGCACAGAAATATTTGAGTTATTGTTGCAATATTTACCAATTATAATGGCGTCGGTGACAGGCGGTAGTCTTGGTGGAATGAGTATGAAGAAGAATGATGGTGAATATTAGAACAATTTATATTAATAATGATTAGTGGCCACCTGTAATAGGGGGTTAGTATGATTTGGATATGATTAAAGCTATGGCAAATGATAATGGAGGTGAATATGATGATAAAAATAATGATAGCACTGTGTTGGTATGGAAAAGACACGTCTAGTCGCTATAGTGGTTGAGTTAAGAGAGAGACGGTCTTGACTGTGTGGAGGTTGAATGGAGAGAGGACTGAACCAGTGAGCTGGTCAGTTGTGGTTGGCTCAGTGAATGAAGTCCCGAGCAGTAAGTGCAGTAATATTGGAACCTATAACCTTTAGTTGACCTGTGCTTAGTATATCCATTATAAATAATTATTATTGTTTAATATACTGTCAAGTTTCAATCCCAAATATATAGTATCCCACATTTACTATATAGACATGTACAGGTACGAACACCTTGATATTTATATTTAGCGTATCATACTCACAACCCAAATGTATCGAACATATACTAGAGTTTCGACAGGTTTTAAAACCTGCCAGTTCGCCACCTGTAGGTATTCGCACCTCAACTAGCTTGTTCTCTGGTGGTTTCGACCATGATAGGAGTGGTTTCGCTACTCATGATTTTGTACAGACTAGTACAGTCGTGAACCAAAGTTTCGTTACCCCCTTGGCTGACAGGAAGGCGATGACAGTGTTACATATATGCTGAACGATTGGATAAACTGCTGTATTAATTAAATTGGTAGAGAAACAGTGATGTACATATTCACAAACTACAAACCTGAAGTCATGGAAAATGAAGCTCATCCTGTCTCATTACCAACCCCATATACACCAGTATGTCCGATCGTTCAGCATATATTGAACACTGTGTTCACTTTCCTGCCAGCCTAAGAGGGTGGCGAAACATTGGTTCGAGGCTGTACATTTTGTAAAGCAAGTTATTATAGTCACATGCAGGTGTATGTTTTTATACCAAGTAGTATGTTTTCAAATACAAGTATTTATAGTCACAGCGAGGTGTATTCCACAGTGTTATGTCACACCTACATACCTAACACACCTCTACACTTAACAATCTCCTCTGTCCTCACACTTACTACCCTCCTTCCACTCTCCTTTACACAACACACACTCATCTCTTCTCACACCCACATGTCGCTTCCATTCATCTTCCAACAGATCTATCATACACAGGAGAATGCAATATACTACAAAAAATGTAATTCACGCCAAAGAAACTATTCTTCTTAAACATATCTAAGTCTAACGTTGTTGTCAACGGCCACACCACGTTGAAAACACCGCTTCTCGTCCGATCAGCGAAGTTAAGCAACGTTGGGTCTGGTTAAGTACTTGGATGGGTGACCGCCTGGGAACACCAGATGCTGTTGGCGTTTTGTATATATATATTTTTTAATCCACTCCAACCAGTGTTCGTGCTGGGCTGATGGATGTTAAGTGGGCTTAGGGAATCTGCCAGGAATAGGCTACCCCACCAGGGGATATCCCAGGGACATCCTTGTGGTCCTCCTACGACACCTTTTAGCAGGTGGGAAGGCAACCACTTGGACAGGTGAGCCCTAGGGATAGGTAGGCCCTTCTTCTAACCATAAACTTCAGACATTATGTTTAAACTAGGAAACACCTAAAAAACAATATAACAACATGGCTAGAATTAAGATCAAACACAAACTGGACCCCAACGATAGAAGGACAAAACAGAAACTATTGGAAGCACTGGCTAACACCAACATAAACATATGCAACCTCATTTCTACCCATAATGGCGGCATAGTGGCAGTCACTGCTAATGACAATGATGCAGACACCCTCCTGAACTACAATAATGTACAACAACTCAACAAAGCAGGTTTCGACCCAATGCTACCACCTGAAGTAAAATCAATATATGAACACTCCAAAAATGACATAGAGGATGAAATACAAACCAAAAACGATTGGGCAAAGGTCAAGAATGCATTCAAATTCCCAAGAACTGATAGGAACCAGTACACCATCAAAATAGAATTCGAGGATGCAAGCATGGCAGCCAAGGCAGAGAATGATGGGATAAGACTGTTCAATATGAGTATTGCCAACCACCAGATAAAACGGGAAAAGTATACACCAATCACCACATGTATCATTGAGATGCTACAAGATAGAACTACATCCTACATCTCAGTGCCCACTCCCACCAACCCATCTGATTTGCTCAGAATGTGGCGGACAAGACCATACTTGGAAAACCTGCACAAACACCCCAAAATGCTGCCTCAACTGTGGACAAAGTCATAGGACTTTAGCAATGAGTTGCCCAAACAGGAAGGAGGCAATCAAGATAAAGGAAAGGCAACAACAACAACAACAAACAACAAGGGGAACCTATGCACAAGTTGCCAACAACAGCCAAACCAGCAACATTGCAACACCCATGGACCTAGGAACATCAACAGTACCAACAATATTATTCTGCCTCTACAGCGCTCACCTAATGAATGCTGCTATCCCTGGCTCCTACCAAGATCACCTGGACTTCCTAACCAAAGCTAACAACTTACCAAGATTAATTGGTCCACAAAACCCACCATCATCAGACATAATCAACAGCATCCTAAGCAAGACAATGCCAAGAACCCACCCAAACCCACAACAAAGCACGAGCACTGAACAACAAGAAGAGGAAACAGAAGAAAATTCCAGTCTATCAGAAAGTGAAGACGAAGAGAACAACCTAACAGAAGAAGAAAACATCGTCCAAACCAGAACATCCTCAGCTGACAACATCCAGGAATGACAGAAGAAAAAGAAAAAGAAAAAAGACAACTCACAAAGAACCATGTCTGACACAGAAGCAAAAAGCAAGAACAACCTGCAAACACAACCATCAACATCCCACCAGCCTCACAACCTACCCCACAACACACCAACACCAAAAGACGCCAGAGACCCAAGACTACGGAACCGACAACAGTGAAGGTAATACAACACAATGTGCTACACTGGAGGGAAAGGAAGACAGATCTTGCTAACATATACAGAAAAATAGACCCAGACATCATTCTCATCAACAGCCACGGCATACCAGACAACAAACCATTACATCTCTCACAATACAGAATACACAGAAAAAACACCACAAACACGCACACAGACGGTACAGCAATAGCAATAAAACACAACATACAACATAAAATCATAGATAATTTCATCTCAGACACACTTGCAGTAGAAATAGATACATCAACAGGAAAAAATTATAATAGCAACACTTTACCAACCCCCAGCCAGACCGTACATACCCATTCCTGACTTCCTACAATTATTCAGAAGAAACACTCCAGTATATATGCTAGCAGATCTAAACGCCAACCATCACTTCTTGGGATACAGACACACAAACACAGCAGGAAGACAACTATACAACCTCACACTCAATCGCACTATACAACACATAGGACCACATTTCCCTACATATTACTCAGCCAACAGCAACACAACACCAGACATAATATTAACTAACTTCAGAACAGATCACAACACACAGACTGCCCCAGGACACCTCACCACCAGTGACCACATACCTATCATCTTCACCATCTCCGCTTCTCCAATCCAGATCCCGTCCATGCCTAGACCAAGCTTCAAGCAAGCCAACTGGGCAAGCTTTAAAACTGAAATTAGTGAAAATATTAACTCCACAGAATTCCCTGACCCTGCAACGCTAGAGGATATAGACACAGAAGTAGAAAAATGGCATGAAACAATAAAAACAGCAACTAAAAACAACATACCTACTACACGCCACAGAACACTACCAACACCAAAACACAGCCACGAAACAAACACAATCATGATACAATTCACAGCACTCAGAACACATGCACACATACATGGATGGACACGACAACAATATAACAGGTACAGGAATCTGAGGGGAAGACTGCAGGAAGCACTAATTCCAGAATCTAACACACAATGGACTGAAACAATCGCCCAAACTGCTGCAGAATACAAAAACGCTAACACATTTTGGAGAAAAATTAAAGCACTTTCAGGACAATACAACCCATACACGTACTACCTACTAGATGACATAAACGAACGAATATACAAAGACCAAGACCAAGAGAAACTACACAGAGAAATTTGGGGTAATGTTTTCCAGGAGGATGAGGATGAAGCAGAGAATGAAGAAACCACGAATCTTGTAAAAGAATTCCTAGCAGAAAACATAGACCGAACCACTCCATACCATACTTCCAACAAGGACAGACTAAACGACATAGACGACTTACTGACTGATGATATAAATGAAGAGGAGATAAAATATCACATAAGAAGAATGAAGAAAACTTGCCCAGGTAACAGTGGCATAAACAAAACGATCATGAAACATCTCCCAGACGAAGCCATAAAAAGACTACAACAAATATACAATGCAACACTCTCGACAGGGTATTTCCCAGACAAATGGAAAGAGTCCACCATCAGACTGATCCCAAAACATGGAAAGGACGCACGACAAGCCATAAACTATAGACCAATATCCTTACTGGAAGATCCTGGAAAACTCTTTGAAAGAATAATAAACAGGAAACTAAGAGAACATCTGGAAGACAACAACTTATACCACACCAATCAGTTCGGATTCCGCACTGGAAGAGGAACCACACATGCACTAGCACTAACAACAGAATGTATTGCACAATTCAAGGCAGACAGGGGACAATGTCAACTGGTCCTGAGGGACATAACAAAGGCGTTTGACAAGGTCTGGCACCTAGGTATGAAGTACAAAATACTGCAGTTGGGACTACCAACAATACTAGAAAAACTTCTGTGTGATTTCCTGGACGATAGAAAAGCCAGGATAAAAGTAGGCACTTTCCTAGGTGACAGCTTTGACCTGGGGTGCGGTGTACCTCAAGGAAGCGTCCCCTCTCCAACCTTATTTGTCACATACACCAGAGACCTCTCACACCCCATATCTGGTAGAAACATCGTTTATGCTGACGATATTACACAGATAGTGGGCTACGGTGGCAAATCAAAGGAAATAATGAAAAGAAAAACCGAAAGAGAAATTGAGATAATAAATGACTATGAAAAGAAATGGAGGATAAAAACTAACATCACAAAATTCACTCCAATAATATTAGGTCAAAGACAAGTAGAACCATTAATAATTGATGAAGATGCAGTAGACTACAGACCAAAAGGCACAACACTAGGAGTAACAATTATCAGAACAGGATATACACAACATATACGAGAAAGGAAGAACAGAGCAATGGCAGCACTGAGTAGGCTATTTAGATTCAGAGGAATGCCTACAAAAATTAAAATACACTTAGTAAAAGCATTGGTACTGCCAGTGCTTGATTATCCTCCTATCCCAATACACACCTTAAGCCAAAACCAAATTAGTAAATTACAAAAAATACAGAACAAAGCACTAAGATTTGCAACAGATCAAAGATACCCATACACTATGACAACCTCAGAAATACACTATACAACAAAAACAAAACCAATAAACATTAGACTACACGAGAGAGCAGTCAAGATATGGACAGCCCTTGAAGACCAAGAAAACCCAATATACGAAGAATTAAAAACACAAGCAGAAAACATAACAACATACAACAATTGGTTCCCTAGCAGTCTTACCAACATAGACACGGCTCCAACACCCAATTACCATTAACTGGTACAACATTAGGATTCAATGTTAAAACAACTAAGTAACTGAGAGAAAAAAATAAATAAATAATAATAATAATAATAAAAAAAAAAAAAAAAAAATATGTATATATATATGTATATATGTATGTATATATATATATATGTGTATATGTATGTATATATATATATATATATGTATTTGTATATAATAATAATAATAATAATAGTAATGGGAAACCATTATAATAAAAAAATAAATAAAAAATAATTATATCCTAAAAAATAAATCAAATAGCTAGCTAGCTTTAGCTTACGACTTATTCACAACAACCAACAACAACCCACACACAAAGCACACATGTACATGTACACATACACACAAACACACAAATTATAACAAAAACAGCAAGGTGGACAGCCCACCAACTTTACTCTCCAACTGTATTTCTGTTTTTCTGAACTACTTTCCTTCCCCTCCAATCCTCTCTTCCCCTCAATCCCTTTTCTATAAAAAAAAAAAAAAAAAAAAAAAATCCAACAATTTAATTTCAACTCAAACAACGAACTATGATATGAATCTTTTGAGGTATTAAAAGCCATTATATTATACACATCACGAATGACATTAAATACATCCATTGAAGTACTTAACTTAACCTAACCTATATGTGAATTATTATTATTGACCACGAATGTACATACATGTCCATATTACACATTAAATTAGTTTTGATATTAATACATTATACACATCCACATCACATACATCCATTGAGAGAAATGTATGTGTGTAGGAAATGATTAAAATATAGGGAACCGAAATAAACAGTTACCCTTCCATACCTTATTTATATGTTGATATTATATACCAGGGAAACTATAAAGTAATATATATTCCTATAAATATATATATAAACACAATGTGACGTGTATAATAACATTGTATAGTGTAAATAGATCTTCAGTCAAACATTATAATACAATATATTAAAATATAAATAACAGTTACCCTTCCATACCTTAATACCAGGGAAACTATTATATAATTTATGTTCCTATATACACTATATATATGTAATGTGACGTGTATAGTAACATTGTATAGTGTAAATAGGTCTTCATTCAAACATTATAATATTAAAATCACATAATATTTACAATATTCAGGTTAAATGTAGGATGTATTTTCTTGGGACTATAATATAGTCAAGGCAAAAAGGACATCAGCCAATTATTGTTATGGAAGTATGCTAGAAATTTATTACTAATATTGATATTTCTTACAAAATAAATATATCACAATCTTTTATTATATTTCACATAAACATTGATCCACAAACAATATGTTTAACATTTATTACAATGTATTAACTACTAAAAGTGACATTGTTACCCAGAATTAGTATCACGGTAAATCTCACCTAAAGCGTAACTAGGGTGTGTGAAGGAAGAACTTTAGTAACTCTGGTTTCCCTTCAAAACGCATAAATCTTTCGCCTTTTACTAAAGATTTCCGTGGAGGGGAGCAACTCAATGAGTCTATAGGACTTTTTTGTTGACCCATTAAGGGTCTTATATAACCAATATAATATTATACTGCACAATTACGTATACATAATACTGTATAAACAGTATTTTGAACATGTATATCTTTCTTAGTACAGATTGCCGTGGAGAGGAACAACTTAATGAGTCTATAGAACTTTTTTGTTGAGCCATTTAGGGTCTTATCTTATAACCAATATAATACACTGTATATAACACTGAACCAGAACCACTCTCTATAAAACAAATATTGTGGACAATATTTGTAAGAGGTTTGGTGCCCCTTCGACAACTCTCCATAAAACAAGTATTGTCGGCAGTAGGATACTTGTAAGAGTTTGGGTGCCCCTTCGGCCCCAGCCAATCCTTTTCAGTTGTTCAAGTGTCCCTCCGTTCCTTTTATTTTCTTATTATTTGTTTTCCCATCTTTCTATCACCTCATAACACTTATAAAGTCTAGTTCTATTCCTTCTATTTCCTTAATTAGTACCTGTCGTCTCATCTTTCTATAACTTTATACCACAAATAAAGTCCGATTCTGTCCAAAAAGGAAGAATTTATAAACATTTACCACACCCTGTTGTGTTCTGCTTGTCTCTACCACACCCTGTTGTGTTCTGTCTGTCTCTACCACACCCTGGTGTGTTCTGTCTGTCTCTATACCACACCCTGGTGTGTTCTGTCTGTCTCTATACCACACCCTGGTGTGTTCTGCTTGTCTCTACCACACCCTGTTGTGTTCTGTCTGTCTCTATACCACACCCTGGTGTGTTCTGTCTGTCTCTACCACACCCTGGTGTGTTCTGCTTGTCTCTACCACACCCTGTTGTGTTCTGTCTGTCTCTATACCACACCCTGTTGTGTTCTGTCTCTCTACCACACCCTGGTGTGTTCAGTCTGTCTCTACCACACCCTGTTGTGTTCTGTCTGTCTCTACCACACCCTGTTGTGTTCAGTCTGTCTCTACCACACCCTGTTGTGTTCTGTTTGTCTCTACCACACCCTGGTGTGTTCAGTCTGTCTCTACCACACCCTGGTGTGTTCAGTCTGTCTCTACCACACCCTGTTGTGTTCAGTCTGTCTCTACCACACCCTGTTGTGTTCAGTCTGTCTCTACCACACCCTGTTGTGTTCAGTCTGTCTCTACCACACCCTGTTGTGTTCAGTCTGTCTCTACCACACCCTGTTGTGTTCAGTCTGTCTCTACCACACCCTGTTGTGTTCAGTCTGTCTCTACCACACCCTGGTGTGTTCAGTCTGTCTCTACCACACCCTGGTGTGTTCAGTCTGTCTCTACCACACCCTGTTGTGTTCAGTCTGTCTCTACCACACCCTGGTGTGTTCAGTCTGTCTCTACCACACCCTGTTGTGTTCTGTCTGTCTCTACCACACCCTGGTTTATAGTTAACTACAGAACTAGGCTCAGATTTATTAACAGAGTATAACAGGTAGAATGTGGAGATGACCTAAGCACAGGTAATGGTGACTTTGTTGCCTAGCTCGCCAGGGATGCCAAGATGTTGCTCTGGAGATTGCTTGTAGTGTTGCTTGGAGAATGCCTGTAGTGTTGCTTGGAAAGAGCTTGTAGCTTTACTTGGTGTGAGAGCTCCATCGTAAGTGAAGCTGGAAGTCCTGCTGAGGAACAGCAAGGCTAGATGGGCTCAGTTGCTGTCCGACAGGAGTATATTTGCTTCGTGACATGAGGGCAAGTACGAGAAAGTATAGCAAAACATAGCAAACCTAGTGCTTGGGTCACTACACAGTAAATCAGTAAGGTACAGTACAGCCGTGGCTGATCGTGCTTGACCAGGGCCCAGGGAGTGTTGGTGAACAACTGAACAGAATTGAATAAGTGAATTTTCCAAACCATTCTCAACATTGTGAGAGGTTTAAAAGACTCACTTTTTCGAACTCTGTTCAGTTACTCGCCAACACTCCTTGGACCCTGGTCAAGCACTATCAGCCACGGCTGTACATACTGTACATGTGAACCAGTAATTATCTCTTCTGTTGTCTTCCATGAAATAGATCTCACTTTCTCCTTGTCTCCCTTTGGAGGACCTGATAGTTTGCCAGGCCTGCTCATATACAATATTATTGTTTTAAGTAATGCATAAAGCTGCTTGTAGTAAATTAAAAGATGGTACTTAACTTATTTATCCAATAGCTTATCACCTAAGAAATAGAGGGAAGATGTCAAACTATTACGTGAATTAGCTCTACATGGATGATTATTTTTCACCACCACTGTAGATGTGGTGAATATGTGCCTAGCTGAGGTCAACCAGGACTACTTGGCCAGTCTAGGGAACTATACAACAACAACAACACTGAACCACAAGATACACCAGTCCCTATTATGATTATAATATTATACAACACATGATACACCAGTTCCTATTATTATATAAACACTAAATAAACCAATACACCAGTCCCTATTATTATTATACACACACTAAATAACACAATACTCCAGTCCCTATTATTATCATAATATACAACACACGGTACACAAATCTTAATTATTATTTTATACAACACTAAATAACACAAATACACCAGTCCCTATTATTATATACAACACCAGTCCCTATAATTATTATATTCAACACTATAAATAACACGATCCACCAGTTGTTATGATCATCAGAATTACTTGTGATGGGACTATTATTAAGGGGGATAGCGCGTACGCAGTCCCCCGCTAACAAAAATTTCGCACTCGAGTTAACCACATTTGGGTTAATCGCAAGGGTCAGCACCACCGGAGTGCAATGGTGAGCCTCGCCCTGGGAAAACCGCCTTTATGATCACGGTATCTCCTGTGCCAGGTAAGTATGTTATAGTAATGTTCTACCACACCCAGACCCATCAGTACTACATACATACAACGCAACAACAAACACTTTATGCTATTATTTACCAACATCTATTAAATATGATATTTATTTATCATAATTATATAGAATTATTAATTTGATATACACTGTATGAGAGACTTTATAAACAGAATCTTTATTTCAACACAAAAGCATACTGTATATGAATCTTACTGAACTAAAGCACAGATACAACACTGCACTGCTCCAATATAAGTTATGATACACACTACGAAGAGAGTCAGAGAGAATTTTGGTGACCATTGAATAGTTTAGCATGAATGTAATAATACAAACAAGTTATTGAACTACAATAATAAAAGACTAGATGTAAATCAATTGGTCTACCCTCACACTCAGAGGACCAAGAAATCTTCCATTATAACAGTTTACCCTAAATATATGAGAGGACGAGTTTTCTCCAATTATTGATTTGCTTGTTATTCATTGTAAGTTAATTTAAAAGGATCTCACTTCAACGAAAGTAAGAACATACATTAAACAAATACACATATCCTAGTATCTGATGACGTTAATGAAACTAACAATATAATATAAAAGTAAAAATAATAAAAGAGTCTACTTACTTCGTAACACATTCCCGCACCAATGGTGAAACGGCTGGTCCAGACGAATTGAAGGGGTAACTTGTTTAAACGTCGCAACTCGCTTACGCACGGCTCCATATGGTCTGCACAATAATAATAATAATGAACGGTTTACTGATTTGGCAGCCAAAGAGCTGAAGATACATAATAAATTAGTGATTAATCATGAATGGGAATTACAATTACAATTGAAGCATCTCTGAAACTACATAATAAATTAGTAATTAATCATGAATGGGAATTACAATTACAATTGAAACATCTTTTAAAGTACACAATACATAATAAATTGGTGATTATTCATGGATGGGAATTACAATGGAAGCATTTCTTAAAAGTAAACTATATATATTATATACATCTTATAATACATACTCTTACATCTTCAGTCTTCACATAATTATATACATGCCATGGTAAGTATAGATAAGTGTGTGTGTGTGGGGGGGGGGGGGGGATTAGTAGGGAGGGAACTCTGGAAATCGTTGGGTGGGGTGTCAGGTAGGGTGAGGTCACATCATGGAGAGTCAAGTGATAATTGTGGGGAAGTGCTAAGGCTGAATAATTATCATGTAGAGGTGTGTGTGTGTGTGTGGTTTTCCTTGGCAAGCTACGTACACTCGTCAGCACTGCCGCGTTTTACAGTACTTGCACGTTTTAGGAGATAATGGCACCATTGTGATTCTAAGCTTTAAGCAATAAAGTCCACTTCAATCGCCACTGTTACTCCATCTCAAACATGTAGTTTTTGTAGAGGTAAATAATCACAATGGTGCAACATCTAAAATATGCCGAAAGTTTTTGGAGACTGTAAATGTACTCTTACACTCGTACCCACATACACAATTCCATGTACACAGAGTTTGAAAGATACTTGTAGTACTTGTAGGCCACTAGGCCTAGGCCTGTTTGTATTTGAAAGCCATGTAGCCTATACATGCCCAGTACTTATTTCCGAGTACGATTTATATGCAACCACACAAAGCAAGACACCATGGACGTGGGCAGCACTGGTATTGATATTTTGGCTTTGACGAATGTTAAAGGGAAAAATGGTGAACATTGAAATGGGAGGGTGCAAGGGGTCTTGATGCGAGGTGAGGAACTAGGCCCCCGGATTCTCAAAGCAATTTACGACGTCCTATCTCATTTGGGACGTCCTAACTTCCCCAGGCGAGTTAGGTCCACATACTCAAAACATTAAGACCTTATACTCAAAAAAAATTCGGCACTGTGGGCAGCCATCTTGTGAGGTCTTAAGACACGCGGATTTACAATCCGCGCGACCCTGTCACAAGTGAGTTAAGACCCGAAACACATAGAAAACGTATATATTTTTGTCAATCCTCCAGTGGTTCTCCCCGAGTCCCCGTTGCTGTGTTGGCAAAACACCATCACCCACGTCACGTCTTGTTGTTTGTTGTTGTGGGAGAGCTGAATGAACTGAACACCGAGCGCTAATTTACAAATGTGATGGAACTTATAGTGGTTTGCATATGAGAATAGGCGTCGCCTACGGAGGGAAAGAGTGTATAGGGATCCATTGGACCCTCTACATGTTAGTGAAGAACACTTACTTCGCTATTATAGATTTCCTCATCAAGAAATCTTAATTAAACTTGTGCCAGGAACTTGCCAATTGACCCATATGTTCGTCGACAAAAGAGGAGATCTCATGGTATACCAACACACACCCAAGTGTTAGTAACTCTACGAGTATTAGCTAACTAGTGGAACCTTTCAAAGTGTGATTGGAGATTCTGCTGGAGTGACTCAAGCAAGTGTGAGTAGAGTGGTGAAATCTGCTGTAGTACATTTGTTGGCTGAGAAGGCAAGAGTAGAAATAAAGATGCCCTCAGGTATTGTGGAAATTGGCAGAGCCTGCAGAGTATTCCATGCAGTGAATGGTTTTCCCTGAGTGATTGGAGCCCTTGATGGTACTCATATACCTATCAAGGCAACAAATATAAATCCACAAGTATATATTAATAGGAAAGGCTATCACTCCCTGAATGTGCAGTGTGTTTGCACCAGTGAGAAAATAATTTAGCATTATAGTATGAGATACCCTGGCAGTACCCACGACTCCTTCATCTGGAATAACAGTCGTCTTCGGGCTCGATATTGTAGATAATTTCTTTACATGAAATAAACTTGGTAAATTTAAATAAATACATTGTTGTTAATTACTACATCTCCTACTTATCCCAATATCACTCAAAACTACATTTTAACCGTAATAAAGTGTTTGTGAAAATATAATTCTACAGATTACATTCAATTGTTTATTGTTCAAAAGCAGTACAGTATTAAAATACTATCACAGCATGACACACCTAAAATATAATCACATTTGAAAACAAAATTAAAGTTAGTGAGAGTTCTGTTAGCATAATCACTGTACAGCTACAATAACACTCGATAACATATTACCAGTAATAAAGACTTTGTGAAAATATAATTCTGTATTGCATTCAACTGCTTATTGTACAGAAGCAGCACACTGTTAAATAACCTAATTAGTTTGGCACAGTATCACATTGTTTGGCTAACTCTGTAAGTTCCTCAAGTGCAGAGGCAATTCTTGGGAGGCTGCCTCTCAACACTTGCAGAATTTCTCCCTGTACTGCCAGCATCTGGTCACTGATACAGGGCTGTGAACAGGCACGGCTGCTGTGAACACTGCTACTGGTGTCATGACTCTCAGATCTACTTGCCCTCATACTTGATGCTGGAGGTGGTGATCTACAGTAGGCATGGTCAAAAGTCACTGTCTGGGGAATGGTAATGTTTTCTGATGGTTCGTGACTTTGAATATTTTCTAACAGGCCTGAACTCTCAAAGTCAATATGTTCTACAGACATTGTAAAGTGGCGTGTTGGGTCATCTACTCCTGCCACCAAAATCTGTAACAATAAGAAGTGCTGTGTTTATGTAATATGGTTACAATGAAAAAGGAACTGTGATGCATAGTGGGAGCAATAAACATGGGGCCGCCTTTTTCCTTTAAGTTTCTTTTTGCTTAGTACTTCTTCCTCAAAGTTTCCTGTCTGCATTGCAGTTTCTTTGGTAAAACTGTACATACATTTCACTGTCACCCAACATATATAAATATAATCACACTTGGCCTAACATCTGCTGAAAAAAGATTTGAGAACCACTAGTGAACAACATCTTCAATACAGTACAGTATGTATTGCATCTCGTCAACCTACTGAAGATTATATAATGAACATCAGCTAAGCTCAGCAACATCTTCATGACCAATTATGCATCTACTTACTGGGTAGTGGTGCATGCTCATCATGTGTCCTTGTCAACGGTATGGGTCTGGCAACACTACCAGCAGAGGTCGATGGCAGAGGCTCATCTGTAACAATAATGTGTGCAGTGTTACACAACAGTATATCCAGTACTAATGCAACATGTTTACTCTGAGCTTTTGTAGTAACAGACAACACATAATAACCATAATACTGTATGTATAAAAGACACAAATACAGTACAGAATTGGGGCCTTGCATTACCCTGCACTCTATAAGTTATTTTAGACCTTAAATGTACAGGCCTAACAATACAAAGTCACTGAGAAAGGCATGACAATCCCCTACACAGTTCTTCCATTATCTTTTGTGAGAGAACATTGTCTCAATGTGCACTCCGTAAAAATTAGTCAAATTTACCAGCAATGACGTCCTTGCTTTTGAAAGGGCCAGAGTGCCCCTCAATAGCCTCTGTCTCGTTGAGAGCAAGTAGTGCCTCCTCTGTAGGCTTCCAGTCCTTTGTGTCAGGTATTCCACCACCTGTAAAAGCCATTAAATTACAGTCATAGCTAAGATGAACAGTAGTATCATTGCAGCATTGCTTTAAGTAATCAAACTTTAGTACAGTACAGTATACTGTATTGGGCTTCTTGAATGCTTAATTTCTTTCTGTATTGTGAAGTATAATTCTGCCAATCTTTCTCAATACATTACATTAGTTGATGGAATTCCTAAAACTATCCTACATCATACAGTATTTAATGATCACTTAGAATAGCATACATATTGTACCCCAACATTTCTTTAATTACATACCTAACCTAACCTAATGTATTTAGGATGAGTTAACAAATATTTTGATGCACACTTAAATGTATAATGCAAGAACAACAACAAATATTTAAGCTAATGCAGTTCTCTAATATGTTTTTTCCCAAGTCAAATTTTGGTAATTAACCTGCTCTAACCAAACCTCAGAACCACAGCAGACTACAGCTGGGACTTAATTGTGGCAACCCGTTATATATGCCTACTAGTAACAATGGAAGAAACAATCTACTGCACAATGGCAATATAGTACATAAATATCATAGAAAAACTAATATTTAATGGTTATTATGAACGTCAATAGTCAATGATGTTACTAAAAACTTACCTGTCACTCTCATTTCACTCCTTTCCTTGGTTATTGCGACGTTACTACTGCTGTTGACAGTCTCTCTGTAGGCGATAAGAGAGAGATAATACTGTTGTCACTGCATCACACGCTTCTCACGTCCCAGCATCACTTTATGTTTACACAACACAGCTGATGGGGTCCATATTGGCACTGTGGCATTCCTTGCTTTTCATTGGCTGGATCCACATGAAAGACGCCACCTGATTGGCTGAAGATTTTCCGATGTCTTAGAGGAAAAGACAGTCGTAAGTAGTTACGAACCGATTAGGACGTCGGAAATTTGTTTTGAGTATCTTGTCTTACGACACGAAATACAACATCCTAAATTGTTCGTAAGATCCGACGTCGTAAGTGAGATCCGACGTCCCAAATGAGATCCGACGTCGTAAGTTACAACCCGTTTTGAGTATCCGGCCCTTTATTACGATTAAATATAGATAAGTCACAAACATAGAAAATTGGGATTATTGACTGAATTTCCTAAATATTCGTTAATGTTTCTTTATGTTGTATTACATGCATAGCAGCATGTCTCTCTCCCATCTTTCTCACCACATTAACTCTAACTTCAGCCAATATTTCGCTTCCTTGGTCGCCACATCCTTACGCAAATGACATTATGACTGACCTAATTAAACATGAATAATGAGCCTTCTAACTTTAATTGGAAAGCATTTAGATATTGGTCAATACAATTTTATTAAATGTTAGCTAAAATATGTGGTTTTGTGGATTGTTTCACTGAATAAGAAGTCTCGAAGCATCGCTACTTAAAACCAACCCGCATATCACCATATCCCCCGTTCCCCCATACCCTCTCCCTTCCTTCCTGTCACAAGCTGCACCTCGCTACACCGTTTTTTTGCGCCAAACAACGGAAACTGAGATTTATATGTTATATATTCTAGTATATGTTGTATTTGTATTGATATAGGAAACGTATGCATTTTTAGATAGACAATTTTACTTATATAGTGTCCATTTGGAGACTATAGCGAGGGTTAGTCGAGTCCATTCACTGACTCTGACCACGAGTAAACAAACCCAGTGCTGCCACATTTCTTCACACACACCTGAGACTGGGGTCGCTACGACTGGAGGCAACTGTACCTTGACACTGTACCAATGTGATCACCAGGAGTCTTTACTATAAAACTCTGGAGTCAGGCATTTCCTTCATAAACTTTAAACCTGACACTCCCCTCAGGAGAACATGCAACACTCGTCAAGCCTCTCGTTCTCACCCCTTTTCTGTCCAACTCCCTCATGCAAGAGTTAACCGGTACTCTCAGTCTTTCATATACACAACTGGTCAACTCTGGAACACTCTACCTTCATCCATCTTTCCACCTTACTACGACTTGTGTACCTTCAAACGCAATGTGTCAGGGCATCTCGAACGAAATTGGACATGATTTTGGACCACTCTCTCACTGTACTATGTAGATGAGGACGGTAAGCGGGCCTGTGGCCTTTGTCCTCATCTTTGTTAATAAAAAAAAAAAAAAAAAAAAAAAAAAACTGGCGCTGCTCCGCACATCTTAACTACCCACTCCACACATCTTAACTACCCACTCCACACATCTTAACTACCCACTCCACACATCTTAACTACCCACTCCACACATCTTAACTACCCACTCCACCGATTGGGATACTTCACATACAATGATACTAGAGACAGATAGATCGAGGAAAATGGAACACAAGTTTTGAACAGGGTACAACTGTCAATGGGCCTCTAAAGGAGAAAATCCAGCACAGTATAGAAAATAGTGAGGGGGGGGGGGGGGGGGGGGCGGAAACCCATGAGAATTAGCTTGTAGATTCTAACATAACTACTAAAAGAAACTATATCTTGGATGGGGCTTGAGGAACTTCAATAGAAAGAATAAGCAAGATGGGTGCTGCTAAGTGGTGCTTCGTTGGGGCTTTACTTTGTGCCATTGTGTGGTTGTCTATGGACTCCATTGAGTGGCAGGTGGGCCAAGCAGTGACCAGGATGATCGTCAGCCCTTTAATGACAGGAAAATGTCCACATCTACAAGAATATTTTGATCTTGAGTCTACTTTAGAAGACCTGATATCAGAAATGATTTTGGGTACGCCGTATGATAGCGATGTGCCTGTCACGTCACCAACAAATAAAACGAGAACTCCCCCTGATCCCCCCAAGGAAAGCTCTATGGATGGACTAAAGGCTATGGTACATGTGCATCCCTTTACATGGAAGGGTGAAGAGAATGGGAAACAAGTATACGAGGAGGATGGAGTTATACAAGCCCAAGTTGTTATGGCACACGGCGGTTTGTTCTACTCCTTAAACACATCTCTCTATACTTCTGAAGAGTACGTCTATGATATTTTAACTTATGTAGGGAATCTTCTAAGTCAATTTTCTATCAGGGAACCTGTCCCCATCAAACTCTTAATTGACTCAGTACTTGGTAAACTTTCGCCTGGTGACAGCTCAATCCCACATATGGAAATGCTTCTGCAGAAGAATTACACAACATTTGAACTGCCTGCTATCAGAGTCTCCAACACAGCCTATACCTTTCCACCTTTACCAGAACTCTCATTTACCTACAACGGCAGTGGCCACACGGCAGCCGGAGGTATTACAGTTGAACAATATTGGACAAGGGATCTGTTCAGGAAGGATGTAATGTGTAACTTCTTGAATAAAGATCTAATGGATTATATTTATACGGCTGAGTTGTACAACATTATCCTAAGCCCTCTGGACAGTGACCCCCATCCTTTGGTTGCCGCCAAACTGTCAGTACCAGCAGGCCGTGCTCTAACTCTCGATCTGCATCCTGTCTATGGTGTGCCAGTGGGAGGACGCCTTGACCTACAAATAAACATGAATATAACAGACCAGTTCAGTCATCAAACACCTCGACATATGACTGTGCCACTGATGCGGATCAGAGTGACGGTGGAAGCACTTCCCACCTACCTCCACCAAATTCTTCAGATAGCTATTATACTACATCTAATCCTCAAGATGGTACTTACTTCTATATTTTTTGTTTTTCTTGTCATTGGTCTATATCGTCTTTACAAATCAGTCAGACATCACAAGAAATACTCCCTGCCCACCTCGTCTCCTTTATGGCTTCGTCTACCAGTATAAGTGAAGGGAACATGGATGAAATAATAAGAGCACAAGCTTCCTGTAACTACATTATTTTTAAACAATGTTGAGCATTTCACTATCTATCTATCTATCTATAGCTCTGACGCCTCGTTCCCTCCGGGAACTTCCCCACGTCAGAACTTCAATGTCTCCAGTTCTCTCTGTTCCAACACTCCCTCCTTACTTGTTCAAACCCTCCTCTGCCCCTTACGAATTTTCTTTTACATACTCTTCCCCTCTGTTCTGCCATCTAACTTCCATAAACTTCCATAAACCTTCTTTACAAACTCCTCTCTTTGCACATACACTCTCTACATGTCCAAACCATCTCAGTGTATTATGCTTCACTCTCTCAACCACTCCACACTCAATACCAATTGCCTTCTCACTCATACCACATCTCACGTACACACTTTCATTTCTTTCTCCATCCCACCTAGACACTCCACATGCTCCTCTCAAGTAACTAATTTCCACAGCACCTATTCTAGACTGATGAGCCTTATTCCATGTCCATGTCTCTGAAGCATATGTCAGTGTTGGCAGGATTATACTGTTCCTCAGTCCCATCTTCACCTCCATGCTCACACTTCATAATCCTTTTCAATAATACAATGACCTGTCTACCCTTCACTGCTCTCTCCCTAATTTCTCCTTCCATACTTCCATGTTTACACAGAACTGTGCCCAGGTACTTAAACTCCTTCATTTCCTCCATCCTCTCACCCCTCAGAGTTATCTCACACTTTGTCCCAGTTGGTACTCCCACTCTGTAAGGTGTAGCAAAGTTCACTTCAGTTTCTGCTCTCTCAAACACCATCAATTTACTTTTACCAACATTCATCTTCAGTTTCCTTCGTTTACACACAGACTGAAATTCGTCCACCACTTTCTGTAACTCCCTCTCACTCTCAGCCATCAACACAGTGTCGTCCGCAAATAAACTTGCCACCAAGGACCAATTTGCTTCATTCAGCCAAAATTTCACCCCTAGACCATTCACTTTGGCTTTCATCTCTCTCATACAACCATATATATATACATTGAACAGCCATCATGCCATGGTGATATAACACATCCCTGGCTCAGCCCTACAATAATATTAAAGCTCTCACTTAGATCACCCGCAACCAAGGGTGGCAGTACGGTACGGTACGAAAAAAATATCGTAATTCCGCACGCTTAAAAATATCGTACCATAATTTCGTACCTTACCCAAAGAACCGTACCGGACTAGTACGAAAAAGTAAGATTTCGTACCGTAATTTCGTACCCAATATCGTACCAATGCCATAAATTACATCTCTAAAATTAATCAATTATATGAACTACCTCTGTAAACAGTTCCTTGTCCAGACTCGATTAAGTTCCCATAATTGTGTCTTTTGTTTTGTTATTAGTGAATATCACTGTAAATATACTAATATTACTATAAATAGAGTAAGTGTGTGTGTGACTGTGGGACTTGCACTAGGTTACCAAGGGTGAAGGCTGTAGTATAGGATATTATTACAAGGCAATGAGGGCGGCATACATACACCATGATAATTGAAGGGTAAATTAGAACTGCAATTTTTTTTTTCTGTTAGCAGGTGCAGTAGTATGAACTTATATAATAGACTATACTGTACACATTTTCCATATTTGTCTTGGAATCAACTAAACAAATCGACCAATAACACATTAAGAGGAAATACTAAACAGACGTCAACATAAGCTTTGCATTTTATTAGAGGAGTCCCGAGTCACTGGACACGAACTGAACTCGATAACGACAGTCTACGAGCAGCAGACGAGTAGATGACACAAACACACGCTAAAAGAGAGTTAAACCTTAAAGATAAACCCTATGATGTGAAGTCCATCCTTAGAAAAAAGAGAAAAAATATAAATAATTTATCACTTTTCTGAACACCTAAGCCTAAGTTAGGCCTTATTAAACTAAACCTAATTCCCATACGAAAGTGCACTTTGTGGCAATTAATAGGTAGATAATTTGGTAAATTTACAGTAAACCTGGGTTCAGTAAAACATATATTAGTATGTTTTACCACTAATTAGGACCATTCTAAGACTATTTTCTTCAATGGTGTTTCTCTCGGAAATGCCCCGTTTTCGAGATATGCCCAGTTTTCATATCCCATACAAACTTGGGGGAGAGCCTGGGAATACGGGGTTTTGGGTGGGAGAAAACATGCTGTACACTATGGCGTTGCCTTTATAATATGTAATTGTCTTAAATAAACACTTGAAACCGGAAATAAAAGCGAAATAACAAAGTTTTCGAGACCGATACAATAAAATACAATTATAGCTCAAACAGCAGCGTTACAACACGTGTTGGCTTGGGTTGGGCTAGATATTCAAATCAAATGGTTATTTTGGGAATTAGTATTGCCTAACCTGACCTAACCTAACCTAACCTAGACCACGACAGACTACCGGGACCTAACCTGGGCTAACTACCGGGCCTAACCTGGGCATAAAACCGGTATAACAAATAGAAGAAGTTACCGGGTAAATATCCAGGAACGTAGATGGATACAGGACGCTCAAACACAGTATTCCCAAAACAAAATATAGCCAATACAGCCACGAGTGGCTTGAATATTACAACATTTCCAACACTGATAGTGTTTTCCCCCACCCAAAACCCCGTATTCCCAGGCTCTCCCCCAAGTTTGTATGGGGTATGAAAACGGGGGCATACCTCGAAAACGAGTCATTTCTAAGAGAAACAAAGTTAAGAAGTGTATTATAAAGGCAACGTCATAGTGTACAGCGTGTTTTCTCCCACCCAAAACCCTCTATTCCCAGGCTCTCCCCCAAGTTTGTATGGGGTATGAAAACTGGGCATATCTCGAAAACGAGGCATTTCTGAGAGAAACACCATTGCAGAAAATAGTCTTAAAATGGTCCTAATTAGTGGTAAAACATACTAATATATACGTTTTACTGAACCCAGGTTTACTGTAAAAATACCGATAATTTTTCTATTTATTGGTCATACCGAATTTTGTTTACTCAAAAAAATGAATTTTCTATTAATATTTTTCCCGCCGACATCCTCACTACATCACTCACGAGTACGAAAGAAATGCATTTACAAAAGTTATATAATTCTATATAATGGTTATCGCATGACCAAGCATTAGTATGTCCAATGCTAATTAAAATACTAAAACAATCAAGAAAATCGGACAAGAAATGACGAAATTATAAAGAGGAGAATGTATAAAACTTACGTTTTGAGAAAATCGAGGCGACGTGAGTCAAACCCACTCAGAAGAATCCACTCGCGTACACTGTACTCCACATTCCTACCTCCACACTTACAAACGGGTTTCACTATGTCTGTAATCAACTTTTTCGATATAAGTCCACCTTCTCCACAGATTCACTAACACTTTTATCACTAATTAATTGACTGTTTCTTTTCATGGTAATGGTGGTGGAGGTTGTTGAACTGTATTATATTTTGTATGATATTTTGCTAACCAAACATTGGCAGCCGATTCTCTTGCCTCTTTTTCTATCCTGACACCTTCCCTATGCTGCAGAGGTATTAGAGGTAGAGGTACAGAGGCAAAATGGTGCAAAAAACGAGAGGGAAATCACAGGTTTTGTCTACGAAACACTCAACTCGTAAAATTTGAAATGCCACTGACTTAGTGAGCTACTGTGAGCGTTGCCAGTAGTATGAACGGCTAGAAGGAGCCGAGAGAGATGCCAAATGTCGTTGCTCAATAAAACAATAAAAAATCATAATAAAATCCAGAAAAAATGTAGAGACTTCTGGTTAAATCGCGCGATGTCCCTTTAAACACCCACTTCACAAAAATGTCCATTTAAATGGATAAAGAATTCGCAAAATGTGCTGAAACTTTGTGTAAGTACTGGAGACACATCAGGGTTTACAAGGATGGCTATAGCAAAAATAGCCCAAATGGCTGATAATATTGAATTTTATATGTAGTTTCAACAAAAACAAATAGGTGTTAGTAATGATATTGTTTTGCCAGGCCGTTTTCGTGGGTAGGCCCCTTAAAGTAAAACGTTCGTCAAGAAAATTAATTAGTTGCTTTTACATCTGGATATTAGGTTATTCTTGACAGAGGACAGTGGAATGTATATTCGAATTTTTAATAAGGTACGGAAAGGGTACGGAAAGAGTACGGAAAAGGCCCCCCCAAAATAACGTAATTTCGTACCGTACTGTACTTAACAAAAATTATCGTACCGTAATTTCGTACCGTACTTTTAGGTTAAAAAATAACATACCGTACCGTAATTCCGTACCGTACCATACCATACTGCCACCCTTGCCCGCAACCCGCACACATACTGTTGCCTCTGTATAAAAGGCCTCTCTGCCTTTCAGCAAAGACCCCCAACGCCATAAATCCTCAACACCTCTGACATAGCTCTCCTATCAACCCTATCGTATGCCTTCTCCAAGTCCATGAAGGAAGCATATAACTTTTTACCCTTCCCAATATACTTCACTGTTGATTTTAATGCAAATATTTGGTTCACACATCCTCTGATAACTGGTAAACACTGGTTTGTACTTAGTGTCAATAGTGGATGAACATAAATACAATTTTGGCTTTAGTGTTTATTAACAAGTTATAATAGTGCCAATTATTGGAGGTGTGTCTGGGGACCTCCTTAAGGTACAATACGTGTGACCTGTTCGAGTGAGTGCGAGAATCTGTCGGTCCAAGCCGCTTTCCCATATCATAGGGGCGTTGTCACGTCATTGTGCGAGATGCTTTTAACGAAAGATACAAGATTAGTATGCTTATTGTTATCCTACATATATTAGTTTATTTATTAATCATAAAAAAACCCAGTATGTCAGTGTACATGTGTCTGTTACACCCTTTCTGAACCCTCCCTCCTCTTCACTAACTATATTCCCTGTTACTTTCATCAGTCTCTCAGTAAGAACCTTCCCATACACCTTCCCCAGTACATTAAGGAGGCTTATTCCCCAATCCTCTGGCATCTCTCCCTGCCTCCATGCCGATTTTCATACTACTACCCACCCACCCACCCACTTCTTACCTACCTACCTACCTACCTACAACCCACATCTTACCTACCTACCTACCTACCACCTACATCTTAACTACCACCCACACACCCACATCTTACCTACCTCCCACCCTTCCACACACATCTTCCCTACCTCCCACCCTTCCACACACATCTTCCCTACCTCCCACCCTTCCACACACATCTTACCTACCTACCTACCACCCACATCTTACGTACACACCCACCCACCCACATCTTAACTACCTCCCACCCACCCGCCCACTACCCACCTACTACCTACCTACCCACATCTTATCTACCACCCACCCACCCACATCTGTAAATACTTATCTCTGCCAAATATATGTCACACCAGGTAGTGAAGATGTTAATACTTATCTCTGCTAAATATAAAGGTCAATGTCTCTTCCACTTAATAGTGAAGATGTTAACACTTATCAAGATGTCACACCGTGTAGTGAAGATGATGATACCTATCTCTGCTAAATATATAGGGCAATGTCTCTTCCAGTTAATAGTGAAGATATTAACTCTTATCTAACCGACATTTGTAACATAAAATACATTGTCACGGAATCAGCCTGGAATCGACCTTCACTTCGGGTTTTGACTGTTTTTTCATTTTTGAAAAGTTTTAGAAAAGTTATATTTTTATCAATCATCAATATATATATTAAAAATTGCAACCTTTTCAAACTTTCAAAAAATTCAATTTTTAACGATTTTACTATAAAATGTGGCACTTCACTACTCCCCAGAGATACAAGAGATATTGCCCTTTATATTTGGCAGAGAGGTAGGTAGGTAAGATGTGGGTGGTAGGTAGGTTTTATGTGGGTGGTAGGTGGGTAAGATGTGGGTGGGTGGGTGGGTGGTAGTGTAGCGGGGTGCTACATTAGTCTCCTGGTGAGGTTTGAAAGGAGACTAAGAGATCGTGGGTTTTAATCTGTTTATTCATACAGGCTACAAATGGTATATAAGATTTTAGAGTGAACCTGAAATACATGAATAAAAGGATTCCTGCCTGCTACACTATTAGAACCCATCAGGCGAGAGGGCTGATGCTTGTGGCGGGTAGCTGATTCTAGCCGCCACAGTAGTTAAGATGTGGGTGGAAGGTAGGTAGGTAGGTAAGATGTGGGTGGTAGGTAGGTAGTGAAGATGTCAATAATTATATGGGTGGGTGGGAGTTAAGATGTGGGTGGTAGGTAGGTAGGTAGGTAAGATGTGGGTGGTAGGTAGGTAGGTAGGTAAGATGTGGGTGGTAGGTAGGTAGTGAAGATGTCAATAATTATATGGGTGGGTTGTAGTTAAGATGTGGGTGGTAGGTAGGTAAGATGTGGGTGGTAGGTAGGTAGTGAAGATGTCAATAATTATATGGGTGGGTGGTAGTTAAGATGTGGGTGGTAGGTAGTGAAGATGTCAATAAATATATGGGTGGGTGGTAGTTAAGATGTGGGTGGTAGGTAGGTAGGTAGGTAAGATGTGGGTGGTAGGTAGGTAGGTAGGTAGTGAAGATGTCAATAAATATATGGGTGGGTGGTAGTTAAGATGTGGGTGGTAGGTAGCGAGGACGCCAATGTATACAATGTATATTGGGGTGTGTGGATGTGGGTGTGGGTGGTGGTGGTGGGGGGGGAGTGTGGGTGGTGGTGGGGGCGTTGGGTTGGGATGGGGTCGTGGGGTGGGGGTGGGGGTGGGAGTGGGGGCGTGGGGTGGGGGGGTGGGGTAAGGGTGTGGGTGGGGACGTGGGGTAGGGGTGTGGGTGGGGTTGGGGGCGTGGGTGTGGGTGGGGGCGTGGGGTAGGGGCGTGGGGTAGGGGTGTGGGTGGGGGTGGGGGCGTGGGGGCGTGGGGTGGGGGCGTGGGGTAGGGGTGTGGGTGTGGGTGGGGGCGTGGGGGTAGGGGTGGGGGTGGGGGCATGGGGCATCAGGCATCATACACCTATGTAGCGGCAACCTACATGACATTGCATACCACTGAACATATTCCAGGTTGGATACAAGAAGTTCATATGTAATGTAATATAATAGGATAGACACACACACGAACACTAACCACACACTAACAACACACTAACACTGACACCAATAAACCTTACACAAACCACCCAACCTTGTTTGCCATTGACCCCCAAAGTGAAGATGACCAACATCTTCACTACATGTAACCTCGTGTTATAAATGGTGACCCCGGAGTGACCAATGGTAAACAAGCGGTTAGATCTAGTCACCAGATCCCAGCCGACCCAGTGGACATCCCGAAAACAGCCATCATAACTCAGTTTGGCATGTTCAAGTACATTAGGATGCACCCCGAACTTTTCAACACAACAGCAGCAACAACAGTAATCAGCACACATCTATCCTGCTTCCAAGTAATCAGCACACATCTTCACTACCCACAACACATCTTCACTACTCACCAACATCTTCACTACATGTAACCTCGTGTTATACCTACACTACCCACTCTACATATCTTCATTACCCACTCCACACATCTTCACTACCCACTCCACACTCCACACATCTTCACTATCCACTCCACACATCTTTACTACCCACCATACATCTTCACTACCAACTCCACACATCTTCCCTACCCACTCCACACATCTTCACTACCCATTCCACACATCTTCACTACTCACTCCACACATCTTCACTACCCACTCCACACATCTTCACTACCCACTCTACACATCTTAACTACCCACTCTTCATATCCTAACTACCTATCATACATCTTCACTACCCACTCCACATATCTTCACTACCCACTCCACATATCTTCACTACCCACTCCACACATCTTAACTACTCACTCTACACATCTTAACTACTCACTCCACATCTTTACTACCAGCTCCACACATCTTAACTACTCACTCCACACATCTTAACTACCCACTCTGCACATCTTTACTACCCACTCTACACATCTTCACTACCCACCATTCATCTTAACTACCCACTCTACACATCTTCACTACCCATAATACATTTCACTACCAACCGTTACATCTTCACTACCCACTCTACACATCTTCACTACCCACCATACATCTTAACTACCCACCATTCATCTTAACTACCCACTCCATACATCTTCACTACCCACTCTACACATCTTTACTACCCATCATACATCTTTACTGCCCACCATACATCTTCACTACCCACTCTACACATCTCAACTACACACTCCACACACCTTCACTACACACTCCACACATCTTCACTACCCACTTCACACATCTTAACTACCCACTCCCTACATCTTTACCCACCATACATCTTAACTACCCACTCTATACATCTTAACTACACACTCCACACATCTTCACTACCCACCATTCATCTTAACTACCCACTCTACACATATTTATTACCCATCATACATTTCACCACCCACCATACATCTTAACTACCCACTCCACACATCTTCACTACCCACCATACATCTTAATTACCCACTCGACACATCTTCACTACCCATCATTCATCTTAACTACCCACTCCATACATCTTTACCCACCATACATCTTAACTACCCACTCTACACATCTTAATTACACACTCCACACATCTTCACAACCCACCATTCATCTTAACTACCCACTCTACACATATTTATTACCCATCATACATTTCACCACCCACCATACATCTTAACTACCCACTCCACACATCTTCACTACCCACCATACATCTTAATTACCCACTCGACACATCTTCACTACCCATCATTCATCTTAACTACCCACTCCATACATCTTTACCCACCATACATCTTAACTACTCACTCGACACATCTTAACTACCCACTCCATACATCTTTACCCACCATACATCTTAACTAACCACTCATCACATCTTCATTACCCACCATACATCTTGACTACCCACTCTACACATCTTAACTACCCACTCCACACATCTTAACTAACCACTCATCACATCTTTATTACCCACCATACATCTTGAATACCCACTCTACACATCTTAACTACCCACTCCACACATCTTAACTACCCACTCCACACATCTTAACTACCCACTCCACACATCTTAACTACCCACTCTACACATCTTAACTACCCACTCCATACATCTTTACCCACCTTACATCTTTACTACATTAACGATGGGGGTACTCCACATTGCTGTCATACATCTTCACTACCCACTCCACAGATCTTTACTACCCATCATATATTTTTACTACCCACCATACATCTTAACTACCCACTCCATATATCTTTACCCACCATTTACCCACAGGAGAAAATGCAGCTCGAAGGTTGGCTTGTTAATTCCAGCATAACTACAAAAAACTATATATATCTTAGACGAGGCTGGATATCAATCATTAGTTATTTGTCTTTACAGTAAATTCGATTGTCACGGAATCAGCCTGGAATCGACCTTCACTTCGGGTTTTGACTGTTTTTTTATTTTTAAAAAGTTTTAGAAAAGTTATATTTTTATATATACTAAGAAAATATATTACCTTTGTTGTCCAACCTTAAGTTTACACATTCTGGTAATATTTGTGCCATGGAAAAGGTGGGCCGTGATTGGCTGTAATATCCTCCCTTACTGATATAGTGAGAGACTTGGGAAAAATGCTCCCGTCCTCCCAATCATCAAACCATCATAATGTCTCTTCCACACTTCTTTCACTTCCTCACTTCTACTCACTGTAACTCCATACTCTCTCTTCATTTTCACACTACCAGACTTTCCTTCTCATTCTCTTTTAACCTCCTTCCAGAATAATTTCTTGTTCTCTTTAGACTTTTCATTTATTAGTTTCCTACCAAACTCCTCATCCACTTTTCTTTTACATCTTACTAATTACTCACTATCAATTTCACTCTCATTAAAATTGTCAGTATTATTTCGGTTTGACATCTTCACTACCCATACACATCCTAACTACCCACTCCACATATCTTTCCTACCCATCATACATATTCACTACCCACCATACATCTTCACTACCCACCATACATCTTCACTACCCACTCTACACATCTTAACTACCCATTCCACACATCTTCACTACCCACTTCACACATTTTCATTATGCACTCCAAATATCTTCACTACACACCCCACACGTCTTTACTACCCACCATACATCTTCACTACACATCATACATCTTCACTACCCACTCCACACATCTTTACTACCATCATACATCTTTACTACCCACCATACATCTTCACTACCCACCATACATCTTCACTACCCACTCTACACATCTTAACTACCCACTCCACACTCCACACATCTTCACTATCCACTCCACACATCTTTACTACCCACCATACATCTTCACTACCAACTCCACACATCTTCACTACCCACTCCACACATCTTCACTACCCACTCCACACATCTTCACTACCCACTCCACACATCTTCACTACCCACTCCACACATCTTCACTACTAACTCCACACATCTTCACTACTAACTCCACACATCTTCACTACTAACTCCACACATCTTCACTATACACTCCACACATCCTCACTACCCACTCTTCATATCCTAACTACCTATCATACATCTTCACTACCCATCATACATCTTCACTACCCACTCCACACATCTTCACTACCCACTCTACTTATCTTCACTACCCACTCTACTTATCTTCACTACCCACTCTACACATCTTAACTACTCACTCCACATATCTTCACTACCCACTCCACACTCCACACATCTTCACTATCCACTCCACACATCTTTACTACCCATCATACATCTTCACTACCAACTCCACACATCTTCACTACACACTCCACACATCTTCACTACACACTCCACACATCTTCACTACACACTCCACACATCTTCACTACACACTCCACACATCTTCATTACCCACCATTCATCTTAACTACCCACTCTACACATCTTCACTACCCATCATACATTTCACTAACAATCGTTACATCTTAACTACCCACTCTACACATCTTCACTACCCACCATACATCTTAACTACCCACCATTCATCTTAACTACCCACTCCATACATCTTCACTACCCACTCCACACATCTTTACTACCCATCATACATCTTTACTGCCCACCATACATCTTCACTACCCACTCTACACATCTCAACTACACACTCCACTCACCTTCACTACACACTCCACACATCTTCACTACCCACTTCACACATCTTAACTACCCACTCCCTACATCTTTACCCACCATGCATTTTAACTACCCACTCTATACATCTTAACTACACACTCCACACATCTTCACTACCCACCATTCATCTTAACTACCCACTCTACACATATTTATTACCCATCATACATTTCACCACCCACCATACATCTTAACTACCCACTCCACACATCTTCACTACCCACTCCACATATCTTAATTACCCACTCGACACATCTTCACTACCCATCATTCATCTAACTACCCACTCCATACATCTTTACCCACCATACATCTTAACTACTCACCCGACACATCTTAACTACCCACTCTTCACATCTTCACAACCCACCATACATCTTAACTACCCACTCCATACATCTTTACCCACCATACATCTTAACTACCCACTCCATACATCTTTACCCACCATACATCTTAACTACCCACTCCATACATCTTTACCCACCATACATCTTTACTACATTAACGATGGGGGTACTCCACATTGTTGTCATACATCTTCACTACCCACTCCACACATCTTTACTACCCATCATATATTTTTACTACCCATCATACATCTTAACTACCCACTCCATATATCTTTACCCACCATTTACCCACAGGAGAAAATGCAGCTCGAAGGTTGGCTTGTTAATTCCAGCATAACTACAAAAAACTATATATATCTTAGACGAGGCTGGATATCAATCATTAGTTATTTGTCTTTACAGTAAATTCGATTTGTTCAAGACAATAGAAAGAATAAGCAAGATGGGTGCTGCTAAGTGGTGCTTCGTTGGGGCTTTACTTTGTGGCATTGTGTGGTTGTCTATGGACTCCATTGAGTGGCAGATGGGCCAAGATGTGATCAGGAGGTTCGTCAACCCTTTAATGACAGGAAAATGTCCACATCAACAAAATAGTTCTAATATTACCTCTGTTCGACAAACCCCTATCGTCTAGGAATTACTTACGGGTTCATCACCAACGTCATCAAGATCAAGAAATAAAAGGGAAACTCCCCCTGATCCCCCCAAGGAAAGCTTTATGGATGGACTAAAGGCTATGGTACATGTGCATCCCTTTACATGGAAGGGTGAAGAGAATGGGAAACAAGTATACGAGGAGGATGGAGTTATACAAGCCCAAGTTGTTATGGCACACGGCGGTTTGTTCTACTCCTTAAACACATCCCTCTATACTTCTGCAGAGACCCAAGATCAATCGTCAATCTTCCATTTTATTGATCAATTTGCTTTGGTAGGGAATATTATGGCTGACTCACCTATCTGGAAACCTGTCCCCATCAAACTCTTAATTGACACAGCACTTGAAAAACTTTCACCTGGTGACAGCTCAATCCCAACCAAGGAAATGCTTCTGCAGAAGAATTACACAACATTTGAACTGCCTACTATCAGAGTCTCCAACACAGCCTATACCTTTCCACCTTTACCAGAACTCTCATTTACCTACAACGGCAGTGGCCACACGGCAGCCGGAGGTATTACAGTTGAACAATATTGGACAAGGGATCTGTTCAGGAAGGATGTAATGTGTAACTTCTTGAATAAAGATCTAATGGATTATATTTATACGGCTGAGTTGTACAACTTTATCCTAAGCCCTCTGGACAGTGACCCCCATCCTTTGGTTGTCGCCAAACTGTCAGTACCAGCAGGCCGTGCTCTAACTCTCGATCTGCATCCTGTCTATGGTGTGCCAGTGGGAGGACGCCTTGACCTACAAATAAACATGAATATAACAGACCAGTTCAGTCATCAAACACCTCGACATATGACTGTGCCACTGATGCGGATCAGAGTGACGGTGGAAGCACTTCCCACCTACCTCCACCAAAATCTTCAGATAGCTATTACAGTACATCTAATCCTCAAGATGGTACTTACTTCTATATTTTTTGTTTTTCTTGTCATTGGTGTGTATTGTCTTTTCAAATATAGAAATCACACCTCTTCGTTTGATCTACCAGTATAATTATGTGAAGGGAACATAGATGAAATAATAAGAGCACCTATCTTTCTGTAACTACATTCTTTTTATACAATGTTAAACATTTCACTCATTAAAATTGTCAGTATTGTTACGGTTTGATATCTTCACTACCCATACTGTACAGGGAAGGATTAGGTCACATTGCCCTTTATGCTTAGTAAATTAGTAGAGATAATGTTAACATCTTCACTATTAGGTAGAAGATGTTACGGTGTGACATATCTTCACTATCCATACAGGGAAGGAGAATGTCACACCGTCATTATGTTTAGTAGAGAAATGTGTTAACATCTTCACTATTCGGTAGAAGATGTTACTACTTTATTTTGTTGAATTCCATACTGTATAGAGTTTGGAAAGACATTGTATAAGGGATAGAATTGAGGTTAGGATTGGTGGAAGGATTGAAAAATAAAAATAATAAAGCTCTGTGGTATTTGAGATTGCTCTTCCTCTTGTGATTAATCGGATTGTGGGCCTCAGTCGACCCAGGAGAAGTGGATTGACTGGGGACGTAACAGTAACTATAGGTACAACCACAATCAATTATCCACCAACGTTTCCTTCCATCTTAGTAAATATCTTGGTAATAAAGAACAATACATGTATGATGTTGCAGTACCTCATAATAATAATTGAGGTGGTTGAGTTGAGTGAGGTGTTTTATGTTTATATATTGATATGACAAGCACTGGCTTCGCCAGCGTAGTGGGTGCTTTTGCCTGCGGCGCTGCTCGCTTCGCTCACCCCCCCCCCCCCCCCACCCCACGCCCCTACTCCCAAAACCCCCCCCACGCCCCCCCCTACCCCACGCCCCCTCCCCCCCCCCCTAACCCACGCCCCCTCCCTAACCCACGCCCCAGTCAGATGTCACACCAGGTAGTGAAGATGTCAAATAGTCAAGATGTGTTGAAGTGTCACAATTACCACTACCTCCCACCCATCCACCCACATATCTCTTCCAAATAATAGTGAAGATGTTCGTGTATGGTGAGTAGTGAAGATGTCTTGTGGCCACCACAGTATACATTGGCGTCCTCGCTACATACCACCCACATCTTAACTACCACCCACCCATATATTTATTGACATCTTCACTACCTATCTACCTACCTACCACCCACATCTTACCTACCTACCTCTCTGCCAAATATAAAGGGCAATGTCTCTTGTATCTCTGGAGAGTAGTGAAGATGCCACATTTTATAGTAAAATCGTTAAAAAAAATGATTTTTGAAAGTTTTGAAAGGTTGCAATTTTTAATATACATTGATTGAAGATACTGATTTATTTGCACAATGGTGTCAGTGGTTCTTTAAGGGGGAGTGGGAGTAGGGGACGGGCTTGGGGGGTTTTGGGGGGTGCAGGAGTAGGGAGACAGGCTTGGGGGTTATGGGTGGGTGCGGGAATATGGGACAGGCTTTCTACCACCCCACCCCACCCCAAGCCTGTCCCCTTACTCCTGCAACCCCCAACCCCCCCATGCCTGTCCCCTAACTCCCACACCCCATTAATTGTGGCTGTACCATCACCATTAATGTAAGTACCGTTGATATACAATGAATAAATATTTACTTACAGAGTAAATAATTTTGTTGTCTCATTATACAACTTCACTTATCATATGAATAACTTAAATATAACCCAGGCCAGTCTCCTACCTAGTTAAGAAGATAAGGCCAAGACAAATTGAAGGCAAAAACAGATTAGGGTTTGTGGGTACCAGAGGATATGGCAGAGTGAGCTAACACATCCATCCACTCATTTGTAGTAGCCAAAACACACCTCAGTACCCAACAAGGCTGAATTATATTAACTTGTTCCAGACAGACGGGAAATACCCATTTTTGGAATTCATGAACCAAAAAAGAATGATATGAATTGAATACAGAATCTGTAAAATAAACAACTCATTGTTAAGAATACTATTGTAGCTGAAAGGTGGTAAATGTACAAGTGCTGTAGAACTCTTACTGGGAATAAGAACATGAAGGAAACCCCTTCAAAAGCTCCGGCTCTTAATGATTCAAGTGAAATGAGTGAGTGAGTGAGTGAGTGAGTTGAGCCCCTTTTAAGAAGTGGTCGCCCCAAGAAGAATGGGTGAGTGAGTGAGTGAGTGAGTGACTCAGTTGAACCCCTTTTAAGAAGTGGTCGCCCCAAGAAGAACAAGAACAAGAACAAGAACAATAATTACGATAACAAGCACTGGCTTCGCCAGCCACGGCTACGCCGTGGGTGCTTTTACCTGCGGCGCTGCTCGCTTCGGACAAGGAAGCAACCCAGACAAATTATTGATCAAAAATTTTAAATGGTACCCAACAGTCCCATTATTTGTTTACATTGTGCATGGAAGCTTTACGAACAAGGTACAGAACCATTTGTCCTACACTTACCAAACTTTATTTGTACATTGCTGTGGCAAAAGTTATATTTCTGTTTATATTGCACTATCTGAACTAGATCTGGATACTGTCAATCGTTCTACAAACACCTCTTTGGCTCAATTAGTTTGGCTAATTGATGGTTTAGTGTATAATATTATGTGGTGTGTAAATCTATGCAGTAATGTGAGATCTTAAACAAAAATGCAACTAGCAGTGGTAAAATATAAACCAATTACAGCTGGCACTAAATTGGCATAATATTGATCAAATTACAACTGGCAATGGTGCAACATAATCTCATATAACTAATAGGCATGGATTATGCGTCTAGACTTTGTTTCGTCAAGACCTCGTCCTCGTTCTGCATAGCCACAACAGATTACAGTACTGTCCGTTTGAGTTACCTTGGTGTACCGAGGCCTCTTGCCAGCAGTACTCTGTTGTCTCTTTGCACTTGTAAATTAAGAGAGTAACGTAAATTTAAAGCGTTTTACTGCACTGCTGTTTGTGCACCTTCAGTGTTTTGTTTTTGCTGGAGGGACAACCAGTAGATTATACTAGTTAGTAGTTAGTTATTCCCTACACCAGACCCGCAGCACTCGCTGCCTCAGGGGAAACCCTGTGGTAGTGGGGCCCAGTAGTCTGGTACGTCATTTGGGCACCTCTTTTTCTCAATCTACTTTTTCTTCCATATTTTCCGTGCGACCTCCTGGGCCTACGGTTGTCTCTTGGCTGAACAACGGTATTCGCTTGGGAGGTGGGTTCCTACTACACCACCCCTCGCATTAGGCAGGTTCGGTGGTGGGGAAGTTCCTTCCGCACAAACTCCGATCCCCTAGCTGGTACTGGAGTACGCCGCCAGGCTACCACTAGGGGGGGAGTGAGTAAGGAAACTTTTATTTCTCTAAATTATTGTCCTTTTTGGGGGGTTGATACAATAGTTAAGGGAGTTAGGAGAGGGTGAAAGGCGAGGGGTCGGACGTGTATACTGAATTAGTGTTCTTGTGGTTGCAAACAAACCTTATCAGTTCGACAGCAGCAAAAACTTCTCTTGAACATTGAAATTAGCTACAGTAAAAAATGTCTATATTGTTAACTATATTTGTAATGTGGTTCTACTTTAATAAATAAAACTGACAAAATACAGGAAAGCAGGAGAACAGTTTCCTGTACTTATTGCATAAATGACAAAAGATTAATTAATCAATAAACTACAGTAAAGGAACATAATAATTTGAGCCAACCTAACAACGGCTTAGGTTCATATAGTACAATACAGTACTGTAGTGGTAAGGCAACATTTCAAGTTGATCCTTGCACTTCTCATCTTGTGTTCTTATAGTGTACAGGGAAGCAACCCAGACAAATTATTGATCTAAAATTCTAAATGGTACCCAACAGTCCCATTATTTGTTTACATTGTGCATGGAAGCTTTACGAACAAGGTACAGAACCATTTGTCCTACACTTCCCAAACTTTATTTGTACACTGCTGTGGCAAAAGTTATATTTCTGTTTATATTGCACTATCTGAACTAGATCTGGATACTGTCAATCGTTCTACAAACACCTCTTTGGCTCAATTAGTTTGGCTAATTGATGGTTTAGTGTACTGGAGGACAACCAGTAGTTTATACTAGTTAGTAGTTAGTTATTCCCTACACCAGACCCGCAGCACTCGCTGCCTCAGGGGAAACCCTGTGGTAGTGGGGCCCAGTAGTCTGGTACGTCATTTGGGCACCTCTTTTTCTCAATCTACTTTTTCTTCCATATTTTCCGTGCGACCTCCTGGGCCTACGGTTGTCTCTTGGCTGAACAACGGTATTCGCTTGGGAGGTGGGTTCCTACTACACCACCCCTCGCATTAGGCAGGTTCGGTGGTGGGGAAGTTCCTTCCGCACAAACTCCGATCCCCTAGCTGGTACTGGAGTACGCCGCCAGGCTACCACTAGGGAGGGGGGGGGGGGAGTGAGTAAGGCAACTTTTATTTCTCTAAATTATTGTCCTTTTGGGGGGGTTGATACAATAGTTAAGGGAGTTAGGAGAGGGTGAAAGGCGAGGGGTCGGACGTAGTCCGATGCCCCGGATGGTTGATCCCCCCACTAGCTGTCCTCCTCCTCAAGGAGGGAGGCTGACGACCAATAACCGAACTAAGACGACGGCAGACATTAATGGAATCCCTACGCTGACAGACCAAGGAAACTCGATATTGAGTTTCCCTCCCAAATTGCTCATTATGTGAATGTGCGTTGTGTAAATAGTGCTCAATCTCTCAAGGCTGTTAGCCCATTTATCATCAAAAAGGTCCTTGATGGTCAGGTGGGTGGCAGTCTTAAATATGTAAATAAGTTGCGAGATGGTAGTCTCCTGGTGAAAGTGCTGAACTCATCCCAGGTTAAGGATTTACTTAAGCTGACGCAGATTCACGACCTCAGGATGAAAACCACCATTCCAGTATGGCCAAATACCTGTAAGGGCGTCATTTTCCATAGGGATTTGGCAGCCCTGGATGATGCAGACATTCTAGAGGGAATGAAGGACCAGGGCGTTGTGGAAGTTCAAAGCATGACCAGGTTGAGAGAGAACAGGAGAGAGAAATTTGGCTTGTATTTCATGACATTTGCTGCTGCTCAGATACCCGACACTGTTAAGATTGGATATGAAATTGTTCACGTAAGACCTTATATTCAGAAACCTGTGCGTTGTTTCTGTTGTCAAAAATTCGGAAAACAACATTGAGGTGTTTCACTAAAGATTCAGGAGAATTCACTTGTGGCTAATTGATGGTTTAGTGTATAATATTATGTGGTGTGTAAATCTATGCAGTAATGTGAGATCATAAACAAAAATGCAACTAGCAGTGGTAAAATATAAACCAATTACAGCTGGCACTAATTTGGCATAATATTGATCAAATTACAACTGGCAATGGTGCAACATAATCTCATATAACTAATAGGCATGGATTATGCGTCTAGACTTTGTTTCGTCAAGACCTCGTCCTCGTTCTGCATAGCCACAACAGATTACAGTACTGTCCGTTTGAGTTACCTTGGTGTACCGAGGTCTCTTGCCAGCAGTACTCTGTTGTCTCTTTGCACTTGTAAATTAAGAGAGTAACGTAAATTTAAAGCGTTTTACTGCACTGCTGTTTGTGCATCTTCAGTGTTTTGTTTTTGCTGGAGGACAACCAGTAGATTATACTAGTTAGTAGTTAGTTATTCCCTACACCAGACCCGCAGCACTCGCTGCCTCAGGGGAAACCCTGTGGTAGTGGGGTCCAGGAGTCTGGTACGTCATTTGGGCACCTCTTTTTCTCAATCTACTTTTTCTTCCATATTTTCCGTGCGACCTCCTGGGCCTACGGTTGTCTCTTGGCTGAACAACGGTATTCGCTTGGGAGGTGGGTTCCTACTACACCACCCCTCGCATTAGGCAGGTTCGGTGGTGGGGAAGTTCCTTCCGCACAAACTCCGATCCCCTAGCTGGTACTGGAGTACGCCGCCAGGCTACCACTAGGGGGGGAGTGAGTAAGGCAACTTTTATTTCTCTAAATTATTATCCTTTTTGGGGGGTTGATACAATAGTTAAGGGAGTTAGGAGAGGGTGAAAGGCGAGGGGTCGGACGTGTATACTGAATTAGTGTTCTTGTGGTTGCAAACAAACCTTATCAGTTCGACAGCAGCAAAAACTTCTCTTGAACATTGAAATTAGCTAAAGTAAAAAATGTCTAAATTGTTAACTATATTTGTAATGTGGTTCTACTTTAATAAATAAAACTGACAAAATACAGGAAAGCAGGAGAACAGTTTCCTGTACTTATTGCATAAATGACAAAAGATTAATTAATCAATAAACTACAGTAAAGGAACATAATAATTTGAGCCAACCTAACAACGGCTTAGGTTCATATAGTACAATACAGTACTGTAGTGGTAAGGCAACATTTCAAGTTGATCCTTGCACTTCTCATCTTGTGTTCTTATAGTGTACAGGGAAGCAACCCAGACAAATTATTGATCTAAAATTCTAAATGGTACCCAACAGTCCCATTATTTGTTTACATTGTGCATGGAAGCTTTACGAACAAGGTACAGAACCATTTGTCCTACACTTCCCAAACTTTATTTGTACACTGCTGTGGCAAAAGTTATATTTCTGTTTATATTGCACAACTAGATCTGGATACTGTCAATCGTTCTACAAACACCTCTTTGGCTCAATTAGTTTGGCTAATTGATGGTTTAGTGTACTGGAGGACAACCATTAGTTTATACTAGTTAGTAGTTAGTTATTCCCTACACCAGACCCGCAGCACTCGCTGCCTCAGGGGAAACCCTGTGGTAGTGGGGCCCAGTAGTCTGGTACGTCATTTGGGCACCTCTTTTTCTCAATCTACTTTTTCTTCCATATTTTCCGTGCGACCTCCTGGGCCTACGGTTGTCTCTTGGCTGAACAACGGTATTCGCTTGGGAGGTGGGTTCCTACTACACCACCCCTCGCATTAGGCAGGTTCGGTGGTGGGGAAGTTCCTTCCGCACAAACTCCGATCCCCTAGCTGGTACTGGAGTACGCCGCCAGGCTACCACTAGGGGGGGAGTGAGTAAGGCAACTTTTATTTCTCTAAATTATTGTCCTTTTGGGGGGTTGATACAATAGTTAAGGGAGTTAGGAGAGGGTGAAAGGCGAGGGGTCGGACGTAGTCCGATGCCCCGGATGGTTGATCCCCCGACTAGCCTTCCTCCTCCTCAAGGAGGGAGGCTGACGACCAATAACCGAACTAAGACGACGGCAGACATTAATGGAATCCCTACGGCTGACAGACCAAGGAAACTCGATATTGATATTCCCTCCCAAAATGCTCATTATGTGAATGTGCGTTGTGTAAATAGTGCTCAATCTCTCAAGGCTGTTAGCCCATTTATCATCAAAAAGGTCCTTGATGGTCAGGTGGGTGGCAGTCTTAACTATGTAAATAAGTTGCGAGATGGTAGTCTCCTGGTGAAAGTGCT
The DNA here is from genome assembly GCA_034508575.1 of Petrolisthes manimaculis. Lineage (NCBI taxonomy): Eukaryota > Metazoa > Arthropoda > Malacostraca > Decapoda > Porcellanidae > Petrolisthes > Petrolisthes manimaculis. The sequence continues at coordinate 258,140 of JAWZYT010001091.1, read as the reverse complement.
GAACTCATCCCAGGTTAAGGATTTACTTTAGCTGACGCAGATTCACGACCTCAGGGTGAAAACCACCATTCCAGTTGGGCCAAATACCTGTAAGGGCATCATTTTCCATAGGGATTTGGCAGCCCTGGATGATGCAGACATTCTAGAGGGAATGAAGGACCAGGGCGTTGTGGAAGTTCAAAGTATGACCAGGTTGAGAGAGAACAGGAGAGAGAAATTTGGCTTGTATTTCATGACATTTGCTGCTGCTCAGATACCCGACACTGTTAAGATTGGATATGAAATTGTTCACGTAAGACCTTATATTCAGAAACCTGTGCGTTGTTTCTGTTGTCAAAAATTCGGAAAACAACATTGAGGTGTTTCACTAAAGATTCAGGAGAATTCACTTGTGGCTAATTGATGGTTTAGTGTATAATATTATGTGGTGTGTAAATCTATGCAGTAATGTGAGATCATAAACAAAAATGCAACTAGCAGTGGTAAAATATAAACCAATTACAGCTGGCACTAAATTGGCATATTATTGATCAAATTACAACTGGCAATGGTGCAACATAATCTCATATAACTAATAGGCATGGATTATGCGTCTAGACTTTGTTTCGTCAAGACCTCGTCCTCGTTCTGCATAGCCACAACAGATTACAGTACTGTCCGTTTGAGTTACCTTGGTGTACCGAGGCCTCTTGCCAGCAGTACTCTGTTGTCTCTTTGCACTTGTAAATTAAGAGAGTAACGTAAATTTGCAGCGTTTTACTGCACTGCTGTTTGTGCACCTTCAGTGTTTTGTTTTTGCTGGAGGACAACCAGTAGATTATACTAGTTAGTAGTTAGTTATTCCCTACACCAGACCCGCAGCACTCGCTGCCTCAGGGGAAACCCTGTGGTAGTGGGGCCCAGTAGTCTGGTACGTCATTTGGGCACCTCTTTTTCTCAATCTACTTTTTCTTCCATATTTTCCGTGCGACCTCCTGGGCCTACGGTTGTCTCTTGGCTGAACAACGGTATTCGCTTGGGAGGTGGGTTCCTACTACACCACCCCTCGCATTAGGCAGGTTCGGTGGTGGGGAAGTTCCTTCCGCACAAACTCCGATCCCCTAGCTGGTACTGGAGTACGCCGCCAGGCTACCACTAGGGGGGGGGGGGGGAGTGAGTAAGGCAACTTTTATTTCTCTAAATTATTGTCCTTTTGGGGGGTTGATACAATAGTTAAGGGAGTTAGGAGAGGGTGAAAGGCGAGTGGTCGGACGTAGTCCGATGCCCCGGATGGTTGATCCCCCGACTAGCCTTCCTCCTCCTCAAGGAGGGAGGCTGACGACCAATAACCGAACTAAGACGACGGCAGACATTAATGGAATCCCTACGGCTGACAGACCAAGGAAACTCGATATTGAGTTTCCCTCCCAAATTGCTCATTATGTGAATGTGCGTTGTGTAAATAGTGCTCAATCTCTCAAGGCTGTTAGCCCATTTATCATCAAAAAGGTCCTTGATGGTCATGTGGGTGGCAGTCTTAACTATGTAAATAAGTTGCGAGATGGTAGTCTCCTGGTGAAAGTGCTGAACTCATCCCAGGTTAAGGATTTACTTTAGCTGACGCAGATTCACGACCTCAGGGTGAAAACCACCATTCCAGTTGGGCCAAATACCTGTAAGGGCATCATTTTCCATAGGGATTTGGCAGCCCTGGATGATGCAGACATTCTAGAGGGAATGAAGGACCAGGGCGTTGTGGAAGTTCAAAGTATGACCAGGTTGAGAGAGAACAGGAGAGAGAAATTTGGCTTGTATTTTATGACATTTGCTGCTACTCAGATACCCGACACTGTTAAGATTGGATATGAAATTGTTCACGTAAGACCTTATATTCAGAAACCTATGCGTTGTTTCTGTTGTCAAAAATTCGGAAAACAACATTGAGGTGTTTCACTAAAGATTCAGGAGAATTCACTTGTGGCTAATTGATGGTTTAGTGTATAATATTATGTGGTGTGTAAATCTATGCAGTAATGTGAGATCATAAACAAAAATGCAACTAGCAGTGGTAAAATATAAACCAATTACAGCTGGCACTAAATTGGCATATTATTGATCAAATTACAACTGGCAATGGTGCAACATAATCTCATATAACTAATAGGCATGGATTATGCGTCTAGACTTTGTTTCGTCAAGACCTCGTCCTCGTTCTGCATAGCCACAACAGATTACAGTACTGTCCGTTTGAGTTACCTTGGTGTACCGAGGCCTCTTGCCAGCAGTACTCTGTTGTCTCTTTACACTTGTAAATTAAGAGAGTAACGTAAATTTAAAGCGTTTTACTGCACTGCTGTTTGTGCACCTTCAGTGTTTTGTTTTTGCTGGAGGACAACCAGTAGATTATACTAGTTAGTAGTTAGTTATTCCCTACACCAGACCCGCAGCACTCGCTGCCTCAGGGGAAACCCTGTGGTAGTGGGGCCCAGTAGTCTGGTACGTCATTTGGGCACCTCTTTTTCTCAATCTACTTTTTCTTCCATATTTTCCGTGCGACCTCCTGGGCCTACGGTTGTCTCTTGGCTGAACAACGGTATTCGCTTGGGAGGTGGGTTCCTACTACACCACCCCTCGCATTAGGCAGGTTCGGTGGTGGGGAAGTTCTTTCCGCACAAACTCCGATCCCCTAGCTGGTACTGGAGTACGCCGCCAGGCTACCACTAGGGGGGGAGTGAGTAAGGCAACTTTTATTTCTCTAAATTTTGGGGGGGTTGATACAATAGTTAAGGGAGTTAGGAGAGGGTGAAAGGCGAGGGGTCGGACGTACGTAGTCCGATGCCCCGGATGGTTGATCCCCCGACTAGCCTTCCTCCTCCTCAAGGAGGGAGGCTGACGACCAATAACCGAACTAAGACGACGGCAGACATTAATGGAATCCCTAGGGCTGACAGACCAAGGAAACTCGATATTGATATTCCAAAAAATATACCAGTAAGGCACAACACAAATAATCCTGTAAACTCAACTCACGTTATGATATCACCAAGTACAGAAGAAGAGGCAGCAGAATTCACCAGTTATCCTCCCAGAACACTCAACACACCCTTCTCCCTTGCTCTCACGTCTACTACTGACCAACACTCCTGGGATAAAGATCCAGGAAGACTCCTGTGAACCCAGTTGGATTAGTTCAAATCCAGATTCCAACTCCTGAGCCTTCGGGTACGAGTCTCACCAATTTCGTTCCCAATAATGGATAGTTAAAGAGGACTACGTCACTGTGCTTACAAAGTTGAATACAAACCACTACCAGAGAGACAGATACACACAGATAGACAGACAGAGAGAGAGAGAGAGAGAGAGAGAGAGAGAGAGAGAGAGAGAGAGAGAGAGAGAGAGAGAGAGAGACAGACACACAGAGAGACAAAGGAATTCGTTTGGTATATCAGGGCTCAAATCTTACAGCTGCTAATGAAATGAAGGTATATCTTTGTATGTGTGTGTGTTTGTGTGTGTGTGTGTGTGTGTGTATTTTTCCCCTCCACCTCAAGACAAGCACACCACATTTCATTTTTTGCCTCTTCTTCTTCTTCCTCCTCCTACTCCTCCTCCTCAGGAAATGACAGGAGGGAGGGAAGAAGTGAGCGAGAGATAACTATTATTATTATTATTATTATTATTTTGTTGAAGATAACTGCGAGCTCTGCGCTGTTTATTTTGTAGCAAATCTTTTCAAGTTTGCGAATTGTTTTCTTAGTATTGCTGGGGAGATGGAAAAGCAAATTACCAAGTGAGTTTATTATTATTATTATTATTATTATTATTATTATTATTATCTATCACAATCACTATCTATCACTATCACTATCTATCACAATCACTATCTATCACTATCACTATCACTATATATCACAATCACTATCTATCACTATCACTATATATCACTATCACTATCTATCACTATCACTATCCATCACTATCACTATCTATCACTATCACTATCACTATCTATCACTATCACTATCTATCACTATCACTATCCATCACTATCTATCACTATCACTATCACTATCTATCACAATCACTATCTATCACTATCACCATATATCACAATCACTATCTATCACAATCACTATCTATCACAATCGCTATCACTATCACAATCACTATCACTATCACAATCACTATCACTATCACTATCTATCACAACTATCTATCACTATCACAATCTATCACAATCACTATATATCACAATCACTATCCATCACTATCACTATCACTTATTATTTATTATTTATTACTTGGCGAAATTTTGCTCAGTGGTCTTGTGTTTTGTGTGTTTGTGTCAATGTCTGTAGAGTTCGCGGTCTACAGGTCGCAATTCTTGTCTGATTTTGCTGAAATTTTCACCACAGGTAGGCATCAACATTTCTAGGTCACCTATTGTTTTTCAAGGTCAAAAGAAAAAAATCAATGTCAAAATTATAAACAAACTGAAGAAAAAACCTGTGCAGAGTTCGAACCAACGCCGGCAATGGTGAGTGAGGAAAGGGGAGCTTAGCGTTTATGGATAACCACTCAGCCATCGTGACAGCATTGTCAATTCTGCTTCTGGTGGTATTTGAGCGATGGCCGTATTCCTAAAACTCGAGATTTGAGCATTAGGTCGAAAATCAAGGTAGCCTATTACTTAAGGTTTAAGGTATTACTTAAGGTTTAAGGTATTACTTAAGGTTTAAGGTATTACTTAAGGCAGTGTTTCCCAACCTTTTCCGACCATAGCACCCCCTGTTGTCATGTCTAAGCAGTCCAGCACCCCTAACTAATATCTTGTTATAGGACGTGATATTTTACTGCCATGTGTGCATCGCTTCCCAGCACCCCCTATAATTGATTTCAGCACCCCCAGGGGGTGCTAGCACCCCAGGTTGGGAAACGCTGAACTGACTTAAGGTTTAAGGTATTACCTCAGGTCAACATAACACCGATGCTGAAGGGAAACAGGACACTTTAATATCACTCTATGTAAACTGGTCGAGTGTCCCCTTTTATTGCCTCTTCTTCCCGTCACTCACCCGTTTTCTGTCATCTCTATCTTGTTCTTAATTTCTTTTACTCCTTTATCACTTTGTCGTCTCTTAATTTCTCCTTTACTCTCATCCCCTTTCTTCTTGTCTATTTCTGTTCCTCATATTTACTGTCCCTTGTTTATTACTGCTCTCTTGTCTCCCTTCTTTTACACACACAGACACACACACAGGTTCCAACATTCCCCCAAGACACTAACTCCACACACTATTAGTATCTAGCTATGAAACTGACCCCTTATCAGTATCATTGAGGTCGTCTGTCTGTTTTCTGGTATAGTTAGGAGGAATTAGTAGCCTTCCAATTTACCAACAAGAGAATCTCCCTTTAAGTTACTACTTGGTATAAATACCGTGATTCCATTTCACATTTCACAACAGGGACAGGATGTGTGTGTGTGTGTGTGTGTGTGTTTGAAGGGATGTCTAGGAGGGGTCAGCTCTGTGTGTCACAGTATTGAAGGTTTAGGTGGAGGGAGGTAGTGTGTTTGTGTGTGTCTTACTTTCTAGCAAAACTAGACCCCCTCTATTGGGAAAGGTGCACTTTGAAGTTGCTGGAAATATTCGCTAACCAATTTGTCTCCCACCATTACATGGCAACTACGAATATTTGCTTTGTGTGTTGTGAAATGTAGTGAGGGGCCTGAACTTGTTGGGGCAACTGGACCCCCAAAAGTTGAGGTGGGGGCCACGTGTTGGTGGGACAACTGGACCCCCAAAAGTTGAGGTGGGAGCCACGTGTTGGTGGGACAACTGGACCCCCAAAAGGGAACTGCACAACACACACTGACAGCGACCATCTACACTTGGGTATATCAAGACTCCTCCAGCAAGCTGTAGAGGGAGTGTCGTCAGGAACCAGGATGTACAGGACGGTGTTCCTGGTGGCCTGTGTGGCTCTCATGTCACCCACACCAGTCACGGCACAACGAAACACTTGTCAATATAGTAATACGACTATTAAGTCTAATGGTACCACTATTGCTACCACTATCACCACTACCACTACCACTACCACCATCACTGTTACTACTGTTACGACCGGGTTATCTCCCAATGGAGGGTGGATAAAACACCAGTCCCAGGGAGTTTTTAAAGTCTGGAAATAATGGATGTTAGGTCACCCACCCGACTTAGCCGAACCGCACATACTGTAAAGTACACCACTCCCTCCCTTACTCTTACCTCATTTCCTCTCCTGTGTTATTAAATTAAATGTACCATAGTCATGTCAATTAGGGTTGGTTGAAGAAGTAACTAAAATACCCATTTAACATAATGCATCATATATTAAAATACACATAAATGTACAACATTACTAATTGGGTTAATATGGTACCAGTAATTATTAATGAACATGAAAAAGTCACAAAATTGAATAATCCAATAAATACAAAATACCTGGGTATCAATATGATTACCATAAATGCACAAACATAAATAATATAAATACACTAATAATTAATAAATCCCACCCCCCCCTTACATTCACAATGGGCATATAATATTATAATATATACCAGTACATCAATGTAATCACTTCTCACTGCCAAAACTCCACACACACACACACACATCAACACTATAACCTCACTGTATACCACCACACCACTTTGGCTGAAACTCCAAAATAACCCAATAATTATTATCCTCCACAACACCACCAAAACCACACTAACACATTATAAATACCACCAAATAACTCACCAGAACAGTGTACACCCTCCAATACCACAATACCAAATATTACCTTAAATTAACACATCAGAAATAACATCACACATCAGAAATAACATCACACATCAGAAATACCACCAAATAACTCACCAGGACAGTGAACACCCTCCAAAACCACAATAACAAATATTACCTTAAATTAAACCTTAAATTAACACATCAGAAATAACATCACATCAGAAATACCACCAAATAACCCAAATAACCTCGCCACCCACATGTACCTCAATTCACACCAGGTACAGATCTCTACCAACACCTAATCACCCCTAAAGAATCACCACACTCCAACAACAATACCACAAACCTCACAATGCCCTTAGACCATTATGAACGTCCGAAATTATCACTCCAATCCAACTACAACACCAAACACCGTCCACTGTCCTCGCCGCCATGAGATCTCTGCCTGCAGCCTCATCAACAAAAACAACCCAAGAAGCGCATCATTCAACTCTACGCCTTGTTTCCGATATAACCTCGACATCCTATAATTAATCCCTTTATCATACTTCTAATATATACAAAATATAATATAAACAAATCAAAATAAGTATTGGAATATTCATTGAACATTATCAACACTGTAAATAAGGCACCGTAACATCCCCCTTCCAAAACAGGCGTGAGGCACCTGATTAGGATGCCTCACGACTAGTGGGGCCACGGGATAGGGCATCAGCTATAACATTTTCACTTCCTTTTACATGATTTATGTTTAACTCATAATCTTATAACATCAAACACCACCTCATCAATCTCTGATTATAGTTTTTCATTTTGTGCAGGAAAACCAAGGGGTTATGATCAGTAAATACCTACAAGGGTTGCCCTGTACCTTTTACATACCTACACTTCAAAATGAATTAAACTTAAAATAAGACCCAAAGCTTCCTTTTCTATAGTACTGTATGAACACTGATATGGTAACAATTTCTTTGAATAATATCCAATGGGATGATCAATCCCCTCATGATTTTGCATCAACACACTTCCCACACCAAATTGACTGGCATCTACATATAATATAAAAAGTTTATCATAATCAGGCATTCTTAACACTGGAGCATTTACTAACATGTTCTTGATTTCCTTAAAAGCCTCATCACATTTTTCATTCCAGCAAAATTTTGATTTTTTGCTCAACAATTGGGTTAGGGGCATAGCAACATCTGAAAAATTTCTACAGAATCTCCTGTAATACCCACTGGCTCCTAAGAATCCCAAAATTTCTTTCCTACTTATGGGAGAAGGGAAATTCACAATGTTTTCACTTTGGCCTCTATAATTTTCACCCTTCCTTTTCCTATCCTAAACCCTAAATACTGTACTTCAGCTTGTATAAAATTACTCTTAGCTAAGTTTACTGTAAGGTTGGCCTTGTCTAATCTTTTAAATATTAGAATGCCCACCCAAGAAAAAAATTTCACCAATTCTTTGACAATATTTTTAGAGTGTATACTCCTAAGAGGAATGGCCTCAGGAAACCTAGATGATGCACACATGATAGTTAATAAATATTGGTTCCCTTTCCTAGTTCTAGGTAAGGGACCCACACAATCAATTACAATCTTGGAAAATGGTTCTCCAATCACAGGAATAGGTCGAAGGGGGGCAGGCCGAATCAACTGGTTCGGCTTGCCGACCTTCTGACACAAAACACAAGTTTTACAAAATTCTGCCACATCACTCTTCACCTTGGGCCAATAAAAATGACATAGAATTTTTCCTAAGGATTTCCTAATCCCTAGATGACCTGCTAAATTCCATTATGTGCCATCTCTAATATTTTCTGTCGGTACACCTGCGGCACTACAATTTGCTTTTTCATCTTCCAATGTTCAGAAGCTGGGATCTCCAATGGCCTCCAGCTTCTCATCAACACACCTCTGTCAACATAATAACCCACAAAATTTTCATCCAACTCATCTGACCTCTTAGCCTCATTCCACAAAGATTTCAAACTTTCATCCTTTTCTTGTTCTTTCATCAACTCACTTTTTTCTATTTTCATATCAACTTTTAACTCTACCTGACTCTCAACCTTTTCAACTTTTCCATTTCTTTGTTTATTTTCTATTTCACAAGGTTATGCAAATAGCACACTCTCTATACTTCAGGCACTAACTCCTCACCTGTGGAATTTGGGACAGTTACTAGAGGGGTATTTTCCATCATTTCTCTTACAGGATCCTCTACCATCTGGAGGTTAGGGATTACTCTCTTCCCGGCCAAGTAATTTCCTATGAACATATCAACTCCATCAATCGACAATGTCTCCTTCACCCCAACCGTCACTTCACCTGTGACATACCCACACTCCAACCATACTTTGTGCAGGGGTATACTAAATATGCCACCTTCACCCTTGCATGCGGCTTTCCTCCCTGTATTACTTTTACCCGTCCATGGAAGCGCGCCCTTAAGGATCAGACTCTGGTTAGCCCCTGTATCCCGAAAGATCTTCTTCTCGGGGCTCCCTTCCACTTTCACTGTGCCGGAGATGGTGAAGTGTTCGAAATCGTCTTCCTCCTGTTGTTGTTTCTCTGGAACTTGTGGGTTCACTCTTTCCATGTACTCCATAGTGTTTCTATGTGCAACTACTGCTCCCACGGGTTTTGGTTTACTCTTGGGGCACTCAAACTTTCTATGCCCTACTGTTCCACATCCCAAACACTTAACTACACTGCTGCTTCCGCCATCTTTCTGGTATTTGGGATTTACGTGTCCCCTGGATGCTTCTTCACGTTTCAAAACCTTTCTCTATACACACCTGGACTTAAACGGGTTGACTTTAATACTGCCTCCTTAATTAACTCATAATCACTTGCTTCTTGATCACTTAAACTAACATAAGCTTCCCTAGACTTTCCCTTAAACTTTTACTGGATCAACAATGCCCAATCATTTTCATTCCACTCCCGTAACCTCGCTGTTTTCTCAAACTGAAGGAAATATTCTCTTCCTCCCCCTCCACAAATTCAGGAATATAGTTCAATCTCTTATCCCCATCTGTCGATAAACTGGATCATTTGACTTCATAGTGATATCAATGGAACTGCTATGGTGTGTGTTCGTTTAAATACTAATACTAATATAGTTTTAAATCATAATTATCGTTTGTTACCCTATATAAAATACATACATTCATCGCGATGGTTATGGTGGCTGGAATATTTTTATACAAGCAAATATACACAAACTTCCTCTTAACAAAAATATTTTATACTAATATCAATGAATATTTGCCTTAATGATAGTTAAAAATCTCCATATATATTAATTGAAACCTCTCTTCACCGAGTCAGTATTCTATATGCTCGTACTCCTGCTGACAAAAAATGCTTTATTTTCATATTAATCACTTTGCTATTGACTCATGAAAGCATTTATTTATAAAAATAGTTAATATTATACTTCAATACGTATGTAAAATCAGTAAATCTTCAAGCTGGGCCTTATACAACCAACACCAAAGAACAACATAAAAAACATCACAAATTATTATGTGAGCTCATAGATAGGTACTCTTATGTTCTTAAGTGAATCAAAATAATGTTGTTAGTATAATATCATAACAGGGGGCCTGTGGTGAGCTAATTTCATTGTACCTTTTATAAAAAACGAAATGTAAAAATCTGGTGGTATGTGGCAGCTTTTTGCTTAATGCGAACGGTCCTATTAAACAAGAACTGAGGTTTACTCATAATGCTGTTTGCCTAGTAAATGCCTACTTACTTTCGACAAGACAGTGTTATCAGTCATTAAACTGCCACAGCTACGTTTTACCTAGAATATTCATATATATATATTTTCGTATATATAGATATCATAATTAGTTTCAGATTCTAATGTCTTTTTAGATACAGGATCAGTGAGCGAAAAAGATATATTGATCAAGTTATGGTAAGAACGATAATGGAGATTATTGTTTGTGTTGGATACAATGTCAGCTGGACTCTGGTTTGTACCACGAAATGTCATTGGCTGAAAGACCTGAGGCTGGCCCGGGAAGAGTTCTGATTGGCTGAAAGACCTGAGGCTGGCCCGGGAAGAGTTCTGATTGGCTGAAAGACCTGAGGCTGGCCCGGGAAGAGTTCTGATTGGCTGAAAGACCTGAGGCTGGCCCGGGAAGAGTTCTGATTGGCTGAAAGACCTGAGGCTGGCCCGGGAAGAGTTCTGATTGGCTGAAAGGACCCTTATGACACCTACATAGTTGGATTTGATTAATATGCTGACGAGGGACCTGGTGATTACTGTTGAGTTACTTTCTAAGTAAACAATGAATATTAAGGGTCCTATTGCCATTCTTGTTCGCTAGTAATCCTTAAAAATATATTTTCATCATTAATTATTCTATATTGAGAATTAAATGAACTATCGGTCTAAATAAAGCCAACATATTTGTGTCCGTTTGTAAAATAAAATGAGTGTTAGAGGTCGTAAGTCATCTCCAAATCTGTTGGTGATACAAAGGCACATTGTGTTTGACCAAGCTTAAGTCCAACTCAGAGGGAAAGATGGATGTAGGAAGAGTGATTCAGAAGTGATCAGTTATGTAATATTTGTGACTGTGAGTACTTGTTAACTGTAACATTAAGGAGTTGGAAAAACAAGGAGTGAGATTAAGTAACTTGGCGAAGTGTTGCAAGCTCTCCTCACGGGAGGAAGCATGCATTAACACTTCAAAATAGAACTGTGTAAATGTGTTGTGAAACAGTTATAGGAAGAGAAGTAATAAAACTATGATCACTCCAAGAGAGATTGTAAGAGAAAGAGATTCCTAGAATATTGAGTGAATAACAAATATCAGGTTGTGTGTCATTAACGAAAAGGGAATAGTCATCTTGAGGCATTAAGAGCCACGAACTTTTCGCTTCCCCAATCAGAGAAGAGGGAATGATCAGAGGTGAGGCGTGCCACTGCATCATCACACGATTTGGAGAGGAACTGTTTGCATGGTCGGATGTGGAATCTTTGCCATAGGATAAACGAGGAATTACAGCTAAGAATATCATTGATGAAAAGAACAATAAAAGTAAGTGATTGGACAGAGCTCTGAGGAACACCACTGTTGATAGTCTGATGGGAAGAACAGTCATTGTTAACAATAACAGTTATAAATAGGTCAAAAAGGAAAGCAATTATATATTTGATTGGTTTGTGAAAATTCCTTTATTTATTTACGATAATACGAATCTTGGATTAAAGTGTTCAATGTCAGATAGGTAGGGTGAAAAGTATGTTGTAAATGTGCATACATAATGTAGTATTGATATATTTGCTTAATGATTCAAGAAAGTAATCTTTGACACAGAAGAAAACATACATTACTATGAGTGAAAAAATGTGATATGGAATCAATGCACAATTATTGCTTACAGGTGGATTGTACTTAGGTGTAAAAAAAACTTTACCTAGATTATAGGTTTGAAACCATAGGAAAGGTGATCAGTATTGTCAGAACTGTATGTGGTAAGAAATAATTAAGTTATTTCGTCTTGCTAATATTGGGGTTAATAAAGTGTACTGAAGCATTTTGTATTGATGCTGATAACACATTTGTGGAGTTTATGCTAACTTTTCACAACAAACATGGCTTTTTGTGGAATCTCTTAACTGGTTTATACTCCAGTCATATTTAGATGATGAAAATTATACTCACATTGAAAAAACCTGCTGTTGTACTGAGAATTGTTAACTTGTGTATGGATAACAAAATACCAAGTAAGGTGTTCACAGCACAAGCCAAATACCAAGTAAGGTCTTCACAACACAAGCCAAATACCAAGTAAGGTCTTCACAACACAAGCCAAATACCAAGTAAGGTCTTTACAGCACAAGCCAAATACCAAGTAAGGTCTTCACAACACAAGCCAAATCATGACCATTAATTCCGGAAAATTTCTGGGAAGATCTCATTTCAAATAACTAACTGGAAATTACTTCACGTTTCGCATTGCAAGTGACAAAAACTCTGCTGTGACAAAGAGCGTTGTTTTTTGCATTAGAAAAAATAAACAATGCAGTGTACTTTCAGCCGTTGTAATTATAACTCTAATAGAAGTGAACATTAAAAAATATGGAGACATAACATACTTTTTGGAAAGTAAAGTACTGCAATGTATGGGTTTATTTGTAAAAAATAAAGAAAGGAAGGAACTCCGTTGGAAAAGCTGAGCTCCTGAAACATGATTGTATTAAAACAGCTCAGGGAAACAGAAGGTAATGGGGGAGGAGGTGAAATAAATAATCTAAACTGCTCAATACATCTTCAAGCAGACAATATTATCTTGCAACTTTTCTGTTGTCGATGATAAATATATGCGATGATTAAAACAGGTTAGAGTGTATTATTACCGTATTGTCAAATATTGTCAACACTGGCAACAGACTGAACAGAGAAGTTGTTTGATAACATGGACTGGCTAGTGATGTGTTGAGTTTCCTGCTGCTATTGTGGCTATTACCTTGAGATAACATGGACTGGCTTAGTGATGTGTTGAGTTTCCTGCTGCTATTGTGGCTATTACCTTGAGATAACATGGACTGGCTAGTGATGTGTTGAGTTTCCTGCTGCTATTGTGGCTATTACCTTGAGATAACATGGACTGGCTTAGTGATGTGTTGAGTTTCCTCCTTCTATTGTGGCTATTACCGTGAGCATTTTACTTCATACACCCACACCCCAGCTCACACCCTTCTGACACAGCACCGGTAAATTAACGGTGCAAGATATATCTATCAAGAGACGTTGGTGGCTCTTCCCCATATATGCACAATCATCTGGCCTGCCGTTGGGGTCCCTAGATCCCCACTCATCGATCTCCACAGGTCGTCCATCCAGCCAAGCCCGGCTCCTCACCCCGACCCACACATCTATATTGTGCATAATATAAATGGTTCAGTCAGTGAGATGGGAAAGTCAGTTCAGGGGTTATTTTAAAGGCCTGGCTTGATATATTAATCTCTAAATTTTCTCATATAGTCATTCACTAATGGGTTATCTGATGTCGGCCAACTGGAGACCTGCATATCCTTTGATCCAAACAGACAGAGAGAGTTACAAGGAGATACAAGGACAAGTAGCACCTCAAAAGGTATTACGACCCATACCAAGGAGGTACAGTAGGTGTAGTAGTAATTGCTAACTAATAGTGAGAGAAAAGTATAGTAAAGAGAAGGCTCTCTCCACCCACCTCTCCCACCCGCATTGCAGGTATGGAAATGTACCTAACCCGGAGGAAATTTGTGTACAGAAAAGGAGGAAACAATCACTTTAACTCTAACAGGCTTGGCAGAACTTTTTCTAACTGTTTCTTGAACTGTTCGATCGAGGAACTATCAACTACCTCTGCTGGTAGCTGATTCCAGACATTGCAGATTTTTTTATGTGAAGAAATTACCTAACGTATTATAGCGGAAGCGTTTCAAGTCTAGTTTCCATCCATGGTTTCTAGTTGCATTAGTGTTTAAGCTAAACAGCCACTGATAATCAATGTTTTCATATCCACGAAGGATTTTGAAAACTTCAATTAGTTGACCTCTCAAGCGTCTCGTCTCAAATAATAAGAGACCTAGTGCGTGCAACTTTCTTTGGTAGCCCATGAGAGAGAGAGAGAGAGAGAGAGAGAGAGAGAGAGAGAGAGAGAGAGAGAGAGAAAGAGAGAGAGAGAGAGCTTACCAAAGAAACTCAAAGTGCCCGTGTACTCCTGCAGACTCTTGAAGTTCCCTGCCACATACATGTCTCCTCCTTCCCTCTTACAGAAGGTTCTCGCATCGTCAAAGTTCATTGCCGTTGGCTCTATGAAGACGCATCCCTCATTCACCAAGAGAGAGACATTTTCAGGAGTTGGTTCTGTTGGTAATGTCAGTCATTTCAGCCCAGGGATGGTAAACCCATTCATACTCCTGTACCAATATTTTACAGATGATAGTGTGCTGTTTAGTACTGAGAATTTATATATGATGGTATGTGTTAACGTCAAGTATTATCCTCTTCATTGACATCAGCATTAACAACCAATCTAAAAGTTATTCTTCATGTAAACCCTTGTAATATTTTTGTTTACAATATATATTCAACTTCAAAGATATTTGAGATTTCACGATCCCAACATTAAATTCAGCCCCATTGAATAGTTGATTAAGAGGAAACAAAAATAAATAATAACTGTTTTCTACGTTACCTTAAAGTTGCCATAAAGAATATAAAAGTATGTTTAAAGTTACACACATAAAGCAAAATTCTCTTTGTTTTAAAGCATATACAAATACTGTGTGTGTGTGTGTGTGTGTGTGTGTGTGAGTGTGTGTGAGTGTGTGTGTGTGTGTGTGTTATAGCTTGGCATCAATAAACAGGTTTACTTACATTAACTTTCCTATCTCTTCTTTGGATAATTATATTGAAATGTAAACCAACACAAAGTATGTCACTTAAGTAAAATATTGTAGTATATATTACTCATACAGCCTTACATCTCCAAATAACATGTGTATTTAAACAGGAATGAAATAACATGTGTATCTATACAGGAATGAAATAGCATGTGTATTATACTTGATATCATTTGCCAGGAAGTCGATGAATTTTCACTTAATAAAACAAAGTAAGGGACAGAAGAGCAATACGTGGAGAAAGATAAAATAGGAGTGATTACAGAGAATAAAGGAGGTGTGAAAGATATACTGTAGTTGAAAAGAAATAGAAGAGAAGATGTGAAAGACTGAATAGTAAAGAAGTGAAGAAAGAAATGAGATTATAAAGGTATAAGAAAGGAGAAGTGAAAGTATTAGGAGAGATAAAATAACTTACCATTGAGTGTGACCATTTCACCAACCTGACACTGTAAACTGTTGCAGCTTACATTGTCCACAACTATGTCCCCGTCTTCATACTCAATTCCCCCATAGTGACATTCTATAATAAAGAACATATACATATGCATTACATTCTATATTTTCACATTATATAATATATATTGGAAATTATTAGAAATATTTATTATGATTAGTGAAATAAGTGTATTGTACACAATAAGGCAAGTGCTGTATGCCACAATCATAAGATAATAAACAGGTAAACAGACTGCCTGCCTAAGACCCTGTACACAAGATAAGCAGAGGGCAGATATTGGTAATAAACAGTGTGAGTCACAGTGGTACTCATGTGAGAGTAGGGAGAGAGTAGAAAGGAGAGTAGGGAGAGAGTAGAAAGGAGAGTAGGGAAAGAGAGTAAGACTCCGACATAACCAAGGAATGGTCACAAGGAGATATGCCTAATCCACAGATAATATAAACTGATTAATGTAGCAGACTAGGTATGACTAAGACCACGAGGACTATACCTCATGACCACATGACAACCAGACACGTAACTTTCCTACCACATGACCCACGTGGCATCCGGCCACGTAAGCATGACAACACACAGTAATAATTGTATCCAAAGACAACTGACAACTCAAGTGAAATTGTATATAAACAGTGACACTTACCTAATAGGTAGGATAACTTAAACTGTCTCCCAGGGCTATAGGCTTGTCTCCACAGAGAGAGACTATATACATATAAGACCAGGCACATCAGTATCATTCCCTGTGTAGATATAAGTGTATATAAATAAATGTATTAAGCCTTGAATAAGAAACTTGTGAAATCAATTACCTAAGAACACCACTCCGCCGAACTCGCTACCAACAACTAACAACCAACAACCAACAACTCACTACAACAACAATGTACTGTACCAGATTCTTTGAAGAGACTAGAATCAGGACTGGTACATTTTGGTGACAGCGGTGTTTTTGTGCAACATACAAGATTGCAAAAAGGTAGACTTCACGGGAGACAGTGAATAACATAGTTCAAGACAAGTTGAAGATTTTACTTGTAAATTTCTCTCAGGTAATTTCTTCTCACGACCTCTATAAACGAGGGAGATAAACCACAAATTCATCACCTACAAGACACCTACTTCAACATAACTGCAACTAGACCTACAAGGGGACCTCATCTACTTCACAACAATCAAGCATCACTACCCCAGGCGTCCCTGTACGTAAATTCTCTCGTAAGGACAACGCCATCCCTTCATCACTACCCATGAGCGTCCCTGGAACGTAAGGACGTCATCACTTCATCACTACCCATGAGCGTCCCTGGAACGTAGGACAACGTCATCACTTCATCATCTCCATTCTCCAAGCTGACACCTTGTTACGTAAATTCTCTCGTAAAAGGCAAGTCAACATTCATCATCTTCACTCCAAGAACGACTACTAGTGTGTTAGTGTGCGAGCTACTCATCACCACGACTGGCCAGACACCCCACCTAGACGTCAACTCGTCGTCATCATCATCGTTGCAACTAAAGTACTAAAAGTAGGTACACATTACATGTACATTACATTATTTTTCACTTGTCTACGAACATGTTAGGATAAAATTAGGTTTCCTCATTAAAGCCCAGAAAGAAAGAAAAGAAGTGCCAAATTAAAACAAAGTAAAGAATTCTTCCCCATTAATCTAAAGGTATCGCAATAACTTCGAATATCCCTGATAATGATTCAATATCCTCTGAGCTAGATTCCCCTGCCTCCCTAAAAAGTCTCGTTGTGGTGCCAACACATACGAGTACATTTTCTTCTTCTCCAACCATAACCCCATTAAAAACTCAATCTGTCTATTATATCATCCTGTATTATCACTAACAATGACTACTCCTCTACAATCTCCTATCGTCTCTGCTCATCATCTAACAAATACTGATTCCACTGTCTCTTCTATGCTAACTATGAAACTCTTACCTACCACCATTTCTCATGTAAAGCATTTTAAGGGAGATAATCCAAGATATGGGATTTATCTCTTCTTGCGTCATTTGGAGAAGATATTTTGCAAAGCGAATATAGAGCAGGACGAACATAAAATAGCATTGGTAAGAGAGTATATTGCACCGGATAGTCCAGCCAGTTATAGGTTAAACACAAGTGCTTTTTCTAATCCAAAGAATTTAACGTCATATGCCACATTTAGACAGTCACTTATTGATGTTTTGGGGGATGGTAAAGTACATAAATCGTTCTCAAGGGTTCAAAGAATGATTAAAAGAAAGGCAAACAAAATAAATACAAGGGAACTAGCAAAAGCACTTGCATCAGCAGGATCGCTAGAATTATATTCAAAGAAATCTCGCATCATACATCATGTATTACATATTACTCACTCCAGGGATAAGAAGAATTATAATTTTGATACCATAACTCAAAGGGAATCACACAGACAACGTTGCAAACATTGTAACGAAGATAAGCATAAGACCAGTGAATCTGATAGTAATAAATCCACAGGAAATAATGGGAAATCTAAGCATAAATACTGTCATTCACATGAGTCAAATTCGTATTCCTTAAATGAACACATGATCCTTAACAAAAGGAAACAAAGCTTGCACAATCGAAACATGATGTATGAAACGAGACCACCACAATATTAAAGTGGCATCAATAATCACATAAGTAAATAAATACTGCCCTGTCGTCGTAAATACCTATAATATAATAATAATCCCTGTCTAAGTATCACATACTAATATTTCATTAATGATAGACACAGGAACAGCAGTTTCCTTGTTATCGGATAATTCCTTTAACAAATTGTGCAACTTAGATCCCCAGCGGGTTTTATAAACTAAGATTGAACAGGTGATATAAAATTGTCACATATGACAAATAATAAATTAACAGGTATTAGGGACACTAAACCCTTCCTGTACGGTTAGACAAAAACTAACCAATACCCATAATAATATGCCCTAAACATAAAATAATACATTTTAGGTATTAATGTATTTTAATACAGGATTGTCCAGGCCAAAATATAAGTCCATATATATGTATTGAAAAAAAAAAACAAAAAAAAAAACGGGAACGATTACATTATCATAAAGGCCTACTGCAGATAATACTATATTACCACTAAAATTTCGTCCATGAATTGAAGGTAGAGCTTCCATCTCATGTTACAACCACATATTAGTGTTCTATCCTTAGTAGAGTCTGGGAAAATAACCTGGAAATGTATCTACTTTCACTAATGTAAAGGATAATAATATTGCTACTATCTATATCTTTAAGAAATCAACTACCAATAATCAGGTAAAGAAAAGGACATATTTATATGATCTGTACAAGATGGAAGTTAGACTAAAAACCACAAGAAATATGATATCAATTTTAACCGAAGAGTTAAAAGATAATCATATAAGGGAGAAACTTAGAAATTTGGTCAGGAGACGATATTTTCTAATTTATCGTGATAATTTTATTAATATACTAGCCACATATCAAAATGCGATTGCCCTACCTGGTAAAATTTTTAGGAATAACCTATTTATAAATAAGCATATAGGCAACCATACCTTATACAAGACAGAAAATTATAAATGATAAATGAAATGTTGGATGAAAGTATTATTAAGATTTTAACTCCCCCTTTTAACAGTCAAATGTTTTTGGTTTCAAAAATGATGGTGAATTTAAGCCAGTACTTCTTACAGAGATATAATGCTACAAATAAATATAAATATCCCCTCCCTCCTTTAAGGATGTTTCTCTAACATTGCTCAAACAAAACATATTAAAATTGGTCAGTGGACACTGGCAAGTAGCATTATATAATAATACATTTAATACGTCCCATGGTTATTATGAATACATTCGTAAACTATTTGGGTTACGTAATGCTCAATCAACATTTAAGCATATGCTAAATTTTCGTGTCAGTGTTATTAATAACGTAATCATCGCTTACCCAGACAATTTGATTATTTTTCTAATAAGTGGTACAATCACAATATTTAACAATAAGGAAGGTTAAATAGACATTGCATTAGGTAGGCCTCAAACTTTAAATATATATGTTTCATTATATTACCAGCATACTATAATTATAGGTTATACATTAACCACCACTGGGCTCCATACACAAGCATAAAATACGAACAATGACAGTCAACTAACGTAAAATCACTCTTGAATTTATGTTCGTATATAGAGAATCATAATAAAGACATTTTTCCCATTTAACAAACGCACTAAATAATCTTCTCAGGAGAGTGACAGATGTGTATGGAAGTCAGAAAAGTTAATAAAGGTTAATTAATGTCAGCTCCAATTCATGCATTTACATCCTATTCATTACCTTAATAATAATAATATCACGTGTACAGATGCTTCTTCAGTAGACTTAGGCACTGTACTTATGTAAGATATAGCTAAGTTCTACGTCGGGTATCTACTTATGCATAACGAATATTTAATGCACAGCAAACTCGTTACTCTGTAACAGACCAGGAACAATTAACAAATAATGTTAGGGGCAATTCGTACTTTTAGAAAATCGTATTAGGCTATCCTTTACAAATACTCGTGAATCACTAATATATTCTTGGCTTACTATAATCTCAAACCTTAGCGTGAAAATTAGCCAGATATTATCGAACCATTAAGGAATTTCTCCCACATATTGTTATTAACTACCTTCCAGGATGATTATAGATAAAATAACAAATCCCTTAAACAATCATCTTGTCATTTACTTCCGAAGTCACTCATGGACGTGGTAAACATGCATAAACATTAGCAATTCCTATGCTAAAATATACTAAGACATTATTTAACTCTGAGGATGAAAATAATGGACGAGAATTACAGTCACTTAAATAACTTTTCCCTTAATGATAAGATTTTTACAAAAAAAAAAAAAAAAAAAAAACTTAGTAAAAGTGACTTACAAACCAATGAAAGTGATAAATTAAATAATACTTCCCTCAGTGTTAATTACCCTTTTATCAAAATGCAACAGGACATCCTGGGAGAGAATATCAAAACAATCTCCATATAATATACTATTAACATAAACTATGGGCAGATGAAAAAACATATACAGTATATCGCTCAGTGCGAAACATGCAATGCTCCATGACAGGAATATAATCCTGGACGAATCATGAGACATAATAGGAATAATTCTACTTTCCTTACCAATTACAAATCAGGGCATAAATAAACTATTACCCATGGTTAACCATTTTTCTAAATATTTAGTGGCGGCACCACTACATGATAAAAACCGCAAATAATACGTGCACATATATCTAATCCCAAATTATTTTATGCCTATATACATGTCCCAATATTATAAAGATATCTAATTTCTACGAATTTAAAACAAACGTTTGTATAACCATATCTCCCCATATCTCCCAGCAGCTAATGGTTAATAATACGGCAAAACCGTAAAATACAACAAGTACTTGGTGGCACAGAAACAATGGAAATCCCTCCACATGGAAAGACTGCATCAAAAAAAAAAATGACAGTCTATGAATACTACAAAACGTTGAAATAAAAGAAAAAAAACTCCTCAGGAAATACTATATGGCGTACAAAAAAACGTCTTTCATATAATTATATGAGATAACAATTGCCACACAGAAGCCAGGCTACAACAAGGACAACTTCGCTGAACAACAGTGAGTTGCAGTTCAACAATTTCATCATGATGTACAAGCAATTTACGGGCTTGCAAGGAAATAATGCGTAATCGCCTACACAAGCAATTTACGGGCTTGCAAGGAAATAATGCGTAATCGCCTACACAAGCAATTTTCGGGCTTGCAAGGAAAAAATGCGTAATCGCCTACACAAGCAATTTTCGGGCTTGCAAGGAAATAATGCGTAATCGCCTACACAAGCAATTTACGGGCTTGCAAGGAAAAAAATGCGTAATCGCCTACACAAGCAATTTACTGGCTTGCAGGAATAAAATGCGTAATCGCCGGTCTAATAAAGCAAATAATTCAAATGTTCACTCCAGGTGATACATAAAATAATACGGGTACCCGATCGAAGTTTAAAAACTTCACACAGTAATATCTTTAGTAGGTAATAAACTTATAATAAAGAATATTTTTACCAGGCGGATGATATTGTATATGTAAACAGGATAAAGAGATTGGTAAAGCGCGCAAAACCATCCAAAATAAAACCAATCCATATCACTGAAACATAACAATTTCCTCTTCTTAGTAAATTTATCCCTACTATATACTATATAATGAAATAATCAATTACAAACATAAATCCGATCGGTTTACTATGAAATAAAATAATATTTCTTTTACAGATGTGGCCCAAATCAACCAAAATGGATAATAATTTTGTCTCTACTCTCAACAGCTCCAGGCTCAGACGAGGAACACAACGCAGTACAGATGACGTCTTCAATCCGAGAGCTCTCCTATACAATTTTATTAACAAGCAGATGTAAAGAAAAGAAAAATAAATAAACTAATGGTGACGAATGATATAATCACTATTTCTTACTCTTTACAGATTTTATCCCAGTGAGCAGTGGCTACAGCTACAAGTATTTACTGATACACTAGTTTATTTGACAGGTATCACACAAATGGAATCCAGCGACTAAGGTAATATTGTTCGCTTATTATACAAAATATATAATGGCTTGAGCCATCACCACAGCCCAGAGCGTGGTTGGGAAAATTTGTACGTGTATTTGCGTGAACATTATTTGGTACTGCTTACATAGTGGTATACACATATATCCTATTAAATAAAGGATTATGAGACAAACTGTTGCATATCGTGGTAAGTGTAACAGGTAAAAAGCATTGCACAGAAATTAAAAACGAATTATAGAGCTTTACTTTACCAATAAAAGAAAATATTCACATATACTTAGTAGGCTTCTATTTATTTCTGCGAGAAGCAGGAAGCTGTATTACGAGTACAGAAACTTTGAAAGAAAGTACAACCATTTATTAGGAGAGTATTTACTTCGGGTAAGATAAGATTAACTCATACTTAATAACTATAATATGCAAAGGAAAAATCAGTGTGAAGTACTATCTTACCAAAATATCTTTCTTCCACCTATTTCAAATATTATTATACAATCGTGCGTAGTATTTTAATACAAGAGTATATACTCATTATTATTCCCATAGAAGGTAAAGTATTATTCACAAGCTACGCACTTCAAGAATTCCCAATGAAAATAGAAATAATCTTTTAATGTTCAAAATTCCTCCTAGAAGTATTATACTTAGTGATGATGTCATCAATGACACACACTCCTCAAGTACCATGTTGCATGTCTTCATTTATATGTTGGTCCTGCATAAATATTGGCAAGTATTCCTCCAAAGGATGCGAAATCTCCACTTGCTTTGAAGCAATTCAGGCACTATATGCATGTAATTCATATCTATTACTAATCAAACCTCTCTTATATCATCAAATTTCTATTTCTACTATCTATACTTACCTACTGATAGACTATTAACAATATATTACCCTACTCACCCTACACATGGCATGGATTAAGGCTACTGTAGAGAGGCAGACTCAGATAAAATCGATTCAAGGGAATCGTTACATTGGAAAATAAAATATATAATTGCTAGACAATATATCCCACTCTCTTCCACCTTTCAATATATTTCATTTAATATCGACTTGTTTAATATCTCCCTATTATCAGTTGTTTCAGAAAAAGTGAAGCTGGGAAGTTATTCAAGGAAACTGGGAATCAAACATCCTGCTAGTATCAGTTGGTTACTCCATATATTGATGAAAATAAAACTTGGTACAAATATTTAATATCCCATGTCTTATCTTTCTGGCAGGTACTATAACATTTTTATATAGAAAAAGTCTACTGTCATATTTTGCATTGTATAAGAGAACTCTATCAATGTAGACTGAATTATCTTGTTAGGGAAAATTAACATTGAGCTGTTATTGCACAGCCACAACATAGCAACAAGGCCTCTTCATTAATGTGTGAATTTTTAGCATAGGTTAGCTTATACACATAACTACAAGCACCTAGCTCAACACATTAATTTTAAGATTATTTCTTTATGTATGTACCAGTGTATTTTATTCATGTATTGATGTTCATTTTAAGTATATGATGTGCCTATGGCTTTGATGTCAATTTTATATTATTATTGAGGTATTCACTGATAATATCTTAGTTATTGTGTACCCTACCTACATTGTATGTTTGTTTCCACAATCAAGGTTATCTGAGGACAGATAGATAAGGGTAGCGGCCGAGCATTTGTACACAATAAGGCAAGTGCTGTATGCCACAATCATAAGATAATAAACAGGTAAACAGACTGCCTGCCTAAGACCCTGTACACAAGATAAGCAGAGGGCAGATATTGGTAATAAACAGTGTGAGTCACAGTGGTACTCATGTGAGAGTAGGGAGAGAGTAGAAAGGAGAGTAGGGAGAGAGTAGAAAGGAGAGTAGGGAAAGAGAGTAAGACTCCGACATAACCAAGGAATGGTCACAAGGAGATATGCCTAATCCACAGATAATATAAACTGATTAATGTAGCAGACTAGGTATGACTAAGACCACGAGGACTATACCTCATGACCACATGACAACCAGACACGTAACTTTCCTACCACATGACCCACGTGGCATCCGGCCACGTAAGCATGACAACACACAGTAATAATTGTATCCAAAGACAACTGACAACTCAAGTGAAATTGTATATAAACAGTGACACTTACCTAATAGGTAGGATAACTTAAACTGTCTCCCAGGGCTATAGGCTTGTCTCCACAGAGAGAGACTATATACATATAAGACCAGGCACATCAGTATCATTCCCTGTGTAGATATAAGTGTATATAAATAAATGTATTAAGCCTTGAATAAGAAACTTGTGAAATCAATTACCTAAGAACACCACTCCGCCGAACTCGCTACCAACAACTAACAACCAACAACCAACAACTCACTACAACAACAATGTACTGTACCAGATTCTTTGAAGAGACTAGAATCAGGACTGGTACAGTATAAATAGACTTGAAGAATTGCCTCTTCTATTTTTTGGCAATCTAAAGCTAGAAATTGATGTATACTAGACTAGCTGATGTAATAGTCGTTTCTAAGTAAAAATATGATTGATAAACACAATTATTATCTTATAATGTATGATATCGTACCAGCGAAATTTTAATTGTTTTATTCACAGTACTTTAATCATTATCACTTGAAGCGCCTCGTAGTAAACCACAGTTTCCTTCTTGCCCTAATCTTTTGGAAGACAAACATTCAGTTATAATTACATCCTGACGTAGCGGACGTAGAATTGTCTGTGAGAGAATACACGTGTTGTGAGGTGGTCAGGTGGAGTCCTACAACCTTTAATGACTGACACTGTCTATTGTTAATGGACAAGGCATTGTTTACAATACCTGGCAACTCAATCTTATCTAAATACACAAACATCTAACCTAACCGTATTTCAGTGTATGTATTAAAACTTCCTTATGTAGACCTCTTTGTGGAATCTCTGCAAGGTGGAATGATTTGGATGCTGTTGAAATTAATGAAAGTAGATGATATGGTATTACTGGCAACAATAAAAAGATCTAGAAATATTAGTGGTGAGTTCTGCAAAGGTATGTGAATGACTGTTTGAAGGTAAATGTGTGTAATAACAAAGTGATGATAGTGAAGAGGGAGGATTCGTCAGAGTACAGAGTGTAAGTGGATGGTGAGATTGTCGAGGTGGTTGAAGAGTTTAAGTACCTACGAGTAATTATTAGACAAGAGTGTAAAGTGTGGGAAAGAAGAGGAAAACAAAGTAACCCAAGGGAGAAAGTCATTGTACTAACATTTATATCTAATGTATTAAGAAATGTCCTGCCTTCACTCTGCTACTCACTGGGGAGAGGTGTGTGCCAAGTCCAGCACTCCTCAACAGGGCCACTGGCAGAGTCATCATGCCCAGCCATCACAATGAGATCATAGAATCTGCAGGTGCCGGTGTCTGTGCAGCAGAAGAGCTGATGTGTCTCCTGGTTTTGACTCCCAATTATAGCACTTACTAGATCATTTATAGCCGCTACCTCAGGGAGTTCGTTGGATTGCAGTGTTGTCTGTGATACCTTAACATTGTACCAAGTCAAAACTGTTGCATCTGACACTTGTATCAGCATTAGCAGCACATGATACAGTAGAAGTCCCCACATCACCACCAGACGGCGAGGCAATAGGATATCACCACCAACAGCAGCACCAGGAGCACACATGACTATCCAGCCGAGAGTCAGACTCGAGAATGTCGAATGTCGTGACAAAATATCACAGTCTACTTTATTAGAAACTTTTTTCTCATTTGTTGCATTGAGTCCATTAAGTAGATTACTGAAAGGAACCACTTACACTCTTTTCATTAATATCGATTATCGTGAAGCACGCTATGATTCAAGTCCAGATACAGGCACACACGACTATGTTGTATAGAAATGTCGATTCCATGAGTTCATTTGTGGCGCCTCCATTTTTTTCTTAAAATATTTTCATTCACAATCCTAGCAATCTTCTCCTTCAGCTCTACAACCTATGCTTTCGCCTGGGATACGTACCACAAGCGTGGACCCACAGTACAATTGTGCCTTTCCCCAAGCCTGGCACCGACAAATTCCGACCCATCTCCCTCGTCTCCTGTTTCTGCAAAGTGTTTAAACGTATTCTCCTCTCACGACTCATGTTCTGGCTACAAGACAAGCTTTCGTCTAGCTTATATGGTTTCCTTCCCCAACGAGGAACACACCATTGCCTCATGGAGCTCTACACTCGTCTCTCTCCAACCAGTGTTGCCGCCTTCATTGATTTGAAGAGTGCATTCGACGTCGCCAATAGAGACATCATTCTAGACCAGCTCATTGCTTTTGGAACAAAAGGAAACTTGAGATGGATACGTGGTTATCTACGAAGCAGAATCTCGTGTACTGTATGGGAACATATTCCATGCATGTATGACTACTAGTAGTTTATAGATGTTCTGATAATATTGACATATTATGTAGGAGAACCCTTTTCCTTACGCCGGGGTCAAACTTAGCACTCTGATATTTGTGAATAACAACCTCTCTTGAGGAACAATTACATAAGAACTGAAGATATTAGATAATCCAAGGCATCGGTACCATGAACTATCCATCATCTGGCTCCTGAAATTATTTCGTCAAATAAAACAGGAATTTGGCGGTAAAACAAAAAATCCAGGTTGTACAGTCGCGAACCAAAGTTCCGCACCCCTCTTGGCTGACAGGAAGGCGAAGACAGTGTTAAAGATATGCTGAACGATTGGACAAACTGGTGTTTCGAGTTGGTAAAGAAACAATGTAAGGTTCATTTTCACAAACAACAAACTGCAACTAATCGAAAATGAAGCTCACACTGTCTCGTTACCAACTCGATACACCAGTTTGTCCGATCGTTCAGCATATCTTTAACACTGTCTTCACCTACCTGTCAGCCAGTGAAGATAACAGACATCTTCACTACAACGTAACCAACGTTACATTGGTGACCCCGGGGTTACCATTTGTAACACGTGGTACTTTTCTATGTAGCTGTAATCTATCCTTAATTAACTACTTCGTCAGTTATCCATGGTTAACAATTGTTACTTGTAATTGGCTGGAGTTTAAAGCACTAACCATTCCATTCAGCAATAATTTATACTAATTATATGAACACATGAACGTTCACTTTGCCTATAAACCCAAAAGAGACACATGGAAGAAAATATAAGGTTTACAAAAGTCAATAAGAAAGCATGGCAAATTTCTGTTTATTCTTTTTAAATTATAAAAATCTTAAAAGTATGAAGAAAATGTAGTCAGGAGGAATTGGTGAAATATGAGAAGGCTGTGAAGTGGGAAAACACGAGAAAGGTAAATCGGGTGGAAGTGACTAGAAAGACTGAAGTGGGGCTTGGTATGGAAAGTAAAGTATGGTAAAGTCATGGTCTAATGTACTGCAACCTGGTGAATAAAAGCGAGCTATTTGAGTTAATTTTATGAACCAAAATTGCACACATCAACAGCTATAGTTTCGGATCATTTTTCGAAGCCATCTCATTGGAAGGTGTTGCAGTACAGTCGGCGGCATAAGTCGTGTCGCCTCACCTGCTTCACCGAGACAGGCAGTGTTCATGGACTCGAGAAATTAGCACGTTTTCTACACCTAATAA
The DNA here is from genome assembly GCA_034508575.1 of Petrolisthes manimaculis. NCBI lineage: Eukaryota > Metazoa > Arthropoda > Malacostraca > Decapoda > Porcellanidae > Petrolisthes > Petrolisthes manimaculis. Next base: position 230,228 of record JAWZYT010001091.1, on the reverse strand, counting down.
TCTCGAGTCTATGAACATTGCGTGCCTCGGTGAAGCAAGTGAGGCGACAGGACTTCTGCCGCCGACTGTACATTAGACCATGACTTTACCGTGAAGTGTAAGATGCTGAGTGGACAAATAGGAAACAAAATATGAGGGTTACACTAGACCAAAAAGTATAGGACGCCAACGGCAACAGATGGAATGAGGAAGATAGGCTTATAGTGAAGAATAGCAGATGTATGGCTATACATTATAAGAAATAAAAAGGTGAATCAGAAGATAGAAGAAATATGGTAGAACTATATACCGTATATATGGAAAAAATGTGAAGTAGAGAATAGAAGAAATATGGTAGAACTATATACCGTATATATGGAAAAAAGGTGAAGTAGAGAATAGAATAAATATGTTAAAAATATATATCGTATGTATGGAAAAAAAGGTGAAGTAGAGAATAGAATATATATGGTAAATAAGAAAAAGATGAAGGTAGGAAGCATTGTTGACTGACTGTTATAGAGGCATTAGCGTAGTATGGGAGTAGAAGGTGAAGGCAGCTGGAGGAAAGAGGTAAATATTTAAAGGGTCTAACAGGAGGAAAGTGTCTCTTAAGGGCTTACGTCGGGTGAGAGGATATATTTGATATGTGTAAGGAAGGACAGAAGGACCGAGGGTTTTAACGATTGACTGATAATTAATAGGTGCCGTAACATCGAGGTCATATAGCGCCAGAAGAAGGTGATAGAGAGGTGAGACAGGAAGTAGCAGGGAAACAGAAAGAAAAGTACAACAGATGAACAATTGAAAGGGAGTGGTTGGGGCTGAAGGGGCGCCCAAACCTTTAAGTTAAGTATTAAGACAGAGAGAGAGAGAGAGAGAGAGAGAGAGAGAGAGAGAGAGAGAGAGAGAGAGAGAGAGAGAGGAATTAAGGCAACACCAGAAAATCTCTGACCCCATCACTCCGTACCCGTCAATGTTTTTGCTGACTGTACATAAACACACACACCCAGAACTCTGTAGTGTACCCACGTGGCTCCACCCTGGCTCCACTCCCATACACATATTATAAGATTTACCTGACCTCACTTGGGCCAACACTCCTTTAATCCTAAGCAGACAATTATAGAATTAACCACATATGTGTATGGGAGTGGAGCCACGGTGGAGCCACGTGGGTACACTACAACTCTCCAAACAGAAACGTCCCAGCATCCACCTCTGAGGAAGGAGAACTTCTCAACCTCGACACCAGGGAGCTTGTCAACATCATTCAAAGCCTAAGAAGGGATAATAGGCGCTACAAACTCACCCTTAGCTACTTTGATAAGACCTCTAAGGACTTTGCTGAAAACAGAGACGCTGTCGTAACAGTTCTTAACTTTATCGATAATATGGCTGCCACACAGACCAGTCTCAACAACCTAACCGTCAACAGTATAGTCACCACAGCAAAAACAAACAACATCGACAAGGACTGGCAAAACTTTCTTATAAACAATAAAGTAACTCGTGACTGGTGGGACTACAAAATCACAACACTGGCACTTTCAACACAGGCACTCAAGTACACTCACCTCACACCCAACACACCCCTACACTAACACTTACACACACTTAAACACAGTCACACAATTACAGTCACCCGACACTCGATCCACCCCAACACAAACACTTACACCCAATCTCTAGGCCCCCGACCTAAACACAGGCACACAAGTACAGTCACCCGACACTCAAATCAGCCCAACACAAACATTTACAGTTCACCCAACCTCCAGGCTCCCGTCCTAAACACAGGATCACAAGCACAATCACCTCACACTTGCTCCACCTCTACACAACCACTGACATCCAACATCCAGTCCCCCTCCAGAAACTCGAGTAACATCAAGAAAAATACCACCACAAACACACACACATCACAAAGTCAATTACTACCGACTACTCATCCAAAATCAAGTAACAAGACACAGACTCATATAATACTCACTACAAACAGCGTAGGCTGCCAAACACAATCTCCAACAGACACTGAGATTTCAACCCGACCAAAAATCACACAAAACCAGAAGCAAGACGAGCACAAATCACACAAGACACCCCCTGGGCAACCTTCTGTTGCCGCCAAGGGTGACAATCCACCCAGACCTACAAACACACAAAGCAGAAAGACATACCATTTACACAAATACAAATCACAACTCGCACGCTACACACAAACCACCACCTCTACTTCTCACCCTATTACATCTACCCTAGGACAACCGGAAATCACATAGAAAATACTGTTACCACTGCAACAGAAACGGCCACATGGACAACACCTGTCTAATAAGCATCAAAATGGTGAATATGACTAATTTCCACAATTTTAGTGGGTATTACAGTGTTGGTAATATTGGAGCACCTGATTCCTCCAAACTATTCCAAGCAACAGGAGACTATCAATAGTACATGTGGTACTGTTTCCTAGCATACTTTGGAGGAATGAAGGTGCTCCAATATTACCAACACTAACATATTACCCACTAAAACTGTGGAAATTAGTCATATTCACCATTTTGATGCTAATTAGAAATTATTTTTAGATTTTGATCGTCCCTCACATGTAATTCCTTGTGTACATATTAGAGATGTATCGGATATCTTCATAATATTAAACATCCAAACAGTCTCTTCCTATATATTATCTTGACCATTTTAATGCCTCGCACACTATGCCAATGAACTTCATGACTTTGTAAACAATCACAACGTGCTTCCATTCCCAACTCCTTCCCACACCAATGTTGGTGAAGAATATATAGATTTAGTCCTGGGGAAAAACATTATTGTATCAAGCCCTATAACATAACCAAACTTGAATAATACTCAGATAAGCAAACCAAACTTAACCTACAATATTTTATAGGCATCAAAATGGTGGAAATTACTAATTTCAAGATTTAAACATAACCAAACCTAAATGATAACTAACCTAACCTACATTATCTAATAGACATCATATTGATGTAAATAACTGATATCCAAGGTACGACCTAACCTAACGTAACCAAAATTCTGCTGATAAAAAACTACCACATCTTAACAGATTTTGTCACCGAATTAACATTTTTACACTAAACTTTGCACCAATATTTTCCGGTGCAAGTGTATAAGTCATAACCAAATTTTGAGACAACTACATCACGATACATTATGTCATACCACATGAAGCATTAAGAACCACACATTCAGGGTGTTGGTAACGGTGATAGTGGCGAAAAATATCGGGGCATGAAATACCTGATGCATTTTTTGAGCTTTTACAGTTACCTCTATTTGTAACGAGCACAGCATAAAGTGGATTTGATGAAATGTGGCAACACTGTGTTTATTTACATACAGTAGTGTCCTTATAGTGGATACTCTAACATAAATGTTGTAATAACCCTTCATTAACTATTTATATACAGTGGTGGCACATTTCACCAAAACCACCAGACGCTGTGCTCGTTACTAGTGGAGGCAACTGTACATATCAATAACTTAATGGTTTCAGACTAGCACGAGTTGGCATAAAAATTCTCGGTATATGTGTGGTAAACATTGCAATCTTTATACTAATGAAACTCAAGAGTAATTTACATTGTTATTGGAGTTTAACACGCCTGTCGCTCCTAAATGTTCATTAAGTTAATGCAACTTATATATATATATATATATGTGTGTGTGTGTGTGTGTGTGTGTGTGTGTGTGAAGGAAGGAACAGTCGTCGGCTAAAGTCCTGTCGCCTCATTTGCTTCACCGAGGCACGCGATGTTCATAGACTCGAGATTATTAGGTGTAGAAAACGTGTGTATTTCTCGAGTCCATGAACACTGCCTGTCTCGGTGAAGCAGGTGAGGCGACACGACTTCTACCGCCGACTGTACAAAGGAATGACGTTGTGTTGCATGGGAGTACACACAGTTTTCAGATACATCTATGGACACATGAAACAGACGCACCCAAAATGACCACCATTTAGCATAGGACAAAACAAACCACTACACAACAACATTTCTTCCTACTCTATATAATTATTAAGCTCAATGTGGGGTCCTATTTTATTACCTTCTTTATGATCCATACGAGTTAAATTTTGTTTCCCTTTCAGGATGTATTGGTAGATCAAGTAGAATAGAACAAATTTCCTTCATACAGTACTTTCCTACCCTAAATTCCACAGTAGTTTTTCCATACTACGGAGTCTTCCTTCCAACTGATTCGTTACCTGCATGTGAAAGCTGGATGAATTGGTGGGTGGATTGGAGCTTTCCATTCTCTCTAATAGTAGTTACACCCGTAGTTTTAAAAGATTTGAGGGCCCTTACTGGAGCTCTATGAATTATCCAAACTACTCCAGGCAACAGATTCCCTATTCGAAACACTGAAGCGTTTTGTGGCCTGGATTATTTGGAGGGTTCATAGAGCTCCAGTAAGGGCCCTCAAATGTTTTAAAACTACGGGCCTTAGATCCAAACAACCTCGTAAGGACCAATTGGTTTGCAGCTATTTTTCATTCCCTTTGAAATTTATCCTTTGTCATTCCTTCACAGTTTTTTTTTGGAAACAAAAATGCTGCCTGGTTGAGAGGTTGGAGTGGTCATTGTGTGAGTCTATTATTTTCATTAGGTAGTATTAACTCAACCATGGTTGACTCCTGTTACAACGATTTAAACACACACACACACACACACACAAACACACATACACACTATAACCATCCCTGAAATACATGAATAACTCTACTAACGACATTGGATAAAAATATGAATATTTCCAGAATTACTGGCAACCCGTGCATTATTATGCTCACTTCATATTATACAAATTAATGTTATCATCATCATATCGTATTCCGTGTTAATTCCATTGTTATGAACCAAGTTGTATATTTTTAGAAAATAATTTGTCTTACATTATAATTAGAGAAACACATAGTAATTTAAGGTGCCGTTATATTTTCCAAAGTTAAATTATATTGGAGTAAAGAACATATTTATCTTGCCTTGTTTAGTTGTCAAAATATTGGTTCAATGTGTCTAATGTGATAATGTCCATTATGTATAAGAAACTCCCAGATTACCCTACTAATATAGTGGACTAGAATAACACAGCAGATACATTCCAATATGTGTATAAAACACCTTCAATGTGTTGATAAAAACTAAGTATAAGTAAGTACAATAATAAGTACTATGATCGATATAACATGACGATATTGGGTTGATTCCACAGTGGTATTGGTTTGTTAGCTCCCCAACCAACCAAAATATAAAGGCTTCATTATTTTCCAAAAGGTGAGTATCCACATTCACAATATCTATCCAACAGTTAGATAATAATAATCACTGTATTGATTACTCACCAAATTCATTAAATAATTCACCCATAAGGCATTTACATGACAAACATTCTTTCGTTTGCGAGCTTACAAACCAAAACAAACCACTGTGGAATCGGCCCATTATGTTGTAGTTACTGAGATAATTATACCACCACCACCACCACCACCACCACCAACACCATCACTTCTCTGGCTGTACAGTAGTTGTGTGGATATTGTTTTACAGCTACACCACCACCATCATCCTCTCTCTCTGTGATAACACCATCAACATCATACTGATCTGTAACTTAACAACAATTTATCTGACTACAACACCACAACTTACAAGGAGCTCCTGTGTGTGTGTGTGTGTGAGAGAGAGAGAGAAAGAGAGAGAGAGGGGGGGGGGGGAGCAGAAATCATTAAGCACACACGCACACACACCCACAGCAGGGATCATTATACGATCAGACACACACACACACACACACAGAGACAGAAATCATTACACACACACACACACACACACACACACAAGGCCACAACTCACGTCAACAGATACGGTAGTCAGGGTGGAGGGAATGAGGTAAATATAGTGTATGGAGAAACAAAGTAAATTATTGGGTATATAGTACAGTGTTGGCCAATGTGGAGCAACTGATTCCTCCAAACTATTCCAAGCAACAACAGTCCACCGTTATTTTTGTTCATCTGGTCTTGTTTCCTGACATACTGACTGTGGAGGAATCAAATCTCTCTAATGTAACATAATATATTAATATAAACAAAAGATTCACCAAACAGTTTTCATCTCTGTGCTCATAATGTGTGTGTGTGTGTGTGTGTGTGTGTGTGTGTGTGTGTGTGTGTGTAAAATGATACCTGCCTGTGTGTGTGTGTAAAATTATGCCTGCCTGTGTGTGTGTGTGTATAATGATCCCTGCCTGTGTGTGTGTGTGTGTGTGTAAAATGATTCCTGCCTGTGTGTGGGTGTGTGTGTGTGTGTGTATAATGATCCCTGCCTGTGTGTGTGTGTGTGTGTGTGTGTGTGTATAATGATCCCTGCCTGTGTGTGTGTGTGTGTGTGTGTGTGTGTGTGTGTGTGTGTGTGTATAATGATCCCTGCCTGTGTGTGTGTGTGTGTGTGTGTGTGTGTGTGTATAATGATCCCTGCCTGTGTGTGTGTGTGTGTGTGTGCTTGATTATGCAGGTTCCTATGAGAATGTGCTTGAGTGTGTGTGAGTGTGTCTTGTCGAGAGAGAGTTACATAGAGTTACATGAGTTACATAGATACACTGGCTACACAGACCTTAAGATTTTTTAGAGATGGTTTGGACTTAACACTATAGGAAAAGTTTAATATTAATACAGGAATATAAGGAAAGGATAGTAAAGCAGATGGCTCTCTCCCCACCCTCCAGTCCCTCGGGCATTACACCCTACATGAAAGTAATGATAGGAAGCAGTTCCTTGTGGTTAGTGGAAAACAACACCATGGACATTTTATAGCACAGTTGGAAAGTAGGCTGAAATTATAATACCATATTTTTTTTCTCCCTTCACCTTTATCCTACACTCACTCTATCATGTTGTTATAACTATAATATAACTTTAAAATCATGCTCTTACTTTATTATATGCTATGAAATATATAAATAAATCGATAAATACATTTCTAAGAGTCCTGGATCCTGGACACAACAACTTTAATTTAGTAATTCACGAATTTATATGACGATAATTACGGTTCCTTCCCCATGCAGGTACGAGAGAGAGAGAGAGAGAGAGAGAGAGAGAGAGAGAGAGAGAGAGAGAGAGAGAGTTAGACAGTGTGTGTGTGTGTGTGTGTGTGTTCATATATTATTCGTAAGAAATTCGGTTGGTACACTCACACACACACATATACACACACACACACACATGCAAGCAAGCGCCGACTCATCCCAGCAACCATACTCACACAAACACAAAATCACTCCCCATTTTTAAGCTAACTAAAATCTCAGCTCCTGCACATACGTATGATTATAATATACACACACACACACACACACACAGACACACGTATATACTGTACATACAATGACATACATACACACACACATACACACACGTATACACTGTACATACAATGACATACATACACACACACACAAAGACACACGTATATACTGTACATACAATGACATACATACACACACACATACACACACGTTTACACTGTACATACATACACACACGTATACACTGTACATACATACACACACACATACACACACGTATACACTGCACATACATACACACGCACACATACACACATGTATAAACTGTACATACATACATGCATACATCATACATACACATACATACATACATACATACACACACATACTGTGTGTGTGTGTGTGTGTTTCAGCATTTAAAGACACCACCTGTCATACATTTAGGTCATATCTAAGGGGGAAGTGGTGCGTGTGTGTGTGTGTGTGTGTGTGTGTATGTGTGTGTGTGTGTGTGTGTATGTGTGTTTGTTTTGTTTGTATGTGTTCTTGGTTCTCAGAATAAAAAATAACTAAAAAAAATAATACAAATAAAAACATTAATAATGAAAATAATAATAAATGCACGGGAATGAATAGTGTCTCAATTAGTCAGCACAATAATGGGGGATTATTATTATTATTATTATTATTATTATTATTATTATTATTATTATTATCAATATTATTATTATTGTTATTAATATTATTACCAATATTATTATTATTAACTAGCTGGCTCCGCCGCCCTTCGGGCGGCTAAGAGCCGCTAGCTCCTGCGGAGGGCTGGCGGCCTGCGGCCGCCCTTCCACCGCCCGAAGGGCGGTGGAATTTTCATACATGATCACAGAGTTCTAAATAAACAAAGAATATAATAATACAACACTGATATGTAACAAATACAAACTCCACTACCACCACTACTACATCAACCACTACCACCTCCCCTACTACATCAACTACTACCACCTCCACTACAAGTACTACATCAACCACTTCCACTACTACTACCACTACTACCACCACTACCACTACCACCACCACTACATCAACCACTACCACCTCCACTACTACCACCACCACCTATTCCCGCACCCCCCAACCCCCCCACCCCAAGCCTTACCTTACCTAGTGTATGTGTGTGTTTGTGTGTGTGTGTGTACGGTAGGGATGTGTGTGTTTGTATGTCTGTGTATGTGTGTGTATGGGGCATGCTTGGGGTGTGTGACGGTAGGGGACAGGCTTTTTACCCCCCCCCCCGCCAGCCTGTCCCCTATTCCAGCACCCCGCAAACCCCCCCACCCCAAGCCTGTCCCTTATTAGTCTGTCTCACATACAGTCTCTCTCTCTCTCTCTCTCTCACACACACTATATCTATTTTTCACTCTTTCTCTCCCCCCCCCACACACGCTATCTTTCTCTCACACACAAATATAACCAAACCCAGTATTACCTCTCTCTCACACACACACACACCCTCTCTCTCTCTCTCTGAAATCAAAAATAGAGATAGAGAGAGAGAGAGAGCCTGTGAGAGAGAGAGAGAGAGCCTGTGAGAGAGAGAGAGAGAGAGAGAGAGAGAGAGAGAGAGTTTGTGCGTGTCACTAATCCAGGGGTTCGAATCCTCCTCAAAACATTAACATTTTTTGAAAAACATGAAAAACATTTTTTTATAGGTCCAAAACACTCCCCAAGTATTAGCGATCACACCCATGTAAAAATTTTCACTCTAGGACGAAGGATCTTGGCGTGCATAGAGGACACACACACACACACACAGAGACACACACAGAATTTCGGCTTTATGTATATAGATACAGTCACCACATCTAATAAGTATTCAGGAGGTCGTATTAAAGTTTGGAATAATCTGACATATCATTTAATTAACGACCCCCTGTGATCGTGTATGAATATATTGGAGGCTTCTGATTCCTCCTGACCATGCCACGAAACAAGCTCCTTTTATATAGGTGTGTGTGTGTGTGTTTCGTGGCAATATTTGAAGGACTCATTTACCTCAAGGTTTCTGACTACATTAAGTATTTTTATAATTTTCTTGGTGGTAACTTGGAGGTCTACAGATTCCTCCAAACTATGCCACGAAACAAACACACACACCTATATTGAAGGAGTTTGTTTCGTGGCTTAGGGTCCATTCCATTGTGGTTAGTATTGGTTTGTAAGTACACAAACGAAAGAATCTTTGCCATATATAAATGCATTATGGGTGAATTATTTAATGAATTTGGTGAATAAACTATGCAGTGATCATCATTATCTAACTATTTTAATAGATTTTGTGAATACGGATACTCAGCTTTTGGAAAATAATGATGTTTTACAAGTTTTACAAGCCACCAAGTTTCACTTACGATCACAGGGTCCTAAAATTATATAGGAGGGTATTATAGTATATTGTTGTTGTTGTTGTTGTTGTTGTTGTTGTTTTTGTTGTTATTGTTTAATCTGGAGCAAATGATTCCTCCAACCTATTCCTACACACAACTGGATGACATTATATTTAATCATTGGTTCTGTTACCTGACATACTTTGGAGGATTCAAGGCTTATCTATGCCCAGGGCTTTATTTACACACACACACACACACACATACACACACACACTCACATACACAATTGCAAGTACGATGAAAATTCCTACACATACACACACAATCACTTACACACACATGCACACTCAAACTTGCAAGTATAAAGAAGAAAACTTCCAGAAATACACACACACACACACACACACACAGGCAGGAATAATTTTACACACACACAGGCAGGGATCATTTTACACACACACACAGGCAGGAATCATTTTACACACACACACACACACACACAGGCAGGAATCATTTTACACACACACACACACACACACACACACACAGGCTGGAATCATTACACACACACACACACACACACACAAATATACAGACAGGCAGGGATCATTATACACACACACACACACACACACACACAGACACATTATGAGCACAGAGATGAAAACTGTTTGGTGAATCTTTTGTTTATATTAATATATTATGGTATACACTCTTGTTACATTAGAGAGATTTGATTCCTCCACAGTCAGTATGTCAGGAAACAAGACCAGATGAACAAAAATAACGGTGGACTGTTGTTGCTTGGAATAGTTTGGAGGAATCAGTTGCTCCACATTGGCCAACACTGTACTATTTACCCAATAATTTACTTTGTTTCTCCATCTATATATATAAAACAGTCTGTCTGTTTGTTTATCCGCTATGCACGCCGTCATCTTCTAACCGAGAGTAATAATTTTTACATACGTGTTATCGCTGAGACCTCAGGAGTGTCCACCGCTTACAAAAAAAATGATTTTCAATGATTAATGGGGAGGTAATGGGGGAGGGCTCAAACCCATGCAATAAGGACCCTGGAACCGTTTCTTTGCTACTCACAGTTCCGAGTAGATACCGCCAGAATCGGTTCTCTAACCTATTACCCTCCCAAACCCCCAATGCATGCTCTCTCTCTCTCTCTCTTCAATAACTTTCCTTATACAAACACTTTTAGTAAAACACACGTTAATGTGTGGAAAAAAATTATATGAAAAGTCCTCACTCAAGATTCGAATCCTGAGTATATAGTTAGGTTATTTCAACTCTTCATAAGGATATTTGGTGGCGTAGTGGTTAATGGCTTAGTCTGGCAATGTGATGGGACGTGGTTCGAATCCTGACAATTCTTTCTTTATTACATTTTTTTCTTTATTCCTTCCTTCCTTCGTTTTTACTTTATTCCTTTATTCGTATATTATAAACAATTTAGTATAAAATAATGTTACTAATTCTGTGCGTGCGTGAAATTTAGAGCGAGAGAATGTGTGTTCGTGTGTGTGAGAGAAAGAGTAATTGTGTGTGTGTGTGTATTTGTGTGTAGAGAGAGAGATATATATATATATAGAGATAGAAATATATATATATATATATATATATATAGAGAGAGAGAGAGAGAGAGAGATAGAGAGATATAGAATATATATATATATATAGATAGAATATATATATAGATAGAATATATAGATAGATAGATATAGATAGATAGATAGACATAGATAGAAAGATAGATAGACATTGATAGAAAGATAGATAGACATAGATAGAAAGATATATAGACATAGAATAGATAGACATAGATAGAAAGATAGATAGACGTAGATAGAAAGATATATAGATATAGATAGAAAGATAGATAGAAAGATAGATAGAAAGATAGATAGAAAGATAGATAGAAAGATAGATAGAAAGATAGATAAATAGATAGATAGAGAGATAGATATAGATAGATATAGATAGATAGAGGTTGTTTATACTCACTCGCAAGATGTGTCAATATACAGCCGTGCAATTATCAACCCAAGCGGCCTCCTATTTTGCATCTGTCAATGAAGGCAGAGAAGTTTGACCGCTAGAACCCAGCCAGAGGGGAAAACATGACCCTCCCCCAAAAAAACCCCTCCCCACACACAAACACGAAGGCATACACAAACACACCTTAGATTAATTCTTATATGCCAAGGAAAGATTACTCCACCGACCGTGTGAATGATTTTTTTTTAAGGAAAGATAGAGGCGCGACAAATGAACTCATGGAATCGATATTTCGATACAATATAATCGCGTGTGCCTGTGTCTGCACTTGAATCATAGCGTTTTTCAAGATAATGGATATTACTGAAAAGAGTGTAAGTGGTTTTGTCACGACATTCGACATTCTCGAGTCTGACTCTCGGCTGGATAGTCATGTGTGCTCCTGGTGCTGCTGTTGGTGGTGATATCCAATTGCCTCGCCATCTGGTGGTGATGTGGGGACTTCTACTGTATCATGTGCTGCTAATGCTGATACAAGTGTCAGATGCAACAGTTTTGACTTGGTACAATGTTAAGGTATCACAGACAACACTGCAATCCAACGAAATCCCTGAGGTAGCGGCTATAAATGATCTAGTAAGTGCTATAATTGGGAGTCAAAACCAGGAGACACATCAGCTCTTCTGCTGCACAGACACCGGCACCTGCAGATTCTATGATCTCATTGTGATAGCTGGGCATGATGACTCTGCCAGTGGCCCTGTTGAGGAGTGCTGGACTTGGCACACACCTCTCCCCAGTGAGTAGCAGAGTGAAGGCAGGACATTTCTTAATACATTAGATATAAATGTTAGTACAATGACTTTCTCCCTTGGGTTACTTTGTTTTCCTCTTCTTTCCCACACTTTACACTCTTGTCTAATAATTACTCGTAGGTATTTAAACTCTTCAACCACCTCGACAATCTCACCATCCACTTACACTCTGTACTCTGACGAATCCTCCCTCTTCACTATCATCACTTTGTTATTACACACATTTACCTTCAAACAGTCATTCACATACCTTTGCAGAACTCACCACTAATATTTCTAGATCTTTTAATTGTTGCCAGTAATACCGTATCATCTACTTTCATTAATTTCAACAGCATCCAAATCATTCCACCTTGCAGAGATTCCACAAAGAGGTCTACATTAGGAAGTTTTAATACATACACTGAAATACGGTTAGGTTAGATGTTTGTGTATTTAGATAAGATTGAGTTGCCAGGTATTGTAAACAATGCCTTGTCCATTAACAATAGACAGTGTCAGTCATTAAAGGTTGTAGGACTCCACCTGACCACCTCACAACACGTGTATTCTCTCACAGACAATTCTACGTCCGCTACGTCAGGATGTAATTATAACCGAATGTTTGTCTTCCAAAAGATTAGGGCAAGAAGGAAACTGTGGTTTACTACGAGGCGCTTCAAAAGTGATAATGATTAAAGTATTGTGAATAAAACAATTAAAATTTCGCTGGTACGATATCATACATTATAAGATAATAATTGTGTTTATCAATCATATTTTTACTTAGAAACGACTATTACATCAGCTAGTCTAGTATATATCAATTTCTAGCTTTAGATTGCCAAAAAATAGAAGAGGCAATTCTTCAAGTCTATTTATACACTTATTTCACTAATCATAATAAATATTTCTAATAATTTCCAATATATATTATATAATGTGAAAATATAGAATGTAATGCATATGTATATGTTCTTTATTATAGAATGTCACTATGGGGGAATTGAGTATGAAGACGGGGACATAGTTGTGGACAATGTAAGCTGCAACAGTTTACAGTGTCAGGTTGGTGAAATGGTCACACTCAATGGTAAGTCATTTTATCTCTCCTAATACTTTCACTTCTCCTTTCTTATACCTTTATAATCTCATTTCTTTCTTCACTTCTTTACTATTCAGTCTTTCACATCTTCTCTTCTATTTCTTTTCAACTACAGTATATCTTTCACACCTCCTTTATTCTCTGTAATCACTCCTATTTTATCTTTCTCCACGTATTGCTCTTCTGTCCCTTACTTTATTTTATTAAGTGAAAATTCATCGACTTCCTGGCAAATGATATCAAGTATAATACACATGCTATTTCATTCCTGTATAGATACACATGTTATTTCATTCCTGTTTAAATACACATGTTATTTGGAGATGTAAGGCTGTATGAGAAGTATATCTCTCTAAATATAAAACACTCCGTCTGTTGGTGTGTGTGTGTGTCTGTCTGTTTAACCGCTATGTACGGCCGCATCGTTTACCTAGAGTGAAATTTTATACATGGTTTTAATACTTGAAACCTGGGAAGTGTCCTCGGCCTACATTTTTTTTTTTTAATGATCAATGGGATTGTTGGGGGGGATTCGAACCCCTGCAAGGACTTGGCTGGAACCGATTTCTTCGGTAGCCTACTCACGGTTCCGATGACTCTGACTGGCGGAACCCCAGATCCGGTTCTGGAACCTATTACCCAGTATTCATTATGCACTGACTTGGTAATCATTATAGCTTTGTCTGAGCGAGAATCATTCCCTGGACTCGGTAATCATTAAGAGCGGAGGAACCGAGCTGGAGTCAAGTGAATACTGGTAATCGGTAATCATTAAGAGCGGAGGAACCGAGCTGGAGTCAAGTGAATACTGGTAATCGGTGGTGTGTGAGACGAGTACAGTAGTAATATGTTTACCGAGTACAGTAGTAATATGTTTACCGAGTACAGTAGTAATATGTTTACCGAGTCTGGGCCGGCAGCGCAAGCCTTCATAGTCATACAGTCACATCTCGATATATATATATTTTTTTTGGAGTAAATGATAAACAGCTTAGACACTTGGCGAATGTTTGATTAATTCTATAATACTATCACATCCATTATGTCACAGTTTACATTATCGATTATGTACTATCATAATATTCTAATATGTGTTTTATCATGTTGGATGTTCCACCACCATACTTTAAAGAGTCATTGCATTTGGGGGAGACGGTGGCAGAGTGGATAAAGAGACGGACTGCGGCTGTGAAGGACCCTGGTTCGAATCCACGAGAAAACGTCTGGGATTTTCAGAGGTGAACTGGGTCCAGCTCTGTCGTCAATTATCCTGGCTACGCCGACACGTCAAGAAAATATCCCCTACATCGTTGTCAACTCACAACATAGAAGATGCCAGGCCATATTCCAAGATGCTGTGAGTGACGGTGTACCTGCTCTCTCCTGATAGTGACGTGTATAAATAAGGTGTCGTCATCTAGTGGGACAGAAGAGAGGCTACGGTACCAACAACACCACGAAGCTCCACCGTGTCGTGTGGTGCGATACCCAATAATCTCGGGGCCTCGCAAGTGTCACGGGCTACTTAGAGCCTACAGCCCCGAGGTTGAGGCATAGAAAAAAAATCAAACAAAGAATGTAATCAGGGTTAACTTTATCCATGTAATGTATGTCCATACCGATGCCTTTTTTCTACATTTTGGTGACATGGTGAACAAATAGTCAACGCAAAATTAATATATATATATATATATATATATATATATATATATATATATATATATATATATATATATATATATATATATATATATATATATATATGCTTAAATTATGCAGCCAGTCATAAGGAACCAATACATTGCAAAGAAAATGATTTATCAAGACCACTTCTTAATTAAATAGTAACTCTTTTAACGTGAGTGCTGCAACACTCCGTCTCAGAACGACCACACCTACTTTTCCTTCATATATTGAAACAAAAAAAACACGAATATGATTATAATAAAACCGACACTTGAAAGAGATAAGTTAAGATAACATAACGTAACATAACATGACCTAACATAACCAAACATAGCATAATATAACGTAACATAACGTGGCCTAGCCTAACCAAGCATTGCATAGCATAACATAACATAACATGACATAGCCTAACCAAACATAGCATAACATAACATAGCGTAACTTAACATAACATAACCTAGCATAGCATAACATATAATAAAACATTTCGTAACGTAACATAACATAAATTTGACATAACATTATGGTACATTTCTGTGTATATATTTGGTTATTCTATTCTTTCTTTTAGTCACCAATTTATTTGTCAACATATTTTTTCTTCTTCCTATTGACAATATTTACATAATTTCTTTTGATTTTGATTTTAACTATATATATATATATATATATATATATATATATATATATATATATATATATATATATATATATATATATATATATATATATATATATATATATATATATATATATACATGCAAACCAACCACTGGAGAAAGGAAACAGGAACAGTGAATACTTTAGTTTATTACAACTGTGGCAAGTCGGAGTTTATATTATACACACACGGACAAAGGGTGTGAGGGGAGGAGGGAGAGGAGGGGGTGGGGGGGAGGAAGGCTAATCCAATCAAAAAGCATTGGCCAGAGGCTTTCTGATTGGATTAGCCTTCCTCCCCCTCCCTCTCCCTCCTCCCCTCACACCATTTGTCCCTGTGTGTATATTAACTCCGACTTGCCACCCTTGTATTGATTCTGTCTGAAGATTTAATAAACGAAAGTACTCACTGTTCATGTTTCCTTTCTCCAGTGGTTGGTTTGCATCTATTTGCTTCATGGTGTATTTGAAGTTACTGTATATATATATATATATATATATATATATATATATATATATATATATATATATATATATAATTCGAACCAATATTTTCTTTTTATAATTTCTTTTGAATTTTTTTTTCAATTTTATATTTATGTAATATTTTTTTTTTTACAATGACCAATGGCGTGGGGGTGGGGGTTCGATCCCAGTACCCCTGCAGCCCAATTCGCCACTCGGGTCCTGCTATTTAATCGTGGCTGTTACAATGCCACCTTCTGCTCTAGTTGCGTCATGGATAACTTTTGTGGTTGTAAAGCTGGCATGGTTTCTCTGGGGGACCAGCAACCACACCGGATAATGGACTCCTTCCACCCTCCTAATAAGTTCACATAAAAATAATTAGAGGAAATTTATTGACAAAACCACATGTAAGATCTTCACCCGGACAACGTCGTTTATCGGTACTATACTCTGTTCAAAACTTGTGTTCCATTTTCCTCTATCTATCTGTCTTTGTTTCTATCTATATCTGTATATCTATATCTATTTCTATCTATATATTTCTATCTATCTCTATCTGTCTCTATTTCTATCTATCTCTTATCTGTCTATATATTTATCTATCTATTTCTATCTATCTAAGCATAAGAGGCCAGCGGAACACAAGTTTTGAACAGACTATAGTAGTATAATATTTTACTTAAGTGACATACTTTGTGTAGGTTTACATTCCAATATAATTATCCAATTATCCAGTATTTGTATATGCTTTAAAACAAGGAGAATTTTGCTTTATGTGTGTAACTTTAAACATACTTTTATATTCTTTATGGCAACTTTAAGGTAACGTAGAAAACAGTTATTATTTATTTTTGTTTCCTCTTAATCAACTATTCAATGGGGCTGAATTTAATGTTGGGATCGTGAAATCTCCAATATCTTTGAAGTTGAATATATATTGTAAACAAAAATATTACAAGGGTTTACATGAAGAATAACTTTTAGATTGGTTGTTAATGCTGATGTCAATGAAGAGGATAATACTTGACGTTAACACATACCATCATATATAAATTCTCAGTACTAAACAGCACACTATCATCAGTAAAATATTGGTACAGGAGTATGAATGGGTTTACCATCCCTGGGCTGAAATGTCTGTGACAATGCCATAACATAACATTAGACAAATTAAGTTGGTGGCCAGACGTGTCTAAGGGAGCCGCAGCAATATCCTCGTATATCGCTGTTAATACAACTAATTCAAGGACAAGACTGTGCAAATAGTTGTATGAAGCCATCCACTACTGTGATATTAAGTGAAAATTCAACTTAAAGCAGGATAAGTGATTTTAATGGTGTTTTTATGAGTCAACAAACCTGGGCTCCCGGCTTTCTCTCACCCCTGCACCAAGACTACACCCTGACTGACAACCCACCAACAACACTTCACTGTAATGTCGAATGAAAATACTGCTGCTGGACTGGAAGATGGGAGCGAGACTACAGAGCCTACTGATTTTCATAGTAGACTACCTGAGGACATAAACAGAGCCATGGAAGAATGTTTTAAATCAGGTGAGAGGGATGACAGAAGTGGTAACGAGTGAAAACAAGGAGCAGGGCAGGAGATTTGAACGCTGACGGGGATGTGGCAGGCCTAGTTGCTGAAGTGATGCGGTCACGGTCACTGCAGCCTGTTATCGTGAAGGCTGTGACTGTTGTAGTGACCCGTGCGATGGAGTCGTTTGTGAAGACCATGAAGGACGAGATAAAGGATACAGAGTTAGCAAGTAAATGATACTATATTATATGACCTTCAGAAAAAACCCCAACAACAATCGCATCAACTGGAACAGATGGAGCAGTATAGCAGAAGGGAAAATGTACAGTTTCGAGCAAATAAAACGGAGACATGCCAGCCACCAACGAGGTGGTGAAGTTCTCTCTTCATCTGGTAACACAGATAAGTTTGGAGCTTCAGGAATTCACAAGCACGATTCGAATATTATGTTCTTTTCTACCCGTTGTTGATGAGTATTATCCATTTAAAAGCAAAAGTGAAAATAAACTTTCAGTGTTGTGAATTTTTTGCCAAAACATATTTCGCATACTTAATGTGCTAAACGATTACCTGTATAATAAATAGCTGAAAATATTGTGTGATATAGCAGATTTATGAAACTCTGATCATATAAGCCTTGCACACAGTGATAGAACAGTGTATATTATCAGTTTTCCCATAACTATATAAAAAGAAACGAATATTTACCGAAATGTGAAATGTAACATGAAGCTGAAATCTGTTATTATAATCCTCTGAAATCGAGAAAGTTAAGTATAACCTAATATATATATAAAGAGAGAGAGAGAGAGAGAGAGAGAGCGTAATATATAAACTGCATACATTTAACTGCGATTTTGTGTTATTCTGTCTCATTATATACTAGGAAAAAGCATTGCCTTCTTTCTGACTGAGAGCGAAGAGAGAGGAAAATAGCCTATATTGGATTTCGTAGTAGATGGCATAAAAGTTTGACTTGTGAGAGAAACAAGTGATAGGGAGTGAAGCAGAGGTGAAATATTGGGGGCAGGAGAGATAAGGAAGATGACAGAATATTACTTCTTTATTTCGTTTAAGACCAGTGCCCCGTCCACCAAGCTCGAATCGTGCAGGAATGGTTTGTTTAGCATCCTTAGTTCCAATTACTACCGTGGCCTAGCTAGTAAGGGAGCAGATTGTAATCCCATTGAAAATATCTCGGCGACGATGGTAAGTGAATGGGAACCCGGTAATGAACGAATGGAATAGGAACTCTTTGCTCACAATCGTCGAGTGTGAGCAACTTTCAGAGACCACCCTGACCTTGTAAGACGTTACATTATCAATATGCCAGACAGATTTCAGGCAGTCGTTGAAAAGGAAGGAGGTTGGACAGGGTGTTAACCTACTCCTAATTATTTCCTTATGTTTAAATAAATTTACTAGTAAATCAGCAAAAATTTTATGAACCTTAGAATAGATCATTATTGAGACGACGACGACAATAATAGAAATAATAATAATAATGATAATGGAAAATAATGATAATGAAAATGAAAATTAATGATAATGAGCAAAAATAATAATATAATAATAATAATGAATAATAACAATAATGAATAATAACATATAATAATAAGAGTATATAATGAATGATAATAACAATAATAATATATGATAATAATAATGAAAAATAATTGTAATAACAATAATTTTAAATACTACTACTGTTACTTTTACTATTATTATTACTATTACTACAACTACAGTACTACTACTAATTTTAGTATGCTGTTATTCTTATATAAAGAACATACAGAAGTTTATCACAAGATCCATCCCAATTCGTTATAATAAACACAATAATGTACACGACGTAATAATGTACACAGAATATGTGAAAGTTCCAAAATATCTAAAATTTTATATAAAATGTTAACAGTACTGTATGACCTAGACATGTTTAAATCCCCATGGTTGAGTAAAGTTAAACAGCTATTAGATGGCAGTGAAATGAGTTATTTACTTACTGATGCTACAAATGTAAATGAATGGTTAATGGTAATAAATGGTTAAAATAAGCATATAAATTACGATCGAGTGACATATGTCATCAAAAATGGATGGAAGAAATAAATAATGACTCTTCATGTTTAAATTACAGATGTATGACAACTACTAAACAGCTACAAACATATTTATTGAAGTTACCATTGAAATATGTAAATAGCTTATGTAAATTTAAAACAGGGAATCACAAACTAACTATAGTAATAGATCGTTATAACAATGTAAATGTGGATGACCGTAAATGTACACTATGTTTACGGGGAGATACAGGGGATGAATATCATTATTTATTTGTATGTCCTTTTTTTCTCAATGATAGAACTTCGTTATTAAAACATTATTATTATAGACGACCAAATATGTATAAGATGACTCAACTATTCAGTAGTGAGCAGTATAACATACTTCTGAATCTAGCCAAGTTTACTTTAATTATTATTGACCACTTTAAAAGAAACTAATGAGGAACACCAACACACTATATTGTCATATAAATAATGTCATTATGTTACTATACATGTATTTTTAAAGTTGTACTTTGTATTATGCTCATATATCCCGCTTGGGGTTCATTCAATTTAAAAATAAACCTTTCAAACCTTTCAAACCAACAGAACCAACTTCTGCAAATGTCTCTCTCTTGGTGAATGAGGGATGCGTCTTCCTAGAACCGACGCCAATGACCTTTGATAATGCGAGAACCTTCTGTAATGGGGAAGGAGGAGACATGTATGTGGCAGGGAACTTCAAGAGTCTGCAGGAGTACTTGGGCACATTGAGTCACTCTGGCAAGTTGGTATTCTCTCTCTCTCTCTCTCTCTCTCTCTCTCTCTCTCTCTCTCTCTCTAAGTTTGGATCAAGGAATTTGCAGGTCTCCAGTTGGCCGACATCAGATAACCCACTAATGAATGACTATATGGGAAAAAATAATGATTAATATATCAAGCCAGGCCTTTAAAATAACCCCTGAACTGACTTTCCAATCTCACTGACTGAACCATTTATATTATGCACAATATAGATGTGTGGGTCGGGGCGAGGAGCCGGGCTTGGCTGGATGGACGACCTGTGGAGATCGATGAGTGGGGAGTTAACGACCCTGAGGACGATCCAGAGCTCTGTATCCGTATAAAGAAGTATTTGGCTGACCCTCACCTCATGATGGATACATATTGCACCAAAACCTACCCGGTCCTGTGTCAGAAGGGTGTGAACTATTAGGCGGCTGAGGAGAATCTGTCGGTGTATTCATAATGCTCACGGTAATAGCCACAATAGCAGGAGGAAACTCAACATATCACTAGCCAGTCCATGTTAGCTCACGGTAATAGCCACAATAGCAGCAGGAAACTCAACACATCACTAGCCAGTCCATGTTAGCTCACGGTAATAGCCACAAAAGCAGCAGGAAATTCAACACATCACTAGCCAGTCCATGTTAGCTCACGGTAATAGCCACAATAGCAGCAGGAAACTCAACACATCACTAGCCAGTCCATGTTAGCTCACGGTAATAGCCACAATAGCAGCAGGAAACTCAACACATCACTAGCCAGTCCATGTTATCTCAAGGTAATAGCCACAATAGCAGCAGGAAACTCAACACATCACTAGCCAGTCCATGTTAGCTCACGGTAATAGCCACAATAGCAGCAGGAAACTCAACACATCACTAGCCAGTCCATGTTAGCTCACGGTAATAGCCACAATAGCAGCAGGAAACTCAACACATCACTAGCCAGTCCATGTTATCAAACAACTTCTCTGTTCAATCTGTTGCCAGTGTTGACAATATTTGACAATACGGTAATAATACACTCTAACCTGTTTTAATCATCGCATATATTTATCGTCGACAACAAAAAAGTTGCAAGATAATATTGTCTGCTTGAAGATGTGTTGAGCAGTTTAGATTATTTATTTCACCTCCTCCCCCATTACCTTCTGTTTCCCTGAGCTGTTTTAATACAATCATGTTTCAGGAGCTCAGCTTTTCCAACGGAGTTCCTTCCTTTCTTTATTTTTTACAAATAAACCCATACATTGCAGTACTTTACTTTCCAAAAAGTATATTATGTCTCCATATTTTTTAATGTTCACTTACATTAGAGTTATAATTACAACGGCTGAAAGTACACTGCATTGTTTATTTTTTCTAATGCAAAAAACAACGCTCTTTGTCACAGCAGAGTTTTTGTCACTTGCAATGCGAAACGTGAAGTAATTTCCAGTTAGTTATTTGAAATGAGATCTTCCCAGAAATTTTCCGGAATTAATGGTCATGATTTGGCTTGTGTTGTGAAGACCTTACTTGGTATTTGGCTTGTGCTGTAAAGACCTTACTTGGTATTTGGCTTGTGTTGTGAAGACCTTACTTGGTATTTGGCTTGTGTTGTGAAGACCTTACTTGGTATTTGGCTTGTGCTGTAAAGACCTTACTTGGTATTTGGCTTGTGTTGTGAAGACCTTACTTGGTATTTGGCTTGTGCTGTGAAGACCTTACTTGGTATTTGGTTTGTGCTGTGAACACCTTACTCGGTATTTTATTACTCATACACAAGTTAACAATTCTCAGTACAACAGCAGGTCGTTGTAACATTTCACATTACAAATCTCAATGAGGCCAAGAAAATACAGCAGACCTTCATAATTTAGCCATTTTATACAATTACATAAAAGAAATATAGTAGTGAAGGGAGCTGAAATAATCGCCTCAGCTATATGGTTTCTCAACATTGCATAACATAAATTGTTCTTTCTGCAACACACGATGTTCAACATTATCAATGAATGCCTTTAGTTCATTTTTCATTTTTCAATGTGAGTATAATTTTCATCATCTAAATATGACTGGAGTATAAACCAGTTAAGAGATTCCACAAAAAGCCATGTTTGTTGTGAAAAGTTAGCATAAACTCCACAAATGTGTTATCAGCATCAATACAAAATGCTTCAGTACACTTTATTAACCCCAATATTAGCAAGACGAAATAACTTAATTATTTCTTACCACATACAGTTCTGACAATACTGATCACCTTTCCTATGGTTTCAAACCTATAATCTAGGTAAAGTTTTTTTTACACCTAAGTACAATCCACCTGTAAGCAATAATTGTGCATTGATTCCATATCACATTTTTTCACTCATAGTAATGTATGTTTTCTTCTGTGTCAAAGATTACTTTCTTGAATCATTAAGCAAATATATCAATACTACATTATGTATGCACATTTATAACATACTTTTCACCCTACCTATCTGACATTGAACACTTTAATCCAAGATTCGTATTATCGTAAATAAATAAAGGAATTTTCACAAACCAATCAAATATATAATTGCTTTCCTTTTTGACCTATTTATAACTGTTATTGTTAACAATAACTGTTCTTCCCATCAGATCAGACTATCAACAGTGGTGTTCCTCAGAGCTCTGTCCAATCACTTACTTTTATTGTTCTTTTCATCAATGATATTCTTAGCTGTAATTCCTCGTTTATCCCATGGCAAAGATTCCACATCCGACCATGCAAACAGTTCCTCTCCAAATCGTGTGATGATGCAGTGGCACGCCTCACCTCTGATCATTCCCTCTTCTCTGATTGGGGAAGCGAAAAGTTCGTGGCTCTTAATGCCTCAAGATGACTATTCCCTTTTCTTTAATGACACACAACCTGATATTTGTTATTCACTCAATATTCTAGGAATCTCTTTCTCTTACAATCTCTCTTGGAGTGATCATAGTTTTATTACTTCTCTTCCTATAACTGTTTCACAACACATTTACACAGTTCTATTTTGAAGTGTCAATGCATGCTTCCTCCCGTGAGGAGAGCTTGCAACACTTCGCCAAGTTACTTAATCTGACTCCTTGTTTTTCCAACTCCTTAATGTTACAGTTAACAAGTACTCACAGTCACAAATATTACATAACTGATCACTTCTGAATCACTCTTCCTACATCCATCTTTCCCTCTGAGTTGGACTTAAGTTTGGTCAAACACAATGTACCTTTGCATCACCAACAGATTTGGAGATGACTTACGACCTCTAACACTCATTTTATTTTACAAACGGACACAAATATGTTGGCTTTATTTAGACCGATAGTTCATTTAATTCTCAATATAGAATAATTAATGATGAAAATATATTTTTAAGGATTACTAGCGAACAAGAATGGCAATAGGACCCTTAATATTCATTGTTTACTTAGAAAGTAACTCAACAGTAATCACCAGGTCCCTCGTCAGCATATTAACCAAATCCAACTATGTAGGTGTCATAAGGGTCCTTTCAGCCAATCAGAATTCTTCCCGGGCCAGCCTCAGGTCTTTCAGCCAATCAGAACTCTTCCCGGGCCAGCCTCAGGTCTTTCAGCCAATCAGAACTCTTCCCGGGCCAGCCTCAGGTCTTTCAGCCAATCAGAACTCTTCCCGGGCCAGCCTCAGGTCTTTCAGCCAATGACATTTCGTGGTACAAACCAGAGTCCAGCTGACATTGTATCCAACACAAACAATAATCTCCATTATCGTTCTTACCATAACTTGATCAATATATCTTTTTCGCTCACAGATCCTGTATCTAAAAAGACATATTAGAATCTGAAACTAATTATGATATCTATATATACGAAAATATATATATATAAATATTCTAGGTAAAACGTAGCTGTGGCAGTTTAATGACTGATAACACTGTCTTGTCGAAAGTAAGTAGGCAAACAGCATTATGAGTAAAAAACTTCAGTTCTTGTTTAATTCGATATTATCTTTCAGATTTTAATATTTACGTACTGTACCTTTAGTTGACTTTTGGCCCGGAATTCCAGCTGAAGAAGATATTGTTATGATTCCAGTGCTGCCAGATACAATGAAATGTCCCGATGTTAGAGTAATGTATAGGGTTCCGAAGGACTGACAAGTCGAAAAATTGGGAAATTTTTCCTAGAGATCCATATTCCTTTTTATGAATTAAACCATTGAATATACGAGATTTTTAACATTCCCAAAACACTCAATAAGTAGCCACCTTAACGTATAAAGGGAATTATTTTTACTAGGATATTACCGTGACTACTATCCTATAATTATTATGTACACATTAGGGAATGTACTATATAATGAACAAGCAGGGTTATTTAATATTATGATATAACTCAATAACTATCAAACATATAAACTAAACCAAGCTTTTTTTCTACTCCTCTCTCCTTGTTATACTATACAAGATAATTAGTTGGCTTATAAATTTACTCTACTTAAGTGTCCTAAAGCAATGCAAGATTATATTTATCTAATACCAGAATCTAAATAGGCCTAAACTAACTTGCCAATTTTTAATAAAGAGACCACACAGAAATCTAACAAGTATTAAAAGGTCAATATAATCAGTGTCAAAAGCATACATAACTCTAACGAAAAATATGATAAATGGATTTTAAATATTACGAGCTTGACTCAATCCTGTAAAGATACAAGTAGGTAAGAACACACACACACACACACACACACACACACGGTCATGGTCATCTATAATAATCACAAAACTCCTCACCTTATACAATCTTCATCTGAGCGGCACCTTTATTCAGCAATATAAAGTATCGGTATATTATGATATAGAAAATAATTGTTCATGTTGGATTAGAGCAAACTGATTCCTCCAAAGTGTATTATTCCTGCATTAAGTTGTGTTGCCTGAGATACCTTGGAGGACTCAAGGTGCTCCAATGTACCAATTAGTCACGGTGGGAAATTATAAATAGAATATATTCGCTAATTTCGTTAATTAATTGTGTAATTAATGAAACTTTTATATCCAAATGTAGGGAAAATACAGGCAATTTAATCATATAATAATTAATTCAAAATAATTAATAATAAATAAATTATGAACTAAAACATGAACTACATTCTCCACAAAATCATGACGTCATTATACGATAATCAAGGAGGGTAGGCATCCACACAGGTGAGCTTTGGTTTGCAGTCTTTGCCCACTGTGATGTCGGTAATGCAGAAAACTCGCAGCTTCTCCATTTCCGACGTCACATGGGCACAGCTCGATCATGTGAATGTAGCTTTAGACATTATTAAGTCCAAAAAAAGCAATGCAACCTATTCAAACCTTTATCAGTTGGAAGACCATAGTATAAGCTTTAGTCTGACTATTGTTTGTAGAATATGCTTAGTTCTTTGATATTATTGATTATCAAGTCAAAACAGATATATCATTTACATTAAGTATACACCTCAAATAAATAGTAACAAAATAAAATTCCATGAAAATTTTAATACAACTTATATTCACTGAAGCACCTGTTGATCCATTACTAATTCCTACACTACTTATAACAGCCACAATAACAAGTGACCCATCTCGGTGTCCACTTGTGTCCTAAAACAATGACTACTTAAGACCAACAAGTGACCCATCTCGGTGTCCATTTGTGTCCTAAATCAATGACTAAATATTTAAGACCAACAAGTAACCCATCTTGGTGTCCACTTGTCTTAAAACAATGACTACTTAAGTAGTCATTGTTTTAGGACACAAGTGGACACCGAGATGGGTCACTTGTTATTGTGGCTGTTATAAGTAGTGTAGGAATTAGTAATGGATCAACAGGTGCTTCAGTGAATATAAGTTGTATTAAAATTTTCATGGAATTTTATTTTGTTACTATTTATTTGAGGTGTATACTTAATGTAAATGATATATCTGTTTTGACTTGATAATCAATAATATCAAAGAACTAAGCATATTCTACAAACAATAGTCAGACTAAAGCTTATACTATGGTCTTCCAACTGATAAAGGTTTGAATAGGTTGCATTGCTTTTTTTGGACTTAATAATGTCTAAAGCTACATTCACATGATCGAGCTGTGCCCATGTGACGTCGGAAATGGAGAAGCTGCGAGTTTTCTGCATTACCGACATCACAGTGGGCAAAGACTGCAAACCAAAGCTCACCTGTGTGGATGGGACCTAACAAGCTTTGCCCCTCTCCGAGCAATGTCAGTTGAACAACTTTGTTTTGGTGTCCATGCCAGTTGTTTGACCAGTTAAGAGTCTGTCAGTGGTTAAAGTAGGTGCACTAAAAATTTCACAGGATAGTTGTAAAGAAAGGTGAATAGCATGGTGTAGCATAATGTTATTGTGCATGTTAAAAAGAAAACAGTATGTAGAAAAGAATATGCTGTAAAATGTAGTTAAACAAAAGAAAACTGTGTACAGTATGTCTGGGAGCACTCCATACCTGGCATCAAACTACTGAGCAGTGTCTGGTGGTTTCGTTCAGCCACGGGCGCACTCATTCTGCTGGTTCACACGGGCACTGTTCAGTTGTATGGTTGTGGCTTAAAAAGCAAGTTTTCAGGCACTTAGTCATGCTCCTGGTAGCATCCAGCAATTGTGGCATATGAAAGAGGTAGAAGAGATAACAATTTAGACATTTTTACTTGTCTGGTAATTACAATGATATTGGTTGTGTAAGCAATCATTTCATCTTTCACAGTATAATTCTAGGCTTTACTAGTTGAATAGATGGTTACAGGATGCTTCCATGGGATTGAATAGGTGTGATTTTTTTTTTCTATTACTTTACAAAGCATGAGAGTTCATTCTGATGCTTTTACATTTCTGTGATAAGATGCAATATTTCTGATTTACAAATCCAATTAGTATTGAGTTGGAAAATTATTACAGTATTTTATTAGGCAGCCAGGTAGTAATTGGTTGATATGATAAAGACCGTCAGAATTGTGCTGAAAACGATTGCAACTAGTATAAGAACAGGTCAGACTCTGTTAATTAAGGTAAAGATGTGTGATAATTGGAAAACAGGTAATGTTCCTAGTACATACAGGACATCAAGTGGCTCAATGGTATGGTATTATCTCGAGTCCATTTGGCACAGACTCGATATCAGTCATTGGTCTCTTGAAATCCCTGTTTGTTGTAACTCTGTAGAATGCATTTACAGTATATGATATTTTAATGCATGTGCATATATTGGAATGTGAGATATGCCAAAGTGATTCACCATCGTGTATTTAATGAGCAGAAAGATCATGAATTTAATACATACTACTGCTCTCTAAAAAAAATATGGTAAGTTGGATACTCATGATACAATCTTTTGAAGAAAAATGTGTAACACCTGTACTACACAGTATTGTTTCCAAAGTTACATGCTGTATTTAGTGTAATAAATTGTTGATCTCATCCTTATTTCTGTTAGCCTATCATATACAAAAGTTGAGCAGAGTGTTTGTAGAAAAGCAACCATATAGTATTAGTCCATATGTATGTATGTCTATTTATAGCTCTAACACACATAATGAATACCAAAAGACTATACCAAGTCCACAAACCCAATAAAAGTTTATATCTTTAGTGATGTCATTTGTCCTTGTGTGTGTGTTGGTCTGTCTGTCTGTTTTTCTGTTCTATCTTTGACTTTTTCTGTCTGTGTACCTGTATCTGTTTTATCTTTGTATCTTTGTCTCTCCATTTGTTCCATCTTTGTCTCTCTCTGTTTGTCTGTGTGTTTCCTGAAGGGAGCTGCCAAGTACTAACTGCACCAACAGAGAAGCCTTCTGCAGTTTCCTAAATTCATTTGCAAGTCTTTAAGAAATGTAGACATATGAGCCATAATGAGTATTCAGGTGTTGTTGAGCTTGGAATCATCTGACAGCTGCTTTAATACTCCATCAGGCAATATGAAGATGAAATAACTGGACTAAAAGAGCACTAATAGAAGCTAAAAAGAAAAAAAATAGCAAAAGAAATGAAGAGCAGGATACCTATAGCATTGCCTTTGATAATGACTATTACTACCTATGACATTTGAAGGAAGCCATCTCTCTCTCTTGTAGTTGATGGCAATAATAATGAGCAAAACTGTACAGTACTTACCTACCTTTGGCATTGATGTCCTACAAGATTGAAGTGGGTGAATCAATGGCTGCCTATAGCCATCAACACAAGGTGATGCTGCAGTGTTTCCATTCCAACACAACCAAGAGAGTCCAGGTACTGTCAACCATTCACCACAACCCAACAGTCATTGAAAGAAACAAGATGGACATTGAGATGTTCTACAATGCTACCAATGTCCAGGGGGGTTGACTTTATTCTCTGTGAATATTAGTTTTCCCCCACAGGGCTAAAATAAAGATTGTTGTAGGATCTGGTCACTTTCTAGTGGATTTGACGAGATCTGCCCACATGGATTTAAAATCCACATGAGGTGTACTGCAACCCGAGGCTTTTTTTTCACTAATGTGTGGACTGCCAGAACACGGGTGCAATATCCCTTTGCATGCAGCAGTATAACTCCCTCCCCTTTATGGTCCCTTCAGGGCTGGTCTCATGGAAGGTCTTGTAGTAACATGGACTTGGGCCCACAGCACTGGCTGTGGGATCAAAGACCTTCCCCCAATCTCCCTGGTAGTTGGAGGCCCCCAGACTCCCTGGTCCAATTTCCCTGGGATGTGCTTCGGTAGCCCAGGCATATAGGGCCAGCCCCTCCTTTACTTAAAATTTGTTTTTTCACTGTGACCAGAGTGTACCGAGGGTCTGTGTGGCAGGAGGCCATTCTGCCCTGGGAAAACATCAACAACAATGCTACCAATGGAAGTGTGGACACTTTCCATCAACTCTGCAGCAGTACCTCCCAAAGATTAAAAACAGCATAGTTTCTCATCCTGTACACTATCAGTAGCTTGTACTTGGGTTACAGGAGGGGTAATGCCCTTCCCTATTTCGATATGACTCTACCCAAAGTGACACCAAGACAAATGTTGTATTACTAACCATCTGGAGGGGAATTTTACAATGGCTCTTGTTGAAGATATTTGTTGTTAATCCTACAGCAACACTGTTACAATACAGTATATCCTTTAGCCAAGTCCAATTACCAACCACTTTATTTGTCACTTCCTTAGGCTAGGTGCACATTGAAATTTGACCAACTCAACACAATGAAAGTATCCCATCAATGTACTGTACCAAATGGGTAACATACACTGTAGCCTATCTATAGCTCTGACACTTCATTCCCTCTGGGTACTCCTTCCAAGGGGAGAAGAGTCTTCAATTTTCCCAGTTCCAATATTCTCTCCTTACTTGGTCAAGCCCTCCTCTGTCTCTCATGTACTCTTCCACTCTGTTCTCCCATCTGACCTAGGAAAATAATTCTGAGCATTAGTAAGAATTCCAATGGTTGCCATACCATGAAGGTAATGTTTCTCAAGGATTCACTTACACTGTCCATCTGCACTTTCCTCATTTTATTTAGTTGTCTTTCATCCATATTTCTGGTTGTTTTAAGAAAATCAAAGTATTATAGTAACAAATAACATCTTTCCAGTTAACTCTTTGGATTGCACAAGTACAAGAATATTCATCATCAATACCCCATTTCCCTTTTTCAAGGGGTGGAGTGGCTTTAGCACCAGTGCAGGTTCCCTGACAGACAAGGGGTCCAGTTCTGAGGCTTTTTGAGCCTTTAGTGGGGTTATTGTTTGAGAGTGGGGTATCCAACCCTCACTCCCCCATTGTATCATAGGGGATACAAGGCTGACTGCACCATTGCAAGAATGGTGGGCGAAGGGGACGCCACTTCCCTATTATACACCTAGGTACTGTCAAATAATAACTTTACCTTTCATTGATTCTAGTTCTCAAACTTATCTGTAGTGGTATTAATGAAAAGATTTATGAAGTGCCACATATTATTTGTATACACTGTACTCCATATTGCTGAGTTTCTAATTTTTAAAATATTATTAAGAGGAATACTAGTAAACCTTATAACTACCTTTCTATATACAGTACTTTACAATGTCTGAAATATATTGACTCATCAGTGTTCATTTGGAAGTTTAAAACCAACAATGCTGGCTGTTTCTTTGACTGATCTCTCACCACATCCATGGTAGTCATCATATAGTTCCAAGTATCTGAAACAAGGAAAATTGATAAGTTTAAGGAGAGATTTTCTTGTTGGCAAATTGGAAGGCTACCGATTCCTCCTAACTATGCCAGTAATAGATGTCCTCAATGGTACTAATATTGAATCTTAATACCTTATGAAACATATAGGCTAATATAAAGATATATGGTATGTCTTTCATCCCATTCATAACAAACAATTTTCATATGATCTGATCATTCCTATATTTCAAACATCTACTTTATTCTATGGGCCATATGGAAGAACACCAGTGGTATTGACGATGGCGTGGTACCATGGTACCGGTACGATGACCCTTTTAATTCATCAGACTAAATAAATTAGGTTCTATATTACTGTATTGAACTGTATTTAATTAATCTCCACAGTCCTTTTCTTTTCACTGTCAAAAATTTCACCAAAATATGGATTACATTATTTATTTTATTTATAGTAAATTTTTAAACAATAAAAGGCAGTTATGAATATGCATATAGGGTAGACCCTGGATATACAATGGATAATTACAGTACTTGTGTCCACCACTTCATTTTATACTCATAAAAGACCACTAAATGTTTTCCCAGGTTACCATACAAACTAAGTGATAAACTAAACCTATGTTGAAAGGATATACAGTATGTGCTAAATTTTTTCATTTTATATCGAGGGCCTACATTTTAGATACTGTACTGCATGACTTACCTTCTGCTCGAGGTGAGATACGTGGCACATGTTTGTGCAAGATAAGTCATTTCTTCTTGTTGATGGCAGTATTGTTGATCAGTGACTGCATTTCGGCGATACTCATTCATTACATACGAGAATATAGGTGTTTGCTGCACACGATCATGGTTGCCAATACTTCTACGCAACTCTTTGATCAAACTCCGTAAAGTCTGTATTTTTGTTGTGGATGCCATCTCTGTAATAGTATTATAACTTTACTGTAATGCATCACACTTAACCCTGAATAAAATATGGAGTCCTCTGCCTTCCTCTTCTTGTGAACTTTCCCACAAGGTCAATATCACTCACAAACAGTACTGTTATACCATTCAGAATCATGTAAAGTCAACCACTAACTCCAATAATTTAACCCTCATCAAAGTTAAGTACCGGTACCATAGGCTACTCTACAGGTGGTATTATTAAACTACTTCTTTGAGGAAAAGTTCTCTTCGTCGCTCAGTTCCTATAATTTTGCAATGTGACTTTAGTGACGATACACCTTTTCGTCATAGTAGGCTAAGTTTAATAATACCAACCAAATACACTTCTGACTTTTATTCTCAAAAATGCTCGATTATTTAAATTTCACCACTTTCTGCCTTGAACAATATTAGAAATACACTGTATCATGGTAAACCAGGAAAATTATAGGAATGGTGCTGCTTTATTGTCAATAACTCATTCTGGATTCTTTTATAAATAAATTCTTTTTCTATTCCATTAGAATGTCCTACTATATTCTATCCAATCCTAGCTGTATTTTTAATGCTCGTCTCTGATTGGTCAATATCTCCAGGCAACTTCCGTTCACGTTTACCTTTCCCATACCAAAACATTCCATTTCTCCGAGGTACACTTTTTTTTTTTCTTGGTGCCTCACTTATTTCGCTTAATATCTAATTGGAACTTTGGTTACCTGACAGAATAATGATAGAAGATTTCTTTTATCATGAAAATAATATCCATATCATTAATAATATAGGTAACTAATTCTGCAAAAGAGTTCCACCTGGATTGTTCCCATATTTTATACATTTTCATGCATATTTTTACTTATTCTATTGATTGTTGCCCATAATATTCAGAGGAGATAACTTTTTTTACCCTTACTTGACCTAACCAAACCAGGACCAAGGCAGACAACCGGGACCTAACCTGGGCAAACTACCGGGACCTAACATAGGCAGACTGTCGGGACTGTCCAATGTTTACAATGGCAGGAAAACATTGAACTTATTCAACTTACGCTCTGGAGAGCTGAAATTTTCTATATGCTATAATAACAAAAATAAGTGCAATCTCCTTAAATTCATTACACATGAACATATTATATTGTCCCCTTGTAAAATATACACAAATGGTAAATGTTTGCCACGTGGACCTCTTTTGCAGAAATACCACAAATTATTATTATCACAACTTACCACAAATTACAACTAACTTTATTAACTTACCCATTAGGAGTGTTATTAATTCCTTTATAATTAGTTTAGGTACAGGTGCAGAAATGGACCTTACTGTATAATAGATATTTTACTGTCATTACCCACTATTTTGGACCATTCTAAGACACGTTTCTTCCTCAAACGCCCCGTTTTCGAGATATGCCCCATTACAAACATACTGTAATATGGAAACTAGTCTGACCTGACCTGACCTAACCTAGACCACAGCAGACTACTGGGACCTAACCTGGGCAAACTACTACAACATATACGGTCCCCCCATGTTTCTATGCGTTTTGGGAATGGGACATATCTCGAAAATGGGGCATATGAGGAAGAAAAACCATAAAAGAAAAGTGTCTTAGAATGGTCCAAAATAGTGAGTAATGACAGTATAATATCTTTTATACAGTAAGGTCCACTTCTGCACTAAAACCTTAATTTACTTAATATTATACCAGATCGGCAACAACTACCCATTTGCCATTAGTGTTATACTTACTAATATATGTTACACCAAAAAACAAACTAATATAAGACGTTAAGACTCTCACAAACACACACACACACTTTCAAGCAGTGTTGCCAACCTGAGGAGTGAGGACTCTTGAATTCCCTGAATCTTCAGGAAAAACTCCCCAGAATTCCCCATTTTATATATTGCATTATATTTCAAAGGAAATATTAAAATAAATGTGAAATTACACTGTAAAGTATATATTAGGTTACATACAATGGAAATCAAATATTTAATGCTATACTTAATAATTATTATATTCGCTCTTATGGACTCGTGGGCCGTGGGAAGGAAAAAAAAGGATCAAAATGGTTATTAGAGAAGGATGAACATTTTGAAAAATAAACAGAGTGCAGGTACTGTACCATCACAACTGATTAATTAGAATCACTTTCATCACGTTCATACATAGTTATATAGAATAATTTTCTTAACTATTATCCCAGGAACTAAACTAGCTAAATATATATATAAGTGGTGCAATGGAAACTACATTCCTTTTCATGACTACTCTGGGATGAATGAAGCTGATGTTTTTAAATATGGAGCTTTTAAATAGAAATCTCGGTAAATTTACAGTAAACCTGGGTTCAGTAAAACGTATATATTAGTATGTTTTACCACTAATTAGGACCATTCTAAGACTATTTTCTTCAATGGTGTTTCTCTCGGAAATGCCCCGTTTTCGAGATATGCCCAGTTTTCATACCCCATACAAACTTGGGGGAGAGCCTGGGAATCCGGGGTTTTGGGTGGGGGAAAACACGCTGTACACTATGGCGTTGCCTTTATAATATGTAATCGTCTTAAATAAACACTTGAAACCGGAAATAAAAGCGAAATAACAAAGTTTTCGAGACCGATACAATAAAATACAATTATAGCCCAAACAGCAGCGTTACAACACGTGTTGGCTTGGGTTGGGCTAGATATTCAAAGCAAATGCTTATTTTGGGAATTAGTATTACCTAACCTGACCTGACCTAACCTAACCTAGACCACGACAGACTACCGGGACCTAACCTGGTCTAACTACCGGGCCTAACCTGGGCATAAAACCGGTATAACAAATAGAAGTAGTTACCGGGTAAATAACCAGGAACATAGATGGATACAGGACACTCAAACACAGTATTCCCAAAACAAAATATAGCCAATACAGCCACAAGTGGCGTGAATATTACAACATTTACAACACTGATAGTGTTTTCCCTGCACCCAAAACCACGGATTCCCAGGCTCTCCCCCAAGTTTGTATGGGGTATGAAAACTGGGCATATCTCGAAAACGGGGCATTTCCGAGAGAAACACCATTGAAGAAAATAGTCTTAGAATGGTCCTAATTAGTGGTAAAACATACTAATATATACGTTTTACTGAACCCAGGTTTACTGTAAAAATACCGAAATCTCATACATATCTGATATACATTCTCAATCAAGAAACCTAAACAACGTTTCTCTGAAAAGCTTCTAGCTCAGCTGGCTTTGATAATCCATGGGTGTTATTTTCAACTTTTGCAGCAACTTTAGTACCCAAAAAAATTCTATGAAGAGGAACAAAGTGAGATGGATATTTGTACTGTACATTTTAAACAGAAGTTTTCCTTACATAGTCACAACTGTTGTGAAAAGGATGCAACATGAAAGGAAAACTGTATGATCTATGTCACTTGAGGCTGCTGTCTCCAGAATCTCCTGCCGTTTGTCTGACGCGTAGGGAGAGTGGCAAACAGAACCAAATTGACCACAAAGTTTGATCAAAGTCAGCAAGTCTGACAGCGGATTGCCCCAAATTCCCCATATTGAGACATTTTCTTTATTTCTCCATTTGGGCCATGGATTCTCTAAATCTGGCGAATATTCTCCAAGATTGGCAACAGTGGTCAAGCCCAGCCTGCAGCGTTGCCAACTTGCCAAGCGCTCCTAAGAAGTATATTCCAAGGTTGCCAGATGGCCGATTTTTCGGCCAGATTCACGAAATATGGCCGTGAACATTTTTGTTTGGCCTTAGAAAAACAAGACTTGATCGACCAAACAATTTGGCCGAATTTTGGCCGATATTTAACTGGAAGGCCCGAAATAAAAAATATTGGTCAAATGTCGGCCTTCTTGCCCTCCCATTAGAAACCCTGTATATAATATATCTCTCTCTATATATCTCTCTAACTCCCATGAGTCCTATCCACCCCCTTCTTGGCATGTAACGTCCGACTCCTGTTACCATATTAACCGTACAGGAACTGAACGTGTGAGATCATTTAAAAAATACATATAGGTTACGTAACTTACGTATGGGAGTCATATAATGGGACTTGGAGAGTCAGTCAGTTCCCCGCTAAGCCTGCTTCCATGGATACGTTACATTAAGGGGAAATTCTTTTGTTGGTGATTTGGAAGGTCTTTGAATCCTCCAAACTATGCCATGAAACATTATATCCCCTTTTAGTAGCATCGAGAGGGTCTGTTATCTGGTATAGTTTGGAGGAATCAGTAGCCTTCCAATTTAACCAGAAGAGAATCTCGCCTAATCTAGTGAGGGACGAGGCACAAGCAACCATCACACACGGTAAACACTGCTATACTGACCAAGGTGTGAATCTAAATAACGGAACGTGGCATGAACCAGTGAACCGAAACACTGGCTATGTTGTTGAAGCAGACTGGTGAAACATTGACACAACGAAAGTGGAATTCGGTCACTGTAAGAAAAGATCCCGAATCCCAGTTTCAACACTCACACTTAATTAAAGACCCTGTGATCGTGTATGAAAACTGGAGGCTTCTGATTCCTCCTGGCCATACCACGAGACAAGCTCCTTCCATGTAGGTGGTGTTTCGTGGCAAAATCTGAAGGACTCATTTACCTCTAATTTTCTGACTACATCACAGGGTCCCTTATCTAAAACGAAGCATGCAGGGAAAACACTCATATATAGTCTTTCTCTCAAGGTGTCAAATAAATCAATATTGGATTGGCCTTCATTTATATTTTCTTATATACGGTTCACAGTTATATGCAGTGCGTATAGTTAAAGTTCTGGTCATTAATTTACTTGCGATATAACTATGATATTCAATTTTCTTTATTAAAACCTGAATCTCCTGTTCCTCATACGTGATGATAAATCAATCCGAGGAATTGATAAACATTCGAGTCAAAATGATGTCTCAAGGCGAAGGTCACACTTGTCACACTCAATGCCCTAAATATTAATACAAATTCAATATGACGAAAACACAAAAGTCAGGTTCCCGTACAATGCTACACACATAATATTATACACACACACCAGCTAGGACTGAAATTGTGGCCTGTGTGTACAAGTTCCAACAGTCACCGCCAGCCAGAGGACTGTATAAACTTCTGAGTGTTGTTGAGTCCCAGTAGGTGTCTGGCTCTGATGCTGACACTCTAAACACACACACACACACACAACACTCACAGAAGCCACAAACCACACTTCTCCACACACACTCCCGTACACACACGGACATATATATATATATAGTACTGTACATTTTTCGTCCTACACTCACGTACAGTACACACACACACACAAACGGACAAATGCACACTTTAGCACACAGACTCCTGTACACATACATACACACTTTTCATTAAACACTCCTGTACACATACACACGGAATATACATTGTATGTATGATATACACACATTCTTTACATACTTTGACTATTTGACTATTATGAACCCAAAATGTATATAATTAGGCTATCCATTGCATTATCATTCTGTGGAAAGCTAGTGTTACATTTATGAAGATATATATATATGTTTTTTTATTCTGTCATTTGTATATATTGGGGGAACTCACACATTTACAATTATTATTCTACCTTTAGGAATGATCAATATGCAACTAATTTCGTTTTAACGTAACACTATTATGGTCATCTGTTTCGTGGCATAGTTTGGAGTAATCACACACACACCGTCCAATTATTCACCAACAAGAAAATCTCCCCAGATTCAGATAGATTATTTATATAACTGTATCGATTATATAACTGAATCAAAGGGCTCCTCTCAGGTACAGTTGCCAAAAAAGGTATTGCGACAAATCTTGATAGAACTTTAACCCTAGTAATATCCACAACTATATGTAGGGACTATAAGCATGTATAACAGAAGGAAATATACATATCCTTCTGTAATACATACTTATATTCCCTACAAACAACTATGGACATTAATATATTTAATGTTGTATCAATAGTTGTCGCAATACCTTTTTTGGCAACTGTACATCAAAAATATATTACCCCTTTATATACAATATATAAACAACTACATCGGCTGTATAATAGTATCAAAGAGCTATATATATATAATGTAACAAACATTTACCAATATGTATTACCAATTATAATATTTAATTATAATAATATTTATAATTATAATATTATTTAAATATCTGTATCGACTAAATCGTTGTGATAAAATTGTACAGGAGATTCTTCAATGACCTCATCTGTTGTGTACTGACCTGGAAAGAAAAATTAACATTATAAGGTTAAATTTATATGTACAGTTGGACACAGGAATTCGAGGTATAGCCCAAGTGAAAGATGATCAATTTCTCCCAATATCAAGTTCCTTAGTGCCAAATAGGAGACACCAGGGGCAGGAGTCAGTATTGAGGATGGTAATAAAAAGCAACTACCTGATAATAGACACTGGTTACTCAAATGGGACAAGTATATTTCACCTGGGCTGTACCACAATTATTCCTGTGTCCAACTGTACAGTATATACAAGGATTATTATAATTATATACCTAAGGATATATTATAAACCCCAGGATTTACTTAAAGGGGTGCGGGAGTAGGGGACAGACTTGGGGGGGTGCGGGAGTAGGGGACAGACTTGGGGGGTGACTGGAGGGGTGCGGAAATAATGGGACAGACTTGGGATGGTTAGAAAGCCTGTCCCCTATTCCCACACCCCCATATTCCACCACCCCCAGCCTGTCCCCCTACTCCAGCACCCCCCAAAATCCCCCCGACCCACCCCCCTAAACCCCCCAAGCCTGCCTCCTATTCCCGCACCCCCTTAAAAACTAAAAAGTAAATATACATGTACTTCAAACCTATAGTAACCATGAACTACTACTACTACTACCACTACCACCACCACCACCACCACCACCACCACTACCACTACCACCACTACTACCACTAATACTACTACTACTACTACCACCACCACCACCACCACCACCACCACTACTACTACTACTACCACTACCACAACAACAACCACCACCACATCTTACCTACAGTATACAAAGCGTTGTCAAAACCATAACATCCATCAATTTTGGGAGGTGGTCTTGTCTTTCTTCTATAATACACAATATATCCAGCCACGACCACCACCACCACCACTACTAACACCATGGATAATGTAATACCAGCCATCACTCCAGGGGTTATCATGTGTTGTTGTCTCACTGTAGGTCAAAGAAAAATGGTTTAGTTTAGACAGAAGGAATTAATTGTTTACTGGTATATATAGACAGAAGGAATTACGTAGACTTTTCATCTTATTAACTATATTTTTAACTATATTATTAACTATATTATAATACTTACAGCCTTCTGATGTCACTCCTCTGATGGCATTTATCTCTGTCTTGTTTGGAACAACTGAAACACAAACACTTATGTATTGAAAATTATATTATATAATACTGTAAAATAATGATAATGATAATGATGATAATGATAATGATGATAATAATAATAATAATAATAATAATAATAATAATAATAATAATAATAATAATAATAATAGGGGGACAGGGTTGGGGGGGTTTGGGGGGTGCGGGAGGTTTAGGGGGAGTCTGTCCCCTACTCCCTCACCCCCCTAAACCCCCCCAAGCCTGTTCCCCTATTCCTACACCCCATTAAGCGGAGATAAATATAAAAATGAAGATTAATCTAAATTATGTTGTTATTAATTAATCAACATAAATATCAGTGGCATGTACTGTAAAAAATGTAATCTCCCCTTAATTAATCAACGTAAATACGAGTTAATAATAACACACCAGAAGAATGTCCTGATAAATTAACACACGATTATCCTAACACACTTACAGAGTCTTACAGTGAGTATAAATGTGACTAGAAATAACAGAATAACTTACTCACTCTTCAATAGCATTGCATAGAAAGTTACACTGGATATCAATTAAAGATATGAATATAATATAAATATATATAAAGAATTAAGTAAGTAGGAATAAGAGAACTTACTCTTTTTGGTCTTGCAGATAAAAGTCTAATAAAGTTACACTGGATATAAGAATATGAAAATAATATAAATAATCATAAATATAAAGAATTAAGTAAAGTAGGAATAAGATAATAATGAATATACTTACTCTTCTTGGTCTTGCAGATAAAGGGTCTAATAAAGGAACATTGTATATCATTCCACTTGCCATCAGAGGCATACATTTCCACACACTTCTCACTCCCGTTAGTCGGTTCACGGTCACGCCAAGCCAAGAAGTCAAACCTACTCCCATCACTCCAACCATAATCTGAGAACACATAAACACACATAACAAAACTTAAATAACTCCCATCACTCCAACCATAATCTGAGAACACATAAACACACTTAACAAAACTTAAATAACTCCCATCACTCCAACCATAATCTGAGAACACATAAACACACATAACAAAACTTAATTAAGGGGGTGTAGGAATATGGGACAGGCTTGAGGGGGGGGAGGACTGGGGAGGTGCGGGAATAAGGGGACAGGCTTGGGGTGGGTAGAAAGCCTGTCCCCTTATTCCCGCACCCCCAAACCCCCCAAAACTCTCCCAAGTCTGCCCCCCCCTACTCCTGCACCCCCCAAACCCCCCCACCCCAAGCCTGTCCCCCTATTCCCACACACCCTTAAATAACTTCCAACACTCCAACCATAATCTGAGAACACGAGAACACATAAACACACGTAACAAACTTAAAGGAAAATAATAACACATAAAAATGAGAGAAAGGGA
Source organism: Petrolisthes manimaculis (assembly GCA_034508575.1). Lineage (NCBI taxonomy): Eukaryota > Metazoa > Arthropoda > Malacostraca > Decapoda > Porcellanidae > Petrolisthes > Petrolisthes manimaculis. Next base: position 189,472 of record JAWZYT010001091.1, on the reverse strand, counting down.
AAAAAAAAGCATGATAAAGTAAGTCTGTATATATGACAATAAAATAATATGTTATTTCAATTTAAGCTGTATCTATGTAACTTTATGTAACTCTCTCTCTCTCTCTTCTGTAGTACAGTAGTCCAATTCAAGGCGTGTCATTAATGTTGTATATGACTATGCTTAACAAATTATCTTTCTCTACTACTCTCCCTTACTATATTGCTTTATTACCTCTCTCTCTCTCTCTTTCTCTCTCTCATACTATCACTTGTCTCTTACTGTCTCTCTTCTGCAGTAGTCCAATCCACACTGTGTCTTTAACGAAGTGTACAGTTTTGTGCAATAAATCATTTTCTTCTTGTGTGTGGATGGAGACCAGGTCCGCATTTTCACGTAGACATCTAAAAAAATAATGTTGATGTGATTAATAAAAATGTGGAATTCAATTACTTTAGTACAGTCAATTTTCATGTTAACATATCTGTGTTTATATGTTAATGTTTGTGTTTATATGTTAATCCTTGTGTTTATATGTTAATGCTTGTGTTTATATGTTAATCCTTGGGTTTATATGTTATTAATCCTTGTGTTTATATGTTAATCCTTGGGTTTATATGTTATTAATCCTTGTGTTTATATGTTAATCCTTGTGTTTATATGTTAATCCTTGGGTTTATATGTTATTAATCCTTGTGTTTATATGTTAATCCTTGTGTTTATATGTTAATCCTTGTGTTTATATGTTAATCCTTGTGTTTATATGTTAATCCTTGTGTTTATATGTTAATCCTTGTGTTTATATGTTAATCCTTGTGTTTATATGTTAATCCTTGTGTTTATATGTTAATCCTTGTGTTTATATGTTATTAATCCTTGTGTTTATATGTTAATCCTTGTGTTTATATGTTAATCCTTGTGTTTATATGTTATTAATCCTTGTGTTTATATGTTAATCCTTGTGTTTATATGTTAATCCTTGTGTTTATATGTTAATCCTAGCCCCCCTGAGTCGAACCCTGAGATCTGAATGAGGCTGTTTCTGGACGACAGCCCACTTAACCATCATGTGCATGGCTACACACATTTCGAACTAATAGAGGTTTTTGGTGGGCTGTCATCCAAGAACTACCTGCTCCAGATTCAGAGGTTCGAATAGGGTGGACAAGATTTTATAATAAATTAGCGAGTGTACAGTGACGAGCCATATAGTAATAATTATCCAGGTCTTGTTTATGGGGTGGGGGAGTTTAGGGGGTGCGGGAATAGGGGGACAGGCTTGGGGTGGGTAGAAAGCCTGTCACCCTATTCCCGCATGCATCCCCCTAACCCCCCCCCCCTCCTAAACCTGTCCCCCTACTCCTGCACCCCCCTAACCCCCACCAAGCCTGTCCCCTATTTCCACATATCCTTAATATATGGAATCATCTGACATACATAGCTTATCCTGTCTCCTTCAATACGTACAGGGTTTTATTTTTCCTTCTCAACCTCAGGACTGTAGGCTGTGTTCAGTATTCTGTGATACACCTGATAGAGTAAGATGTGTGTGGATATATTGTGTGGATATATTGTCAAGATCTTTTAAGGGGAGAGTACAGTGTTGACAAATCTGAACCAAACTGATTCCTCCATACTATTCCAAGCAACAGAACACTAATAGTTTTGTCATCTGGTCCTGTTTCCTGGTATATATACTTTGTGAAGGAATCAAGGCACTCTAAGGTACCCAAAATATACAGTATAAAATTATCATCTATATAATATCCCACCCACTCACCTCAAGTTAGCGTCGTTCCAAGGCATTTCACCAGTAAATATTCTGTAGCAGTGTGAACCTCCAAAGTCATACCAGTTCACTTCATCAGGACACAAGCCTTCCAATGGTGTGTCTGGTGTTGGCACTGTTGTCGTTCCTGTTGGTAAAGGGGTTGGTAAAACATTGTTGGTTAACTGTTCTCTCTCTCCCTGTCTGTCTGTCTGTCTCTCTCCCTGTCTGTCTGTCTGTCTCTCTCCCTGTCTGTCTGTCTGTCTGTCTGTCTGTCTCTCTCTCTCTCTCTCTCTCTCTCTCTCTCTCTCTCTCTCTCTCTCTCTCTCTCTCTCTCTCTCTCTCTCTCTCTCTCTCTCTCTCTCTCTCTCTCAAAATAACATAACCCTTACCGTTTTCATACTTGCACACAAATGCCTTCTCCTGCTCACAGCTCTCCGTGTACCAGAGTCCATCAGTGGTGTTGATCTTGGTACACAGGTTATAATGAGAAGTATTGGTGTGTGGTTCCCCAGCTCCCCATTGTGTATATAACCCTGGCCATCCATTAGACCACTTAAACACATTCTTATCCTGAAGTGAAAAACAAAACAAGAAATTACAGAGAGACAGCGATATATAAGGATTAAATACATAATTATATATCGGTACATTAGACCACTTAAACACATTCTTATCCTGAAGTGAAAAACAAAACAAGAAATTACAGAGAGACCACGATATATAATGATTAAATACATAATTTATATACCGGTACTGTACTTGTTTGTTTTTATGTTTTTTTTTCATTTTACACTCATCACATCACCAACATTATTCCTGTATATAGGTGTATAATGTACCAAGAGGATTTACTGACTACTGCATGTACACAAAGTCATTACAAGAGTGGTATATATTGTATATTGTTGTGTTCTAACCTGGTGATATCGTAGCCCCAACCAAGCCTCCTGTAGTCCACTCTCTTTTACCACAACCCAGGCTGTTGCTGCTTCAGATATGCTCATTATTGATATCAAATTACTGCCTTCTAATTGACACTCTGCCTCGGCATCCTGAAAATAAGGAAAAAGAAAAAAAATATTTGAGAGTGAGAGAAGACCGCCAGAGGCCTGGAAGACTCTGTATGTACAGTCGTGAATATAAGTTTCAATACACATATGAAAAATTAAAATAAATTGCTAATTAACTACCCAGTACTAGTGTTTGTGAGTTACTATCTGGGCCATTGTTGATAATGATGTGATGGTCCTCGCGTCAATATGGTCTGTTGTATTATTACGGACAATAATTTCTTTCCTCATTGGGGTGACTTTAGTAAACATTTGACTGCCTTTCTCCATTAGTGAGCTATATATTCTTCATATAAATTAATCAAGAAGCAGCTTCTAACTTCTAGCAAATACTCACACACAAATTAAAGCAACAAAATCATAAGAGTACATGAAAACAATTGTGAGATATCTGTATCAGACACCTCTAAGTGGAAAGAAATGATTGTGTGTAATAGTACATAGAGATGGTTTGGACATTGAGGTGCTGTACATTGAGATGGTTTGGACATTTGTAGATAATGCAAAATTGGAAATTTACAAAGGTGTACATGAGTAAGGTGGAGGGACCTGGAATGAGAAGTAGACCACCAGGCAGATGAAGGAAAGAAATGTAAACAGAAGGGAAAGGCTTAGCCAAGGAAAAAGGAAGTGCTGGAACAGGGAGAACTGGAAGTGTTTATGCCCTTTGGGAGAAGTTCCCGGAGGGAGCGAGGCATCAGAGCTATATATAGATATTAAGTTCTCTAGATAAAATAAATAAATTTAGCACTATTCTTTTGATACAGGCTCCGTAAATCAATCTCATCGTCTGAATTGTAATGAATAACAGAAGTCTGGGAAAACATTTGGTATTCTTCAGTGAGGGACCGAGTATAAAATGAAGGGGTGGATACAAAAAATTATTGCAGTAAATTCAACAACAGTAATACCTCCCAAGTTGAGGCACCGTTGACGACGCGATAACACCCATCCTGATACGAGATGTAATGATCCATGGATCCTTCACATAGGGAACGTGTTAAAGGGATAGTAATACTGGGATCTGCAAGTATACAACATAATTGATTGGCACATGTATAGGTATTTGGAGGAGTACTGACTGCGTTCATGCTCTTGACAAGGGGAGATGAGTAGACCTATACACAAAATAACCATGTAAGGAAACACTTCTAACTTAATTTAAGAGGAGAATTTTTTGTTGGTTCATTGGAGCGCCTTGATTCCTCCAGAGTCTGCCAGGACACAGGAATTAGCAAAAAAATATAGTGGCCTGTTGCTTGAAAGAATTGGAAGAGTTGACCTTCCAATTGAGCAACAATAGAATCTCCCCTTAACTCTCAGACCATGGGTGAAGAAAATTCTCATCACCAGCAAGAATTCTCGTCAAAGTAGTTTTTAAATATATGCAGTTTCTAATAAGCTAGTTTCAGGCTGGCAAAACAGAGGGTGAGAGCCAAGGGACTATCCCCAGCTCAGTCAGCCACTTCCACTCAGTTAGACTAGAGCAGTGAAGGTGGAAGGACATATTTTCATCACTCCTCTTTTCCTCTAATTACCACATATATATGTAAATAAAACACACCAACTAACTGACCTGGGTGTTGCTGACATACATAACTTCTCATTTCATCACATCTAACACTGTTCCAACGTCCAGCCTCGTGGTAAGGTAACATCTCAACACACAGCTCTCTCCACTGAAACATATACATACTCTACATTTATAGAACCACAGCTCTCTCCACTGAAACATATACATACTCTACATTTATAGAACCAGTGTTAAAAGGAAATATTAATTAGTGACATGAGAGCCAAGACCAGTACTGTGGCCAAACGATCAAACACTTCAAATCTGAAATATCAAATTAATATTAAATTTTTTGCAAGAAAAAACAAAAATCATGTGGTAATGTGTTCATTATTCCCTACTATTCGTTCAGGCCATTAGGATACATTTATACATCGATATACATAGATACATATTTGTTGTTTATAGAATGATAATTTGCTATAGAGTATATTATCCAACTTACCCTTGTTAAAATTCTTAGGTTGGGTTCACCTAAGGCCCAGTTGGTGTAAGTCATAGAGGTTTGGTCCATCCAGTAATACCTATAGCTTTGTTGTTGTAGACCAATCCACACAGATGTCCTTACTGTACTCATGGCACTTGTTAGATAAGCTGGACAGGGATACATACAAAATTAATAGAAAAATATACTGTATATAGATTTGTTTTTATTAGTAGCTTCTGAGATTATTGAATGTTGCTATAGATGTAAACTAGTGTAGTTTCATGTTAGTTGTTTCACTTCTGCCCCTCTAGATAGCCACAGGTCCCCACACCTTATTATATACACATCACTATACATGTCACTGTAGGCTACTCATGCCATGGTACTGGTTATTTAAGCTGTGATAAGAAGGATGTACATGGTTTTAAATGGTGCCTGTAGTGATGTGAGCAATATACTAATTTAAGGGTTTGGGAGTCCCTTTCTGTCCCAGCCACTAGATTGCAATTCTTCAACTGTAATGCACTCTTGGTCAATTCGAGTCCCTTAATTCCTCCAAAGTAAGCAAGGAAACAGGAGGAAATAATTATATAAAAATATTAATGTCCACTTGCTTGGATTTGTTTGAATGAAATCTTTTACTCTAGATTAACCAACTCTGTACTTCCCTTTAACAATAATACTGGGCCATATTCAGGAACATTCATGATGTATACCACGCCATAGTGTACACCATCCATGTTCTTGAATATGGATAATAATAATAAGTGTATTGTGTTTACATCAATATTACCTTGTTCAATACTAGAGTGAATACTGGCCAAATTTCCACTTGTACTGATGTTCTTACAAGCACCAATGGCAGTCTCAATATCAACACTCTCTTGGAATATCTTAAAACATTTGCTTCCTGAAGAAAGATACAAAATAGAAATATTCATAATACAAAAATGCACACAATTCTACATTATACATTATACTGTTCAATAACTCACTTAAAAAAATTACTTAAACTGATCTATACATTATACAGTACTAAATATTATACATTATATATCATATTAATCAATATCATAAAATATTCTTACAATGATCATCACTTTATATAAGACATGTATCTATACATTATATTAAACATTGTATTGTTCAGGACACACACACACACACACACATTCTCTCTCTCTCTCTCTCTCTCTCTCTCTCTCTCTCTCTCTCTCTCTCTCTCTCTCTCTCTCTCTCTCTCTCTCTCTCTCTTAAACCTAACCATGAATGAATACCTGTATAAATCCAGTCACTGGGACAATATCCTTTAGGTGCAACTGTAGGTTGATGTTTGGGATAGAAGTGTTGATAGGGTCTTTTACAAACATAACCTTCTGGTACGGCACAATTTTTGTCATTCCAGTAGCCTTGGTTCCTTGTGTACATGCTGATGCAGTCCTCTTGATCTGAAAGGCATTGTGGAAATAGCAATCGCTTGTTTTACACCGTTAATAATATGGATGCATTGTTCAATATGAATGTGTTTACTCTCTCAATATAAATTTTTTATCACCCACTCATAACAAGAGTGGAACATGAGAGATTACTGAAGTATATTTATAGCGTACCCTCTTCCTATATGTAACCAAACTATGGGCAGAATGCAAGAACATTAATGGTGTTCACAATGGTATGGGAACGATACGATGACTCCCTATAAACACGGATGTTCTTCCGTGCGAGGCAGTACTGTCAAACTTACCAAAAATATTATTGGGTTCTCCTTGTCTCCAGTTCACAAAATCAAATGGTGTTTCGTCCATCCAACTGTAACCAGCGTCTTCTAATGCCTTTCCTCCAATCCACACTAACTCTACATTGAGGTTGGTGAGCTGTAAACAGAGACCAATATTACAACAACCGCCTGGACAAATCTTCAAGGGGATCGCATACGTTTGGCACTTATTACAGTCGTGGACATAATAAGTTTCACTTTGCATTTGGTTAATTCAAGGAATTGCTGACTAATGTTTTCACATTAAATTGGATATTATTTTGTAAAATAACAGAGGGTGGTATTTATCCTTCGTATTGGAAAGTTCTCATAAATAAAGAGAGTGAGCCAGCTGAAGGGCCTGGACAATTCTCTCATAAGTCTTCATGACAAACTCAAGCAAAGACTCCGATTGACCCTTAAGCTCACCACTCCAGGCATTATGCACCAAAGGAGTGATGGGAATCGACTGATAAATTCACTCAATAAATATTGCTTACCTTTGACATGATCCAATAGTTTTCCTCAAGGGAATGAATGGAAGCCAATTCTCCTCCATCCTCTCTGCATTTGACGTGAGAATCCCACCAACCTAAAGCCTTCTCACCTCTCTCGCTGTCAATCCCTACAAACTTGTAACAAAATCCCTGGTAAAGAAGCCAAGTATTGTGTTGAGTTGTACTGGTGGTGTTGGTGATGTCTTGAGTTACATTGGTATTATTGTACACGTCAAAACAATAAACATCTGGTGTTGGAGTTGGAGGTGGTAGTGTTGTCAGTGGCATCCCTGGAAGAGTGATAATATATATATTCTAAAATTATTACAGAGGCTATAATTCTATACCTTGGTGATAAATCTGGAGCAAAGGATTTCTTCAAACAATTCCTAAATTAGGCCATCATAATATTTCTTCATGTTTCCTAACATACTTAGTAGTAATATATCCCATCCAATATACCAACATTGTCTTACCCCTTTAATATTACACTTTTACACTTTTAGTACACTTTGGTACAATAAAGAGCTTTGATTCCTCCAATATGCATCAGGAAACAGGACCAAAGAATAGACAGAGTAGGAATTGTTCGGTGGAATCATTACGCTCCAATGTACCAAATATATTATTCCCTTAGCATACACACTACTATATTACTATATCTGTACATACATGATAATTACAGAAAAAGAGTCCTTAAGCAAAACTAACTGGTGTGATTAGTAAAGAAGTTTTATGAATTCCTTTAGTCTGCTTCATTCAGCTCGATCCAAATGAATCCGTGACAGTCTACAATGAGGGACCAAATATAAATTGAAGTGGGAGATGTAATTATGGTATCATTATTTCATTCATTATAATTATATGAAGGGTCAACAGTATTTTATTTACCTCTAGCAGCCTCACATATGAAGGCCTTGGGCTGGGCACAAACAGCTGTAGAAAACATGAAGCTTCTGGAAGTGACCTGGACACAGAGTTCTCGGCCGTTGTGTGTGTCTGGTTCCTGAGATGCCCAGTCCTCATTGATGAGAAATGTAGAGCCATCAAGCCATTCATAATCTGGTAGGATACAAACAAGGTATAGTAAAGGGACTGTCATTTAAGGGACTTCTGATTTATCTCTTTAATTTCAGGCATATCATGTCCAACCAAATGCCACATCGAGGCTGGTCTGGGCTAGCTAGGCTACGGCTGTGTTCAGACGGCATTGATAAATTGTGCATATTATTTTTATCCATACGTCTAAGCTACAATGCTCATGAACATAATTTCGCTTTTTATTCTCACCATTAACTCTTCCTCTTTCCTATGAAACCCTCCCCAACTCTATGACTCCTGGTTACTGAGATATGATGTGGTGAAGAGGAGTGAGTACCTTTCAACGTCAAGGATATAGTTTATATCCGGGTTGAGTGACAGTATTGTTGGCTTGGTAGAGAGGCGTCAATCATCACTCATCTTTCACTTTATCCCATTTTCCCTACATTGTGACACACTTTCCAACATTTCCCATACAATTGCAGAGTTACAAAGAGTGTTTCAAAATTCGTTATCAAATGTTATGGGTAAAATGTAATGTGAATAATAAACACAATGCGTTATAAGAAAGCTTTATTTAGGAGATAAACGACTATTATGAATTATACACTAGCAATGCTGTGTCTCTGAACAAAATTAATAATATTAGGCACTTTAAGGGGGAAGTACAGTGTTGGCAAATCTGGAGCAACTGATTCCTCCAAACTATTCCAAGCAACAGGACGCCTTTATTATTGTCCATCTGGTTCTGTTTCCTGGTATTTTTTGGAGGAATCAAGGCACTTCCAATGTACCAAAAGTATACTCTTCCCTTAACAGCTAGTGTACTGAAGCTATGACTGTACTCCCAGAACTAGTAATGCTTCGACATTTTCATAACATAAACATATGCATTTGATCATATTCTGTAATATTCTGAGAATTGACATGTAAATACATTTACAAAATATAATAAATTTTGTATCTGCATGAGCTGAAATCTGTAAACATGCACTGGTGGTACTAATAGTGGATCTGCTTCATAACATACTATAAAGGAATGAGAGTCCTTCCAATTCACTAACAAGGGAATCTACTCTTAAAGAAAAGGTTGAAAAATGTGTCCGCTATGTTAGGTGATTCGAAAAATGTGGCAAAGCAATTATTATTTTCAAGCAAATATGGGTCATTCTCAAGTCCGGAACCTTTTTTCCAAGTAAGGAATATTTTCCGTAAGTAAGGGACCTTCTTCAGTTCGGGACACTGTATTTTCAAGTAAGGGGAATTTTTCGTAAGTAAGGGACATTTTTAAATAAGGGATATTTTCAAGTAAGAGACATTTTCAAGCAAGGGACATTTTTAAGTAAAAGATATTTTCCAGTAAATGACATCCATCTTACATTCATTTATATCCAACTTACACCATTTGTATCCACTTTACACCCATTTTCATCTATCATACAGTATATCCATTTACACCAGATGTACACCCATTTACATCCAACTTACATCCAATATTACACATTTACATGCAAATTCAACCCTTTACATGCAACATACATTGAATCATCTTACCTGTATTGTTCACCATCTTAAGTCCAATCCAAAATGGTTCAGGAAAATATTCCACCCTTCTCCTTGATATAAACCTGAGGAAATAACTATATTGAAGAAAATAATAATATAATAACAAATCTCAGGTTTTAACTCAGATATGCTAGATTTTATGATGAGTGAGTGTACATCATCACATTAAGTTGTTCTTTACTATGATAATTATACAAAGCTTGGCTTTTATATTATAGCTTTGCTCACCAACATATTTGTCCTATTATTTTCATAAAGGAAATAACTTCAACTGACGTCGAATATAATATTCATTCCTACTCAATCACAGAACAATATATTTCAGTACACGTTTTATATTATTTAGTGATCAATGATTAGGGTGTGTGTCAAGAGTAGGCGTCCTATATGTCACGGTCCATATACGTTATAATATATCATGATATTAGGAGGGTGTCTGAAACACGTTGTGTTACAATGCCATATCAATCAGTAACCTACTAGTAGTTCAGAAGCTAATGCAAAAAAACGATATGTCACTGGCCTTGAAATACATAGTAAGAGTCTAATACATTATATATACTCACCAACGCATTTTAGAATTTTCTTGAACATCATTGAGTACCAACAGATGAGCCCCGAAAGATTGACACATGATCTGTGCTACTTCCCAAGAAAGTGGCTCAATGAACATCTGAAATATACAAGAGATAGAAAACTATTATTGGTTTGCTTTGGTCTTTGATCTCCGAGTGTCCATTGAGTTTATGATTATTACAAAGAGGAATTACTGTACACAGATTCATTACATATATTACAATTGACAACCATAACATCAACAGTATAAAACAAGTCATAACTGTTTTCCACTCACTGTTAACTCGATGGTTCACCAATATAAACCATTAAATATAAATCACACGGAAATTTGTTTATACAATACTAATCATTTTTAAGAATAATTCATTACTTACCTGATAACAGTTAGTGTTAAATTTCATCCAACCACTAGCACAGGATAAATTAGGTGATGTACTAGTAATAGTAGTAGGAGTAGCAGTACTAGTAGTTCTAGTAGTAGGAGTAGCAGTAGTAGTAGTAGTAGTAGTAGTAGTAGTAGTAGTAGTAGTAGGAGTGGATGTTGTAGTAGCAGGAGGAAGTAAGGCAGTTGTAGTTGTTGTTGTTGTATCGTGATGACTCGTAACATTATATTGACCTGGTGAGTTGAACTTGGTATAAATTAAGGATGGGTTATATTGTTGGTGAAGTGGAAGGTGTGTGATAATGTATGTACCTCTATATTATACCACCAAACACATCCCCTATTAGTACAGTTGGACACATGAATGGGTAGTACAGCCCAAGTGAAAGATGGTCAATTTCTCCCAATATCAAGTTCCTTAGTGCCAAATAGGAAACATCAGGGGCAGAAATCAGTATTGAGGATGGTATTAAATAGCAAGTACCTGATAATAAACACTGGTTACTCAAATGGGATAAGTATCTTTCACCTGGGCTGTACCACTGAGGGCATCTATGGTCTGACATAGTTATAAGGAGGAATCAATATCCTTCCAATTATTTACCAACATGCATGAGAATCTCCCTTTAATTAAGAGGTACAGTTAGTCTATATGGAATTGATTTACAGAACTCTGAGAACATAATTTTGGTGGTCTTAAATCAATGAGAGACTGAGTGTAATAAAATGAAATGGTGGATACAAAATATTTTTTCAATGTATATCGAGGAGGGCACATATTACAGAATTAAATTTGGTACACAGAGGAATATACCCAATTAAGCCTTATTATTTTATCTTGCAACAACACGATGGTCAACTCACATATATAGCGGTGACGATTACTGCACTGTTCCTTGTACCACTTGCCTACACGTAAACTGATGCCTAACCTGACCATCACACACACGTTGTAGGTCCACTTACTCTCCCCTGCCAGGCCAGTCAGAAAAGGAGATGGATTACCTATACATAAAATAATGAAAAGCCCAAACAACTAAATATATACCTAAAAAATAAGTATATGTATTATGCAGTACTGTATATTTTACTGAAGTACAGTACTTCACTTTAATAAATAAACTCACCTTCTAAGTGATTCCAATTGGTGTAATGAAGACTGTCTCCAGTAACCCATTGAAAGGTGTTGGTATCATTGCTCCAAGATAAACCAAACCAAGCCAACTCTGTACTATGAGCCAGGGAACCCAAGTGCTCCGCCTCAAGCCTGAAAATGTACAGGAAAAATATGGAGATTCTAATTTAGGGATACTGCTGATACCTCTAAACTATTTCAGGAAACAGACAACCTTAAAATTACTAACAGGGTATCAGTTTGTGTCATGGCATTATTTTGAGGAATTATGATTACACTCGCAAAGCACAACCATGCATATTCCCATCTTGTCACACACACACACGAATACTCAATCATACTTTAATCTTTTTCGCCGTGTCCTTTTTCACACCTCGCACTCCAAACGTATGCAACACATTCTGAGCTGGCTACCCATCCTTTAGATATCCATTTAATCTTCACAAGTACATTAATAGACAGCTAAAGGTTTGTACTTCAATATCATTTATAATTTTTACAAATTGTGTGAGTTGTTTACAAGTTATTAGCCGTCAAATGAGTTGTTTACAATATCGGTGTGAGTGAGGGATACAGGCCCACAAGACAGGTGTTCAAGACTCGGTAATGTCCACAATTTAAGGATTAACCATATATGTACCAGTAAATTGTAACATAATTGTAATATAATAATTTGTTTACCTATCATCAATAACAGCAAGTCGACCTCCCTGGGCCTTGCAATGTTCTCGTGCAGCCAGCCATGTTGCACGATATGGACCAAGACTGTAGCAACTCCCTTCATAGTATATTGTATTACTCTGAAACTGTAAGAGTATATTAATAATAATAACAATAATAATAATAATAATAATAACATTTATCGAAACTGTAAGAGTGTAAAAAAATCTCTACTGTACGTATTGTTTCTAATATATATATATACAGTATATATATATAAGGAACATTGAGGTGATATGGTTACTGCATGTTGACTGACTGATATTATGCACCACAACAGCGAGGTCATTTAGCGCCAAAAGAAAGTGATAAAGAGGTGAAACAGCAAGCAGTAAAGACATAGGAAGAAAAAAGATGGACTGTTGAAGAACTGAAAGGTAATTGCTGAGGCCGAAGGAGCGCCAAAACCCTTAAAGTATTGCCCACAACACTACAGACATATATAAAATATCGGTATCACTAATGTTGCACAAAGACAATCTAACCTAACTTAACCTACCCTAACTGAACTGAACCTAACCTATAACCAATCCGAACAAACTAAATTTTAAACCCACCTTTGCACACCTATCAGAAGAAACTCTATGTTGAATATATGTTGGTGTTGTTGTTGTTGTGTTAATAGGAACTTCTTGATCAATGTTTGTTGTTGTTGTGTTAATAGGAACTGTTTGTTCAATGTTTGTTGTTGTTGTGTTAATAGGAACTTTTTGTTCACTGTTTGTTGTTGTGTTAATAGGAACTGTTTGTTCAATGTTTGTTGTTGTTGTGTTAATAGGAACTTTTTGTTCACTGTTTGTTGTTGTTGTTGTGTTAATAGGAACTGTTTGTTCAATGTTTGTTGTTGTTGTGGTAATAGGAACTATTTGATCAATATTTGTTGTTGTTGTTGTTGTGTTAATAGGAACTATTTTTTCAATGTTTGTTGTTGTTGTTGTTGTGTTAATAGGAATTGTTTGTTCAATGTGTGGTCTTGTTGTTGTTGTTGTTGTGTTAACTGGATGATGGAGACCCAGCCAGTGTTGAAATCTATGACGTTCTAGGTTAGTTAATGAGGATGTAGGAGTGGTGGTTGTGGTTAACGTTTCCTGTAGATATTCCTTGTAGGTGCGATGCTCATAATTTACACCTGAACGCTGAGTGAACCTGTGCTGGCCCCCAACCTCACGCTTCCTTCGATCTCCAATCTGAAACATCATCCTCATCATCATCAATACTCCATTATCTTTTTTCAGTGTAGGACTCTTGACAGACAAATAAGGGGTCCAACTCCGAGGGTATTGAACCTTTGGTGGGGACATTATTTAAGAGTGGGCTCCCTAATCTTCACGCCCCTCCTGTATTGTAGTGGATGCGAGACTGACTACACAATTGCAAGATTATAATGGTGGGTGATGGGGACGCTACTTCTCTACGCTAAACCAAACATATATCCAAAATACTCTAGTTAAGTTTCAGGAAATGTAATTCGAAGGGCTGTATGAGAGAACATTTGTAGTATTGACAATGGTGTGGTATCGGTACGATGTCTTCATAGACACATTACAGAGCCATCGTACTGATACCATGCCATCGTCAACACCATGAATATTCTTGTATACGTCCTACAATCTCACACATACAGTACCTCTCAAGCTAAATTAATATTATATTAGCTGCATGTGTCTCCCGGTAAATCCACAACAGTATTATTTCAAAGAGAATATACAGTACAGTATGTAACTGTAACCTCTACAAAAGCAACAACAACAGTTCCCTTAATAGTAGCATTGAGGGCATCTGTTTTCTGACATAGTTAGAAGGACTCAATAGTATTTCAATTCATCAACAAGTGAATCTCAACTTAACGACAACAAACCAATGTTCTCATACTTACATAACCATCTCGTGTACATTCGTGTTTGGAGGATTTACACACGTATGTCATAAGTTGTTGACAGTTATTCACTCTCCAAAAACCATTGGCTGATAGAGAACCACATCCGGGGGTGATAGCTGTGTACAGAGAAATCTTAGTATCGTATATTAAAATATCGATGGTGTTACGTAGTACCGATACGATGGCTTTATAATATGTCTAGGAAGTCATCGTTCACGTACAATTGGCTCCCTAGAATGTATAGTATATTAAATTATGCTATATTTTAACAAGGACAACAACGCCTGGATACTTATTATGGCCCGTGAATGTACAGACTCCCATGACAACAATACTCAAAGGAGGGACAATATCGGTATATATATTAAGGGAAGATTCTAGTGGTAATTAGAGGGCTAGCGAATCTTCCAAACTAAAACATGATACGACAGATCCCCTATTAGTAACGTTGAGTTATACATATAATAGGTATCCCAGCATAGGTTGGAGGAATCAGTAGCCCTTCAATTAACCAACAATATAATCCCCCCTTTTTATTATTAAATATATGGTTAAGTGACTCACCAAGTTCTGTATATAACCAGTTGTTGAAATGGATTGGTGAGTTGTCTGTCCATCTCCATCTTGTTATGTGTTCACCAGTATCAAAGTATATACCCAACCAACTCGTCACCTCACCACCTGTATATAGTATAGGCACATTTAAAGTAACTCATTAAAAGGCAAACATTTATACTTTTGGAACACTGGAGGAGTCAAAGTTGGCTATGTCAGGTAAAATTACCTGCTTATTTTCTCACTTGTGAAAACATAACTATTCAGAAAGTTTAAAAATATGTCCAATTTTGTTCAAAATACCTAGACAAATCCGTTTTATTAAGAATAAATTACAGTAAGAGAGAAAGATGGATGTTGGTAGAGGTTACAGAGTTTAACTCCAACATTAATTAAGGAATTGAACAGAAACAGGAAGTATACTTTGAGAGAGTTCAGAGAAACATTATCCAGTGTAATTACAATACTGTACAATAGTATAAATGATGTAAGTTTACGACGAAGAGATTGTGTTGTAGTGAATTAGTAAGATGAGGAGAGTTGATGAAGCAAAACACCTTTGATATCATCTTAATTAACTAGGAATGTTGTAAATGTTGTTTGATCCTTCCATCCTTGGCTATAGATGGGATTCATTGTGTTAAGGAATTGGGACATAACTTCTGACCCCTATAAAATATTAATAACACAAACTAACCTGACTTTAGCATACATAGAAATATTACTAACACAGACCAACCTGACTTCAACAGTGACATCACATAATCATTCTCTTGTTGGGAATGAATTGACGTGAGCTGACCTCCGACTTGCTCACACAACTTTCCAGCTTGCCTAAACGTGGCGACTTTCTGGGAAAAACTCGAAGAATGAGAATAACACCACTGAGGAGGTGCTAAGGTTTGTTGTGTACCACCAGTATTGTGTACCAGTGTTGTTACTGAAATAAACAGAAAGAACATAATAATAATAATAATAATAATAATAATAATAATAATAATAATAATAATAATAACAATAACAATAACAATAATAATAATAACAATAATAACAATAATAATAATAATAATAATAATAATAACAGTGCATGTATTTGGTAAAACGTACACGAGTGTTGTTGAATCAGAGAAATAATAATAATAATAATAATGATAATAATGATAATGATAATTGTAATAGTAATAACAGTAATAATGCATGTGTATGTAGCAAGAAAAGTTAGGTCTCTCTCTCTCTCTCTCCCTCTCTGGACCAATCAAATATTTGTGTATAATATAACCGGTGTGTGTGTGTGTGTGTGTGTATAAGAAAGGCATATCTGTTTATACTAACCCATGAAAATTATCACCAACTTCATTTTTTTGGAGTAATTGGAGCACTGCAATGAAACACAGATTCAATAATTATACTCGTGTATGTTACTGAGGGAGTCTACAGTAGCTGTTTTCAGGAATATTTTGAAGCACTGATAATCCCTTCTTTACTCGTATGTTTATTTTTTTCTGGTATACTTTGGACCATTCAATAGCCAACAAAACATTACGAAAAACACCACGATAGTTTCCCTACTCGTATATCATGTTATTATATAAATGTTCATCTGGTATGTTTTTGAGGATTCAGTCGCCTACAAGACATTGCAGAACACACACACACTCTTCTGTTTGTTTTTTTCTGGTCTACAGTAGTTCGTTTGAAACATCCAATGGCTTTCTAAAAATTTACCCCACCCTCGAAAGGTGATAATGAGTTGAAACAGTTATCAATCACGAATGAAACACAAGGAAATAGTAGGAAGGAAAGGAGGGATAGGGTAAAGGTGATAGAGAGGTGAGACAGTTATCAATCACGAATGAAACACAAGGAAATAGAAGGAAGGAAAGGAGGGATAAGGTAATGGTGATAGAGAAGTGAGAAAGTTATCAATCACGAATGAAACACAAGGAAATAGAAGGAAGGAAAGGAGGGATAGGATAAAGGTGATAGAGAAGTGAGAAAGTTATCAATCACGAATGAAACACAAGGAAATAGAAGGAAGGAAAGGAGGTATAGGATAAAGGTGATAGAGAGGTGAGACAGTTATCAATCACGAATGAAACACAAGGAAATAGAAGGAAGGAAAGGAGGGATAGGGTAATGGTGATAGAGAAGTGAGACAGTTATCAATCACGAATGAAACACAAGGAAATAGAAGGAAGGAAAGGAGGGATAGGATAAAGGTGATAGAAAGGTGAAACAGTTATCAAGCACGAATGAATTAGAAAGAAAGGAAGGGCAAGGAGAAGGTGATAGAGATGGGAAACAAGAACGAAGGAAATAGAAGGAAAAGGGGGACAGTTGCACAAAAGGGACAGATGGATAGAAGGGACAGTTGGATAGAGGGAAAGAAAAGACAGTTGAATAGAAGGAAGGGAGGAGGGACAGATGAATACAGAGATAGATTGACTAGGGTTAGAAAGGGGGTGCCAAAACTCTACAATAATATAGAGGCACCTCGTTAACACACCCCAACACGAACAGCGGATGGTAGAATACTGATCAACTCTCTCTCCCTCTCTTTCATAGCCCGCATCCTGTCCATCTTGTTCTAAAGTGGTTGGAAATTACTTGATAGCACAGGTGCAGATACTCCCCTTGGCTTTATTTAAGGGCTCTATAATACACTATTGATACTTGGAAGCGTTTTAATTCCTCCAAGGTATAGCCTATGTCGGTAAACAAGCATTTCAGGTTTACAAATAAAGTAATGGATACTCCCCTCGGCTTTATTTAAGGGATCTATAATACACTCTTGATACTTGGAAGCGTTTTAATTCCTCCAAGATAAAGCCTAATGTCGGTAAACAAGCAATACAGGTTCACAAATAAAGTAATGGTGGTTCGGTAAGTTAATTGTTGCTTGGAATTGTTTGACGGAATAGATTACTTCAGATTTTACCACCACTAAAACTTTTACTACTACCCCCCATAAGGACACTGTGGTCGTGTATAAAATTTGGAGGCTTCTGATTCCTCCTGACTATGCCACGAAACAAGCTCCTTCCCTATAGGTGGTGTTTCGTAGCAATATTCGAAGGACTCATTCATCTCCAATTTTCTGACTACATCACCGGGTCCCTTAACGTTAGTCTGTGATCGAGGCTTAAGGGTGGTATTCAAGAACATAGATGGATGATGCGTGTGTTGTACGATGGTGTGGTTACAATACGATGCATCCCCAGGCCTGGCTAGACACAGCACACAGCCATCGTATGCACGGCTTTAGAATTGACCGTAAGGAGAGAGAGAGAGAGAGAGAGAGAGAGAGAGAGAGAGAGAGAGAGAGAGAGAGAGAGAGAGAAACAAACAGACAGACAAACACATAAATTGATGAGAGAGAAACAGAGACAGAGACTGATGTGTGGGAGAGGGGAGGTGTTATATTAGCTTTCCCTATCAGAAATGAGTACTGACGCACCTCCATGTCAGAGAGAGAGAGAGAGAGAGAGAGAGAGAGAGAGAAAGAAAGAGAGAGAGAGAGAGAACTATAGGATCACGTATGGAGAAATCAACACCCACGCAGGAGAGGGTATTATTCTTTCTGAGTTTCACATGAGTTATCAATGTGTGTATCCGACAACGTGTGAACCGCCAATTTAGCTTCTGTTAGCCGAAACACTTACCAGTATGAATCATATTATTTAGGTATAGGATGTTGAGGGTGTGTGTATAAGGATAGGAATGGTACAGTTGTGAAGGGAAACAGTGTATATATATAGGGAAGCAGAGGTAGCAATAATACAATACTAATATATTATAAACTATGCAAAACAGACATGACTTGTTGTGTGTTTTGTCAATTGAAATATGCTTATTATAATTATGTCATTGAAATATGATTATTAGTCTGTGACGATGACATTTTTTGTTAATAATAGTACTTTCCAGATGTTTTTTTTTTTCCTAATATTATGGATAGTTGTATTTTTTTTTTTTTTTTTTTTTTTTTTAGTTGTGTCATAGTAGTTTCCTTTCAGTTCCGACCAAGGGTAATAAAATAGCCGACAAATAGATCATTTTATAGTAGGCCTAAACTTTGACAGCCTCCAGTGTTTACATTACTATGTGATCACTATTATATTGAACAAAGATTATATTATATTATCATAATTCACGATGGTATTAGAAGACATCTCTCTCTCTCTCTCTCTCTCTCTCTCTCTCTCTCTCTCTCTCTCTCTCTCTCTCTCTCTCTACACACACACACACATACAAACACTTACAGTAGCCTAATACAGTATTGTCCTGCATCACCGTGACATTAATTAAAATAAAATGAGATAATCTCTTGCATTAGCGGATATTTCTAACATATAGGCAGTAGGCCTATAGTGTACAGAGACTTTGGAGCGTGACGGTTCATTATTAGTTAATCAGGAGCAATTAATTCCACCAAACTATTCCATGTAACTTGCCATCATTATTTTTATTAGTCGGGTTCTGTTTCCTGACATACTTAGGTGATTTTTTTTTTTTTTTTTTTTTTTTTTTTTTTGTGATGTAAGTCTTACCAATAATAATGCCTCTAGAAAAAACTAGGAAAAGAGATTGTAGAGGAAATAGCATATATGTGTGTAATAAAGGTAAGGTGATAACAAGGATTGAGACCATATATAATTAAGATAAGGGCATAGTACTGTACAGGGTTGATGATAAATCTGGAGTAGCTGCACGAGTCCTCCAAACTATGCCAGGCAACAGACCTCCATTATTTTAGTTAGTCTGGTCCTGTTTCTTGGCACACTTTGGATGAAGCAAAATATTCTAATCTGCCATAAATGTATTTCCAATCTAAACGAATTAATTAGATATTACTTAAATTATAAACACACTTGAAAACTATATACATTTTTATAACGATGTCATATTCATTAAGGGGGTGTGGGAGTAGGAGACAGGCTTGGGGGGGGGGGACTGGGGGGGTGCGGGAATAGGGGGACAGGCTTGGGGGGGTTTTGGGGGGGTTAGGTGGGGTGCGAGAATAGAGGGACAGGCTTTCTACCCACCCCAAGCCTGTCCCCTTATTCCCGCACCCTCCCAGTCCCCCCCCCCCCCCCCCCAAGACTGTCCCCCTACTCCTGCACCCCCCAAAACCCCGCCAAGCCTGCCCCCATATTCCCACACCCCATTAAATATACACATTTGAAAACTATATAGATATACTTTGCCAAGTAATAGTAAATTATATCCAATATATATTATGCACTCGATAATTATATACATATACTTGGCCAAGGAATATTCATAGCGTAGGTAGATACATACATACATATTATTCTCTGTGTAGGAAGCCAGGTTCATGGAGGTGTGCCGTGCCAGTTAAAAGATAAGGAAATGATAAGAGGACTGATAAAGTGTTAAGAGAGAGAGAGCAGCGTCTGTCTCCCAGTCAGTTAGTGAGTCAGTTAGTTAATGTGTGAGAAACCTACACCACGAGAAGACGGTGTGTGTGTGTATGAGAAGCAAACTGAGGCCGGCACTACTTACATCATACCTTCACAACATACCGAACTACTTACGTCCTACCTACACCACATACCGAACTACTTACATCATACCTACACCACATTACAAACGGAAGCATAATGAGGCTATATAAAGCTCTCGTCGTGTTAATCACAGGTATATATATATTTACTGTATTCAGGTCGTCATTTATCTAATTAGTGGTTTGATTGATTGATGTATATTAGGCGCCGCAACATCGAGGTCCCATAGCGCCAGAAAAAGGTGATAGAGAGGTGTGACAGCAAGCAGGAAGGAAATGAAAAGAAAAGAGGGACAGTTGAAGAATGGAAAGCTAGTGGCTGCATGGGTCTCTTATTAGTGGGGAAGGGAGGGGCAGCAGCTATATATAGGGAGGATGAATTGAAGAGCCTTGATAATTCCAAAGTATGTCAGGAAACAACAGAACCAGTTTAACAAAAATAATGGAAGGGGATTCGGAGGTGGATCAGTTATCTTTAATATTTAATTTTAACACATAAAAGTGACGTTTATTTTGTAGATTAACTGAATAAAGGGATAAATTACACTAGACCTAATCATAGAATATTGTCACAATGTAAGTAAATAGCTACAGATATTATATTGCCTCAATGTTAGTAAATAAAATATTATATAGTCATGTGAAGGAAAAGTGAAGAGGAGGAACAGAAGGATATCTTACATCTGGGTCTGTGTTACCAGGTGAAATACTGTTAGGAGAGAGAGAGAGAGAATCCAGGTTATATAAATGATTATCTTTGAGAGAGAGAGAGAGAGAGAGAGAGAGAGAGAGAGAGAGAGAGAGAGAGAGTAACCTGAATTAATCATCTTATCAGTGCGTAATCAATACAGTATCTTCATTTCCCGGACCTTACTCATTCCATCTCACTCTCTTCCTTATCCTTCCTTTCTTTCCACTCTTCCCTCTCTCTCTTCCTTTCTTTCCACTCTTCCCTCTCTCTCCTCCTTATCCTTCCTTTCTTTCCACTCTTCCCTCTCTCTCTTCCTTATCCTTCCTTTCTTTCCACTCTTCCCTCTCTCTCTTCCTTATCCTTCCTTTCTTTCCACTCTTCCCTCTCTCTCTTCCTTATCCTTCCTTTCTTTCCACTCTTCCCTCTCTCTCTTCCTTATCCTTCCTTTCTTTCCACTCTTCCCTCTCTCTCTTCCTTATCCTTCCTTTCTTTCCACTCTTCCATCTCTCTCTTCCTTATCCTTCCTTTCTTTCCACTCTTCCATCTTTCACATCCTCCTTTACTTCCTCTTCCTCCCCTTCCTATTATTACCTTTTCTTCCTTTCTTCTCCTCCATCTTCAACTCCTTCCTCTTTATTAACCAACTACTCATTCCTAGAAACTTTTAGCTAACAAACAGACCACATAAATTAACTAACTAAATAATGGTCGTCTGTTGTAAGGAATAGTATGGAAAAAATCAGTAACTCCAGATTTTTATATAAGAATTACAGATTTTATAATTCACCAGTAATAGTAATTGCCTTTTTTTTTTTAGTAATTTTACAACCCAATGTTTCTTATAGATTTTTTTTCTGCATAGCATTGCGTCCCATTTCCTTATCTTCGCCTACCACTTTCCTTTATACCGTTTCCTATACACCACTATCTCATATCCGGGTGGTATCTCTCTCTCTCTCTCTCTCTCTCTCTCTCTCTCTCTCTCTCTCTCTCTCTCTCTCCCTCAAAAGCACCGGATTTAAACCACACACACACACACACGCATGCACACACACACACACACACACACCCTTAACCACAAACTATATTCTCAGGCGTGGTGGCATTATCAAGTGCAAGACTCATGGATGAAGATGACATCGATATAAAAAAACACATGAAACCCCTCGCCACTCAACGCTTCCCCTCTGGTTCCATGAATGAGGATCGACTACATGCCAAGGAATATATCAAGGACACCTTCAGGCAGATCGGTCTTAGGGTGGTAGAACATCGCTTCAATACTTCCATCAACCCGGATCTTACTGGAACCACCTATGATCAGGAAGTAGTAAGTGGATTTTTTTCTGCCAGCCATAATGTTCTTTCTTTCTTTCGTCGCATCCGTTTCCATGAATTGTTTTCCGTAAAGTTTTCTGTTTGTGCTTTAGTGACGTGTGGTACTTGTTACAGAGCACTTGGTAATTTCAGTCCTATTTTATTTTCCACTGTTGTTTTGGGTGTGAATTATATTGTTTTCTATGAATCAGTGTTAAATAAACTCTCATTATCTAATGGCTTTGTATTGCACAAAGAGTGTTTAGTGCATGTACAGTCGGCGGCATAAGTCCTGTCGCCTCACCTGCTTCACCGAGACAGGCAGTGTTCATGGACTCGAGAAATACACGCGTTTTCTACACCTAATAATCTCGAGTCTATGAACATCGCGTGCCTCGGTGAAGCAAGTGTGGCGACAGGACTTTTGCCGCCGACTGTACACTAGAGAGAATAGGCTACTGCTGGTATCTTAATATTCGTGTCTGTCCCCTCTGACAAAAATTAGAGTTAGAGATATACTTGTACAATACACACACGAGCGTACACAAATAACTTTCCATGCATATAATCAATTGTATATTTTGGTATGCAATACTTTTCCATTTATATAAACCAATATCTACACAGGTAGAGGGTGTGAACGTGATTGGTATAGCTGATGGAGTGAGTAGCAAACCTGGAGCTGTGGTACTGGTTGGTGCTGACTATGACACTAGTGGTACAGATGACCCCATGTATAACAACGGGGCAGGTATTGCTGTCATGTTGGAGGCAGCTTATCAGTTCTACTTCAACACACATTGGTCAGGGATGTACGTCCTTAACTACACCACCATTTTTGTCGCCTTTGATCTCAACACCAGAGAACATGTGGTCAGTATTCTCCCTCAACTACACCACCGTTTTTATTATATTTGATTCCAACACTAAAGAGCATGTGGTATATTAACACCATCGATTATGTCACATTTAATTCCAACACCACAGAGTATATATGTGGTTAGTAAGGTCCCTTCATGTATATCCGACATATCGCCGTACAGCATCCACGGCCCGACGTCGTGCCTGTAAATACCATGAGTGTCTATGAGATGGACACCTTCACACATATGATTACAGCCACCGTTGTCAACACCTCACCCATATCAAAACGGTACCGCATAATGCCATAGACAGCATGAAAAACACAACACTATGGACGCATTGAATCAGGTCGACCATTTGTCGTCTTTTAACTCGTTGGCGACGCTAATATATCCAAAATTTAGTTTCCTGTGGTAGTACAGATAAAGGAAGTATTATAGGCAGTATAGCATGGAGAATATTAGACGGAGATAGAAGGAGGAAAAGGGAAGTGAGGGTGAGAATAAAAGGAAGATCCATATTGATAATTATGTAAGGAAAAAAAAAAATGCGAGAGTTTTGGCAGTCGTAAGGAGGAATAGGAGACTTGGTGGAAGGAATGGAAGAGAGAGTGAGAGTAAGATGCAGAGGAAAAGAAAATCTGTTGAGGGGGAAAAGAAATAAGAGGGAGTGCTACCTGGGAAGTAAGGGGATGGAAGAGAAAGGAAAGGGAAGGGGAAGGAAAGAAATGAAATTAAAGGCGCATATGGAGACAAGTAGGGACACATGCAGGTACAACAGATACATCAAATAAATCTCAGCCTCTATAGTGAGAAAATGGAGTCAAGTGATGGGTAGTAACATGCAGCTCATAGTCGTGTTGTGTGATTCATGACAAACAACATCCACACACAACAACAGGACATTCTCTGTAATGTATGTATGGTATCGTGACGTGGACGGTGAAAGGTCAGTGTATATGCATGAAGCGGGCCTAACTCATACACTTCATAATTATCACCCAGGATTATTCAAACATATAATTATACATTACTGTACTAAGAGTATACAATGAAGTCTTTATAGTGTCATTAATTAATAAAATCGTGTGCCATTATTTAGGTCGTAGGGAGTATATTACTTGGCTGAAAAATTGTCTGAAAACATCGACGGGAAAATTTGCCGATTTGATGTTCGATTAATTATTCTGATAATGTGGCCTTCTATTTAACAACCCTTAGAGTGGATCCGGCAAGCCAGGAGGTCGACATTTCGTGGAAGAATGGTTGTGGAACTTCCTCAATCAATCCAGCACCAACTTCGGAGGAGCTGTTATACTCGACTCAGTCATGAACGTCAACTACGAGGAAGCATCTCAAAGGAATGACCAACAATTTGCTGATGTGAGTGCTGGGCATATAATTGGAACACACACACACACATCTATATAGACAAATGTTGTGGTGTGTGTGTGTGTGTGTGTGTGTGTGTTATGTACAATGTATGTGCAGTGGTGCCTCATTTTACTAAACCCACTTGACGTTGTGCTCGTTATTAGTGAAGGCAATTGGACTAATACATAATATACAGTTAGTTTATTAATTAAGGGTTTAAATCTCTAATCATCTTCGTCTGTTGTGTTCGTCCTTCAACCAATTTTCTCTTCCCCCTTCCATCTAACCTAACCTAACCTAACCTAACCCTACACAGCTGTATCCTGACACACAAGAGCGACTGGTGGAGAGCAAGTTCAAGGGTGATTTTCTTGGCTTGGTAACCGTTGAGAATGATGAGAAGAATGTTGCACTGAGGGATTTGTTCACTGGACTGTACAACAAGGTTAGTTTGAAATCTCTGGGCCATATTTGATAAAGTAAAGTTTGTTCCTAAGTTACGATTTTGTTCGTATGCGTTATATTCCGCTCCCACTCCTCCCTTTGCCCAGACCAAGTAGAATATATTTGGAGAACCTACGTGTATACACATGTATCCTCTTGTATGCAGGGAATGTGTTATGTGATGTAATTATTATTATTTTATTTTATTATTCTGTTCACTCCAGGTGAAGTGGTGGATATTCATTTATATATTCAATCACTGGTTTGTGTATGACAGAGCGTCAAAGTCCGAAGTAAATATAATGGTTACTCCCAAACACGTCACAAAATATGAGTGTAACCCAATTAAGTGGTTTGGGTGGCTGATACAACAGTCAATCTCCTTATAAGTTAATAATTATATACTTATGAATATACAGGATCGCAAGAGGCGTCCATTCCACCTAGAAGATTTGTCCATTCGAAGGGGCGTCAACATGAACACAATGGTGGAGGAACTGACCAAACAGGAATCCTATCACTTCTGGACCTTCTCAAATAACAACAACCAAGTACCCCTACCAGCCATCCTCCTCACTGATACACGTAAGTCAATACAGTACAGAAGGCCCTCGATAGTCTGACATAAATTACTATAGTCATTTTTTACATGCTCAGTAAATCAATTAGTCTGTATGGAAATGAATAACACACATTCACACACACACACACACACACACATTCACACACACATTCACACACACACACACACACATTCACACACACACAAACACACACACACACACACACACACACACACACACTATAATTTTAACACAGCCTCAGTAACTCACTAGTCTGTATGGTATAATAAAAGTGATGGATACAATTTTTTTTTTCATTGTATATCGAGTGTTTACAGTACACCACACTTATACATACATACACATACAGAAAAGCTCCGTACCCGTGCTCCCAATCCGTCCTGTGAGCGAATCTGCCGCCCGGAAGATCTACTAACAGAGGAGAGGGTCGAGTTTATGGAGGCTACAACGAATGGCCTTATTCACTTCCTCATGCGACGACAGGGAACCCGTAAGGAAGGTAGGTCGCGTTTATTATGTGCCTTTTTTTCCTGCCATTTTGTGTGTGTGTTTTTTTTCTAGCTTATTTAAGGGGGAAGGTAGGAGGTGAGTCTTTGTATGGTAGTTTCTGTATACCTTCCTGACCTTGCCTTGTTATATACGGTATACCTATAGTGAGGTTGTACAGTGTTGGGGGTAAATCTGGAACAACTGATTCATTTAAACTGTTCCACACAAACAGGCAATATTTAATTTTGTTATTTTAGTTCTCCTTCCTGGCCTGTTTTGGAAATATTGAGGAGCTCTAATGCCCTAAAAGTGTAATGCGCCTATAATTAAAACTATTACTACCACAAGCATCGGACCTAAACCCGATAGGGGATAGAATAATTTTCTTACATAACACTCTCTGACCTAACCCAACCCGACCTATCCGCACCTAACTTATCCAAACCCAACCTAACCTAACCTAACCTAACCTACCCTAACCTAATCCAATCCAACGTACTCTAACCTCACCCAGCCCAACTCAACCAAACCTACTTTATTCTAACCCAATCTAACCTAATTCAACACAACACAACACAACCAAATCCAACCCAACCTGACCAAACCTAATCTAATCTAATCTACTGTAACTTTTTTCCCCACAGATTTGAGTGGTGCCATGACCAGCCTTCCCTCAGTCTTCACATTACCATTAGTGCTTCTCTTCGGTCGTCTCTTCCATTAACTGTTATCAACATGAAGAATGACAAGTGTATAATTAATTACACAAGAGTCTTTTGGTGGTATTATTACCTAATATTATTGTTATTCCAGACTCTTTACTTCCCGACAAGAGGGGCATATGTTTGACCAGGTGTCTCAAAGACAGTGGTTTCTGACTGTACATACATACATACATATATGATCAGCGTGTGAGCCTGTGAGGGTAGTACTCAGATGACACCCATACATACATACATAGCATTATCGTAATTGCTGGGGCAATACTTTAAGGGTTTGGGCGCCCCTTCGGCCCCAGTCACTAGCTTTTACTTCTTCAACTGTCCCTCTTTTCTTTTTATTTCCTTCCTGCTTACTGTCTCACTTCTCTATCACCTTTTTCTGGCGCTATACCACCTCACTGTTGTGGCGCCTAATAACAATTATTGAATCCATTGTAATTGTTGCATTATTATTAAAGATACTAAATTAATAAGTTTATTTTTATACTGTGTTAAGATTAACTTAATAAAACCAATGTAGGTTTATTTCAAACAACAGGTTGATAAAGGGGTATTGTAATCACCCCATGTGTATGCCAGTGCATGGGTATTGTTATCACTGTGTGTATGTTAGTTTATGGGTATTGTTATCACCCCGTGGGTATGAGTAGTAAAATCATCGAGTGTGTATGTCAATGCAGAGGGATTGTAATCATGACGTGTGTATGTTAGTACAGGGTTAGTGTAATAACCCCGTGTGTATGTGTCAGTGTAGATGTGGCACCACTGTGTTTGTTTAGTTGTAGTAATAATAAATGTGGCACCACTGTGTTTGTTTAGTAGAGTATAATAATAAATGTGGCACCACTGTGTTTGTTTAGTAGAGTATAATAATAAATGTGGAACCACTGTGTTTGTTTAGTTGTAGTAATAATAAATGTGGCACCACTGTGTTTGTTTACCTTTAATAGAGTAATAGTAAATGTGGCACCACTGTGTTTGTTATTTATCATCATCAATATCCCTCTTCCCTTTTTCCCTGAGTGGCTCTATACCATCAATGTAGGAAACTCGACAAGTAAAGGGGTTTGTTTAGCTCTGAAAGTATTTGACCCTTTAGTGGGATAATTGTTAGAAAGTGGCTTCTTCAACTCTCACTCCCTCTTGTATCGTAGGAGAGAGAGAGAGAGAGAGTAATGGAGAAGAGATGGAGCCAAATGAACAAAAGATTGGGACGATAGGAGAGAAGATAAAGAGAATATATATACTCCATATAATGGTAGAAAAGAAAATGCCAATATAATTTCATAATAAGTTAAAGTCAACCTAACCATTGACAGAGTGTTGTTTAGTTGCTGATAAGCGATGACACTAATGATATTAACCCTTAAATCATGGATGAAGACATTGGTCGTCGCTGCCAACAAGTGTAGGTAACCACGAGTAACAATACAAGTCGATATCGCAGTTCTTACATTTGTGTGCCTCCTGATATACCGTACTTGATTAGGTTCACAACAGAGGGTGTGTGTGTATTCTGATGCTCCCTCGAGTTTTGCTAGTGTTGGAATAGCTGTCAGTATGTGAAGAAGTATTTTCAGCACTCTGCTTTTGCGCTACTTAATTAAAATATATGTACGTATAAACGACAGTGACATTATATTTCATATCATGTTGATGAAAATGTGATTTTGACACATTCTATGACTAAATAAAAAATGATAACGTAAGAGTGTAAAAATGTGATTTGAGTTGTAAGTAGCCTGTAACTCTTGCGAGGCAATAATTGAAGGTCTCATTTATCTCTAAAATTCTGACTACATTACAGGGCCCCTTAAGTCAGAAAGAAAGGGACACACACACACACACACACACACACACAGAGAGAGGTAGGTCAGCTTGCACCAAAGAAAAAGAAGGAAAGGAGGAACAGCAAGCACCAAGGAAAAATGAAGGAAAATGAGTGACAGTGGAAGAGAGAGAGAGGGAGAGAGATGAAAAGAAAGATTGGATCTGGTCCGAAGAGGTGCCAAAACCCTTGAAGATAACAGGAATGAGGGAAAGAACTATACTTAAAATGACGGTCAGACAGACAAACAAACAGACAGACAGAGAGAGACAAGATAAGAGGCCGATAAAAAAGTGATTAAGGGATAGTAGTATATATTTTGTGACATTGTACAGAAGCTCCTTGATTCCTCCACAGTATGCCAGGAAACAAGGCCAGATGAACAAATAGAATGGCAGTCTGTTGTTGCTTGAAATAGTTTGTAGGAATTATCAGTCGCTCCTGCTTCACCACCACCACCACCAACAACAACGACAACAACAACGACAACAACAACAACAACGACAACAACAACACTGTGTAACTATCGCCCCCCTCCCTTTGATTACGTCCCTCCCTCATTATCACTCACTCACTCACTCACTCGGCTCTTTCAACTCGCAAGCGGCCACATACATACATCTCTTCAGCAGCATCTCATTATCACTCACTCACTCACTCACTCGGCTCTTTCAACTCGCAAGCGGCCACATATATCTCTTCTGCAGCATCTCTCAAAAGCAAGTAGTACATCTGATATAATTATACATTTTTTTGATTAATATTATAATACGTTTCAAAGCACAAGTCCCATTACAGTCTTTCATATAAATCTTTCGGTAAATATGGTTCATCTCCTTAATTAAGCACGTTTGAAATCCATATATTATTATATATATATTATAACACACACACACACACATACCTATTGTAAGAGTAACAGATGCTCTCTGTCTTTTATATACAAAACTGGTCAACTCTGAATCACAAATACACACACACTTTAATGCAAGAGTTAATTAACCGTTACTTAATCTGGAGCAACTGATTCCCTCAAACTATTCCAAGCAACAGGCCACCATTATTTTTGCTAATCAGATCCTGTTTCCTGGTATACTTTGAAGGAATCAAAGTGCTTCCATGTACCAAAAGTATACTATAAGTTCCTTAAGGGTTAATTCTTTTGTTGGTGAATTGGAAGGTGTGTGATTCCCTTAAGGGGGTGTGGGAGTAGGGGACAGGCTTGGGGG
Source organism: Petrolisthes manimaculis (assembly GCA_034508575.1). Taxonomy (NCBI): domain Eukaryota; kingdom Metazoa; phylum Arthropoda; class Malacostraca; order Decapoda; family Porcellanidae; genus Petrolisthes; species Petrolisthes manimaculis. The sequence continues at coordinate 159,474 of JAWZYT010001091.1, read as the reverse complement.
GGGGGGGGACTGGAGGGGTGCGGGAATAAGGGGACAGGCTTGGGGTGAGTAGAAATCCTGTCCCCCTATTCCCGCACCCCCCTAACCCCCCCAAAAAAAAACAAGCCTGTCCCCCTATACTCCTGCACCCCCCCAACCCCTCAAGCCTGTCCCCCTATACTCCTGCACCCCCCCAACCCCTCAAGCCTGTCCCCCTATTCCCACACCCCCTTAAACTATGCCACGAAATACATCCCCAGTTATATACAGTAATACTACGGAGTGTTGCTGTGTTCTGGTATACTGTCTGTAGTTAGGAAGAATCACCAGCCTTACAATTCATCACTAAGAAAACCTCCTCTTATTTTAAAATCCATTACAGCCACTCAACACCACTGCTGCCTTCACCAACACCACTGCTACCTCCACCAACACCACTGCTACCTCCACCAACTCCAAGACTATTATGTCCCAACACAACACACAGGTAAATAAAGAGTGTAATAAATATAATATAGTAATAATAATATAATATAGCAATAATTATAATTCTAGTAAATGCTGGCACAACTAAATTCCTCTAAAGTTTCCCTAGCAACAACAGACCACTATTATTTTCAGTAATTTTATCCTGTTCCCTAGCATATGTTTAAGAACAGAGTATACTTTTGGTGAATTGGAGTGCCTTGATTCCTCCAAAGTATACCAGGAAACACGAGCAGATGAACAAAAATAATGGTGCTCTGTTACTGGAAAAAGTTTGGAGGAATCATTATCTCCAAAAATGTCCAAGCTATACCCTCCCCTTAAGGACCCTGTGATTGTGTATAAAATTGGAGACTTCTGATTCCTCCTCACCATGCCACGAAACAAACTCCTTCCCTATAGGTGGTGTTTCGTGGCTATATTTGAAGGACTCATTTTTCTCCAACTTTTAGACTACATCACAGGGTCCTTAAGGAATCAAGGCGCTCCAATTAAAATAATGCTAATAATAATAATGTGTCGGTAAATTGGAAGGCTACTGAATTCTCCAAACAATGTTACAAAACCGGTGCCTTATTGGTAACACTTAGGCGAATTGTATCCCGATATAGATTACGGCAATCACTATATTTCAATTCATTCTCCTCCCTCCCTCCCTCCCTCCCGCTCTTATCTCTATTATTCTCCTCCCTCCCTCCCTCCCTCCCGCTCTTATCTCTATTATTCTCCTCCCTCCCTCCCTCCCTCCCGCTCTTATCTCCATCATTCTCCTCCCTCCCTCCCGCTCTTATCTCCATCATTCTCCTCCCTCCCTCCCTCCCTCCCGCTCTTATCTCTATTATTCTCCTCCCTCCCTCCCGCTCTTATCTCCATCATTCTCCTCCCTCCCTCCCTCCCTCCCGCTCTTATCTCCATCATTCTCCTCCCTCCCTCCCGCTCTTACCTCCATCATTCTCCTCCCTCCCTCCCTCCCTCCCTCCCGCTCTTATCTCTATTATTCTCCTCCCTCCCTCCCTCCCTCCCGCTCTTATCTCTATTATTCTCCTCCCTCCCTCCCGCTCTTATCTCTATTATTCTCCTCCCTCCTTCCATCCCTCCCGCTCTTACCTCCATCATTCTCCTCCCTCCCTCCCTCCCTATCTCTCTTACCTCCATCATTCTCCTTCCTCCCTCCCTCTCTTACCTCCATCATTCTCCTCCCTCCCTCCCTCCCGCTCTTATCTCAATCATTCTCCTCCCTCCCTCCCGCTCTTATCTCTATTATTCTCCTCCCTCCCTCCCTCTCTTATCTCCATCATTTTCCTCCCTCCTTCTCATGCATGCTTTATCTCAACATCCCTTATTATTTGTGTGTGTATGTGTGTGTGTAACAGTATGCTCCGTTTTTATCTTTAAATTTATCTCACTTTCCACCTTCTCTCCATCTCCTCTCTCCATCTCCTCTCTCTCTCTCTCTCTCTCTCTCTCTCTCCCCCTTGTATGTATTGTTTCAGAATGCGTTGGTGTGTGCCTCGTGCCACAAGCCATACGACAACAAACATCGCCTACCAACCACATCTTCCACTTGCTTCCACACCTCATGCTCAAACTGCCTCTTTTACCTCGCTCTCGTGGCTGATGATGGAGGAGAAGGAGGAGGAGAAGAAGTGGTAGAAGAGGAGGTGGTGGTGGAGGAGGTGAAGAAAGGAGAGGAAAGAACGTGGCCAGGTGAGATCAAGGTGAATGAAGATAATGGTGGTATACCAGGAGGTCGAATCATTCAGTGTCCAGGATGCCAAACAGATGTCAACACAGACACCTTTTACACAGACAAGTAAGTCTTTAATTAAGGAAGCAATGATACTGACACCCGTAGTTTTAAAACATTTGAGAGCCCTTACTGGAGATCTATGAATTCTCCAAACTACTACTCCAGGCAACAGATTCCCTATTCGAAACACTGAAGTGTTTTGTGACCTGGATTATTTGGAGAGTTCATAGAGCTCCAGTAAGGGCCCTCAAATGTTTTAAAACTACGGGTGTGATTCTTCTAAACTCTTCCAAACAATGTCACTGTTTCGTGGCGTAGTTTAGAGAAATTAGTTGAACTTCAATTTACTGAAAAAGGGTTCCCCCTTTAATTAAACACTTAAAATACATGTACCCAATTTAACAGACCAGTAAGTCCTTAAAAGGGATAGGACAGTGTTGGTAAATTTGGAGCACATGATTTCTCCAAACTACTCCAAGCAACAGGCGGCAATATTTTATGTGAATGTGGTCCTATTTCCTGGCATACTTTGGAGGAAACAATGTGCTTTAATTTACCATACAGTACTGTAAGTGTATTATTCCCTTAAGAGAATTATTTTCCTTAGGCAAACTGAAAGGCTTCTGCTTTCTCCATTGTACCATTTTACTGTTATCTTTAAAAAATTCAGCAAACTGAACTACCCAAGAGATTACAAAAAAAATAATTTACATGTCAGTAGGCTACAGGGATGGTATAATTAAAATAATGTTTAATTTACAGTTTGATATTGAACCAAGTGAAGCAGAAGAGACTTGATGAACTTCCCGTCATTGATGAGTTGATTATCTCTGAACTGACTCTCAACCCTTCAGTAGCACCACCTCCACCTTCACCTCCACCTCCACCTCCACCTTCCACCACAACACAACAATACAATGAAAATATAAAAGACCTGATTGACTTTCTGGACGGTCCTGACGCTCAACACTATTTAGAGCCAAAACCACAGTCCAAACAGCCACTACCACAACCACCACAACCCTCACCATATCCTGAGCCTACAGCACCATCCATACATCCACAACCCTCACCATATCCTGAGCCTACAGCACCATCCAAACATCCACAACCCTCACCATATCCTGAGCCTACAGCACCATCCATACATCCACAACCATCACCGTATCCTGAGCCTACAGCACCATCCAAGCATCCACAACAATCACCATATCCTGAGCCTACAGCACCATCCAAGCATCCACAACCCTCACCATATCCTGAGCCTACAACACCATCAAAACATCCACAACCCTCACCATATCCTGAGCCTACAGCACCATCCAAACATCCACAACCTTCACCATATCCTGAGCCTACAACACCATCAAAACATCCACAACCACTACCACCACTTCAACCGGTTGGATTCCAGTCCCCGGTTGGCCAAGCAGACTGGTCCCCAAGTCAACCAAACCAGGAACATCAACCACAACAACAAACAATACCAGTAATTGGATGGACTCAGTCTCTCCCTGGGTCCGGGAGTATAGAGTCTGCAGATGAACTTTTTCACCACACACATTCGTCCCATGCCAGCGAGAGTGTTCCTATGGGTTGGGTTGTAGGAAGACCTCAATATTCAGAAGAACAATAAGGAGAGGCATTTCGGAAATCAGGATTTTTTGCAATGCAGGCTTTTACATCATCGACTATTGCATTAATATTAAGTATCAATGTATATTAAAAATTGCAACCTTTCCAAACTTTCAAAAACGCTAATTTTTTCAATCATTTTTTTCAATTTTTAACGATTCCAAGATAAAATGTTTCATCTTCACTATTCCCCGACGAATAAAAAAAAAAAAAATAATAATAATAAAAAAAAAAAATAATAAAAAAAAATAATTAAAAAAGATATATTATTAAAAAAAACGATTAAAAAAACTAATTATTAAAAAACGACGGGGGATGCGGCGAGCGAAGAGAGCGGCGAGAGGGGGCCGAGCGCAGTGAGGTGCGAGCGGAGCGAGCAGCGCCGCAGGCAAAAGCACCCACGGCATAGCCGTGGTGGGCGAAGCCCAGTGCTTGTCAATATTAATATTATCTATATTATCTTTTGTGATCGTTTCAGCTGAATTTGGGTTAAATATTTACATTGTTTACCTAATGTTCGTTTGTGGAGGTTTGGAGGAATAAGTGTTTCTCTATTTCGTCGTCATAAAAAAAGAAACATTTAATTTTAAGAACAAAAAACAACAGACGTATAAATAATGTGTCGTCATCTACTGGAGGTGGAGGAGAAGCATTGAACACCACCAAGCTACACACACTCATCTAATGTGACACTCAATAATATCAGTGCCTCACAGGAGTTAAAGGCTACTTACTTACTTACTTACTCACACCCTACAGTTCCGAGATTGATGTAACAAAAATAAACGGTACATGAACTGAGATTGATGTAACAAAAATAAACGGTACATTTCTAACACATCTTTACTACCCACTACACATCTTCACTACAAATTTCTAACTATACATCTTAACTACCTTTCTCTTATCTTCACAACCTTTCTCTTATCTTCACTACACATTTTCACTAACTACTCCTTTTCCCATATTCTTTCAACTGTCAATCAAATTTCTTGCTATCCTTCTTATCCATCTCTTTCATCTGTGGTTGCTTACTGTCTCTCCTTCGTGATTACTTCATGTTCTGTATATCCAAACATTTCTCTCTCGTGCTACAGGGTCTTCCAGGGCATCGGCAGAGATCATTTCCCCTCTTATAAATATACAAGTTAATCCTCGCGTGGGTTGTTCGCTCTCTCCTAACTTATATTCTAGATTCACTACTAATTATCATAAAATAAATAAATTGAAAAAAAAAAAAAGAGTATTTTTTAATCTATTTAAATATAAAATGGGATAATTGATTATTAACTGTGAGAAGGATGTTATTAGTTTCCTTGCAACTCTTCTGATCTGAATTGCATTATTAAATCCAAATAGATTTTCCGAAGTGCATTTCAAACTCCCCATTATAAAAACCTTTGACATAATGTGGAGTGGGTCATTAAAAGTGAAGTCACACTGTTCACTCAATGGTGTGAGTTCATCTGAGGTGAGTTGTGTCTCCATTTGTCCTAAACTGACCCAACTGGCATTAGTCACTACAACAAAGGTGGAGGAAGGAGTCACTGTTTGGGACATTGATGGCACACAAAACACACTAACAAAAGTACACAGATTGATGGCACCAAGAAGGAGTAGTCGGGCACAGATAAAGGATTCAAAGTGTTCAGATAAGGATGTAAGAGCTTCAAAGGCTTCAAAGGCTTCAAATAGCACACTGGGCTGTATAAACGATATCTGCTTTGCTTCCAGTGGTCAAATAATTGCTTTGGGATGTTCGGATCATCATATCAGGATTTGGGCAGTTCACTATAAAGGTTCAGCCAAGGAATGTAGAGGTCATAGTGGTTCAGTCAATTCAGTTCATTTCTCACCAGATGAACAACTCCTAGCTTCAGGTTCAGATGATATGACGGTGAAGCTGTGGAAAAAAGGTTCACCTTCTCATTGTTTCACTCTGAAGTTTCACAAGGCTTCAGTTCACTGCGTCAGATTCTCTCCGAGTGGAAAATTTCTGGCATCGTATTCAAAACATCTCATAGCACTCAGTGACGTCACCAAGGGAACACTAACACACACCTATCATTTTGGAAGCTCTCCTGATCTTCAAAGCATTAATCCTAGCATTCCTGAGGATTATATTCTAAGCAGCAGTTCTGATGAATTTCGAAGCACCATTCCTAATGATGTTCAAAGCAGCAATCCTGATGACTTCCGAAGCATCCCCACCGCCTTAGCTTTTAATCAAACCTTACCTTTACTTTGTGTAGGAATGAGTGATGGTAATATAAAGATATTTGACAGTAGAAGTCATTGTCTTCATCAACTACACACACCATAGCAAGGCTCCATTCACTGCCTTGCTTTCCACGGTTGGCTTCTAGCAGCAACAACCAACCAAGGTAAATGTTTACTTCTCGACACACGCTTCGGAACACAAAATCGGATCTTTGCACCCAAGGATTCAAAAATGCTCACTTGTTGCTTCGATTCTGAAGGAAGAGAACTTATGTTAGCCAGCAGTTGTTTATTGGATGATGATGATGATAAATTAATAGTCTGGAGGTTGGAGGTTGGACGTAACAACAGCAATAATAATTCGAGTCTCCCGTTTCTTGTGGATGTTGCCAAGTGTTGGAGTGCTAAGAAAGTGAAGTCCGAAGCCTTAAATAAAGCTTTGATCACCTCTAAAACCAAGAAAAGGAAACAAGAAGATTCAAATAAGGCTCCATTCAACTCAAACAAAGCTTCATTTACCTCGAATGTCAAGAAAACGAAACTCGAAGCACCAAATTATGCTTCATTGACCTCCGAAGCCCAGAAAGGTGAAACTCCTTTAATGTGTCAAGAGGAGAACAACGAACTCACGAACTGGGCACCTGACTTAGACCTGTGGGGAGGTGAGAGGAAGACAAACCCACTACACCCTACCCAAACCCCCTACCCACCCCTCCTCTCCATCCAGGAATTCTATAAGGAAAATAAACCGTGTTATCGTACGTCCGCCAGCCCTAATTCCTATTATTCCACCTCTTCGTGTGAATCCATGCCCGATATTCATAGTAGTAGTAATAGTAATAGTAGTAGTAATGATGGTGGTGGTGGTGGTGGTGGTGGTGAAAGTGACTGAACGAGTGTGATAGAAAAATAACCAAGGCCTGGATGATAATATATTGGACGAAAGTGAAGGATATAAAGGTGTTGAGGACAGCAAGTTAACACACAGGAAATGGAAGGAAAAGTGCAACAAACAAGCATGAAGGAAAACAATTAGAAGAATAACTATAGGACAGCAAGCAAACACGAAAGAAGGAAATAAAAGGAAAGGAGGGACAGCTGGAGGATATAAATATAGAGAGTGGCTCGGGTGTGAAAGGGTGCAAAAACCTTTAAAATACTGCCCACATAAAATAATATGCCTAAAATAGAAAAGATGTAATTTATATTTTCCTTTAATAGGTTTTATAATATATCCAAACGGAATTTCAGGCCTAACATAGACTTCTATTTATCAATTTAAAGGGGATGTTACAGTGTTGGTATATCTGAAGCAAATTATTCCTCCAAACAATTCCAGGCAAAAGATCACCTTTACTTTAGTTAATCTGGTCTTGTTTTCATTAAATATTTTAGAGGAATCAAAGTGCTCCCAATTTCTACCCATAACAAAGAAATCATTAACACGTAGTAGAATAAAGCTAGTTACTATTTGTAAAACATATGAGAATGAGTGGTGACAATCTTTGAGGTGAAGATTCATAACACACAGCTCCTTACTTCATCTACATACATTGATGTCTCATTGTTAGTGGAGGGTGCAGCAAGTTATACTGTTTTCTCACCTGAATTGGAGTCATCTCTAGGGGGCTGGGTTGGCTGTCGTCTCTGTAACCACTTCAGCTCTACATTGTATGAACTGTATGCCATTCGGGATGCTGTAAGCCTTGGTTGTCAACGTGGAGTGAATGCTGTCATCTTCTGTGACTCCAAACCTGCCCTTCATTCCCTCTCTAGTGTTCAGCCCACACACTTTACTCTTGTTCAGCAGATTTATATTCCAGAGGGCAGTGGCGAACCTCCCTTCACTGAGTGTCACTATTGTCTGCCCCGCCACACTGTCCGACACTTGCTACCCCAGGCCCAGGGTCTGCCGCTTGGTGTGGTTTGTCGACACCTCTGAACCATGAATCTCATAGGATACTGTTCCGAAAGCAGTTTCGACTGAACATGAGAAGTAAATACAGTATAGCAATGTTTTCAAATGATGATAAAGCTGGAAAGCAAAACCAAAATAGTAAGGATACTGAAACACTGTCGTAACTTAATTAAGACTACAACATCCTTTAATAAAATTTGTGAATCGAACTCTCGTCCCTACTTTGTTTACGTTCGAAATGGGAGTACAAAATTAGCTACATGGCAACTTTCACAGTCATAAATAGTTTTAAAGACATGTTCCTTACCTTTCAAAATTCAGTACAAAACTAAAATATAAACTCGTAATTTAAGGGTAGGACTACTAGGGTACTGAATCATCCAAACTATATAATAAAACAGGTCTCCAATTAGAAACAATGAAGTGATTTGTTTCCTGGGATAGTTTGGAAGAATCAGTAGCCTTCACATTAGTTAACAAAGAAGAGATTATCACTTGAGAACAGAAAAAATAATCCATTATTTTGGTATGAGTCTTAAACACTTTGACGAGCTTAATAATGCAAACTTTGTAAGAAGTGCCAACTCGTAGATACTTTATGAAAATCGTGCTAAGATTCTATATATCCTGGTTCGTGACTGAGTGTATTATTATCCCTCTGAAGATCGTCCCAATAAGTTCTCTCCAAGTAGACTGAGGGAAGCCATAACAACACCCAGTGCTAGAAGGTAGAAGGCTCCCTGAAGGTGGCTCAGACTCAACACAACTTCCTTCTTTTCATCCTGAGAAAAAAAAAAGGTTAATAAAATAAAAAATACTATATGTAATTATAAGCTTCACAGGCTCGCAAACTGAAAAAAAACAAGAGACATTTGAGAAACGATTGCACGCCAATGTACCAAAAGTGCATTACTTATCCACTTAAATTTTGCCTTAAGAGTTGGACAGAAAAGATGTGAAGTGTTTGTATGTACAGTACCTGAATAACAAGTTGTTGTGAAGTGTCAGAAGTGTCAGAATCCACTTTAGCCTTGTCTCTGTTACTCCTGACTCTATCCTCCATGATGCTCTCAGTCCAGTATTCTATAAGACCCGCGTCCTCAAGGCGAGAACGCAGGTTGATAAATGAGTTGAAGAAGGGCGCACCCATCCTGCAGAAGGCAATGAATCGGGTAATTAAATTGGTTGTAAAAAGAAGCCCCTATCCTGCAGAAGGCAATGAATAGGGGAATTAAATTGGTTGTAAAAAGAAGCCCCTATCCTGCAGAAGGCAATGCAGTAGGAAATAAATTGGTTGAAAAAAGACGTCCCCATCCTGTAGAAAAAAAACTGCATACACACTGATTTATTAAGATTATTGGATGAATACATTTAAATAAGAATTAGAGAAATGACGTCAATAAAGATTCCTCCTCTCTTACTACTACTGTGTTTTTCCCTATCCAACGTAAAGGTGTTAAAGTTGTAAAGGTCTTGAAGGCAAATTAGGAGGGATACTGACTCATCCCAACTATTATCATGAAACAGAGTTGTTCTTATTAGGAATATTAAGGTGATTTACAACCTGTGATAGTTTGGAGTATACACATTCAATAGCACAACAAAATACAAGAAGAGGTTCTCCCGTTAATTGAAATGGGAACTGTGATTTTACAATTAGGTAGGTAGGGCACGTGTTAATTGTATGTGAGTAAAATTATTTAATATTAAACTATAAAGCAAAACAGCGGGCTTCTCAAAAATATTGTACAGTACGTCATATACATTGTCTGTATAAAATGGACTTTAGACAGCAGCATGTTTATAATGTATACATTATTTTTGGTGTTGGTGAGGAAACTAAAAACATAATCTTGTCATTATAGAAATATGATTGTATAAGTTAAATAATACAATACGTATAAGTATATAATAGTACTAACCTAACTCCTGAACACTGAACTCTTCCTTACTGACATACACAACACTCTGTCCAAATGTGTCAGTACAATACGTATAAATATATAATAGTACTAACCTAACTCCCCATCCGTAGCAAGACATAACACTGAACTCTTCCTTACTGACATACACCACACTCTGTCCAAAGGTGTCAGTGTAGTATGACTGGATGGCAACCATGATGTAGTTCTTGAGCATAATGAAAGAGAATCCACCAGCCAGAAGCTTGTTCATACCTTCACGTAACCCAAGCACCTGTATCAGAAAAAATTATAATTGGCCATGCATATGTTTGAGTTATATCATTATATATTACGTAACGGCAGCACCTTTACAAGAACTTAATTGGTTAGAATTATAATCGGCTGAGTTATTTAGAATACAATATAATTTAGGTAATTCTTAATGGTAGCTTCACAGCTTACGGTAGTGATGCAAAACGTTCGAATCCCATCTATTTCACACACAGTAAAAATCAGTCTTATCTTGGTGGCAGCTTAAAATTTTACCCTGAGTTTGAGCGCAACACAGAATGTATTTACAAAGGAAAATCATACTGTATCTCAACTGACTTGCATGTTATTGTGTAATGTCTTCATAACGGGGTGATTGTGTTTGGAGAAGTATTCAAGGACGGCACCATCGTAGGTCCAGGTTTCCGTTCCCCAACCCCACCCTTGTGTTTCCAGTTCCACAAGGTCACTGAAACTCTCTGGGGCTCGGGATCTGCCCTGAACGGTGAGGTGGGATATGAGGGAAGAACGGAACCCAGTGCTGACTACCAGACAAAACACCAGCCACCAGCCCACCAGCATCTGATGTCAAGTTAAGTTAGGTTAGGTTAGGTTAGGTTAGGTTAAGTTAGGTTAGGTTAGGTTAAGTTAGGTTAGGTTAGGTTAGGTTAGGTTAGGTTAGGTTTGATGGATTCGTTGCTTTATTAATTAAATGATTTGTAATGTTTAGAATAATCATCTTGTAATAAACAAGCACAAACTCGGCACAGACACCAGGAAAACATTCTTTGATTTATCATCTTGTATAATTATTATATACCTTAATTTTTTTATTCCTTTCGCGGCCTAAAGTTTACAAAGAATAAATTCTCACCTGACCCGAAATATTAACTGAGGGTTGTTTTGCTGAGTTTTCCATAAGAGCACTCCAACTATACACAAGTGCCTTATCCAAAGTGACACCATGACGTATACCCGTGAGTGTTGTCCATAGAGCTTGTAGTAGCCACAGTACCAAACCCCAACCCACCACACACGACAATACACACACCCATACAGTGCCTAGAAGTAACCTATAATTATTATTGAATTAAGTAACCATTTGTGGGAAAGTTGGAGTTTATGTAACCTTCTGAAATATGTTTGTAGAATAATATTCCCTGTAGAGTTTCTTTTGAATGGATTCTACTTCCAGGCAGAGTTAAAACAATAAGTATCTAAATCAATATCAATTCAATCTAACTACACAATAACGTACTTGAAAATGGTCTAACTAGTGCCAGATTTGCAGGCAGGAAGCTGGGTCTGAGTGTGGTGACAACAAAAGCGTCTGGTGGCATGAATCTGATAAAGTCCATCACTTTTAAACGTCCGGGAGTTGGTGCCAGAGAAAAGGAAAAGTCGGCCGCCTCCCTCTGTAGCTGACCTGACATGCCATTGTAGTTCCCATCAGCATCGATGTTCCCAAATGATCGATTGGGATCCTCTCTCATTACGTACCTATTATAAGTAAAAGAAACCATTGGTGAGTAAAGGAATATTCTTCTTCTGTCAGAAGTGTCATTCAGTGTTTGACTCTAGACTGACTATCCTCATATTGTTATCTGTAATACGAGTACACACATTCATAGGACCTACGTGAAATTGAGAGAATCAGCAATGGTATCGAGAATTCTAACGTTGAGGGAATCGAGTGGAGTGACAGTGGTGCCTGGCTCCTCTCTGTGTCTCTTGTAATCAATGTATGGGAAGTAAGCAATGGTGACAACACGGAATATGTGGCCTCTCAAATTCCTCACTGGATCTATCAAATTGGTAAGAAACACAGATGTAGTGAGGTATTCAAACAAGTGTATATGATTTATGATTGTATGTCAGAAATACCAATGACATGCGAGCTGGAATTCAAACCCAGTCACAAACCACTATATCATTATTATTGTGTCACTTACTACACTTGAATACTCACCATCCAAAAGGTGAACGTACTGGATGAAGTCGTCCAGATGTTGCCAAGTGAGATGCCACTGGAAAAGGAATTGTACCCCAGGTTGACCACTTTCACAATACAGACATCGACGGTACACCCTCACTCTCTCATCCACACCTGTTAACACGAGTCTCTCTTACATGAGAAATGGAATAGCTTACTTGTCTATAAATAAACATACCCACACCCACTCATCAAAACAAGTAGTCCTTAGATGAGGTGTTTTTTTTTCACATTCCTTAAAAATTAACCTGATCTTGGTGTCAGCATAAAATTACACCATGTATTAATATCAGAGTTTGAGTACATCACAAAATGAATAAACAGTGGAAATTCTATATAATATTCAGGTTGGTTTGCATCATTCTCAACCTGCCTTGTTTCACAGCATTAATAATCCTGTGAATGTGTGTTGTTGAAGGTGACGTTGTTGGAGTGATGATGAGGTAAACACAAGTCATAACGTTACGGAGGCTGGCCTGTAATAATCGTGTTTCCATTCCTTTCCTCGGACCCAACATCATTACATGAGTATTATGAACCTTCCAGAGTCCAGCACGTTCCAAGGAGCTGCAGCAAACATTATTATACATTAGTACTATAGGGAAAATTCATTGCATCTATGTAACTATGGGCAGTATACAGGAATATAGTATTTTCTTTATGTAACTGTGTATATAGTTTTGTATAAAATAGATTAAGATAATTTACTTATGTTTCTACTCAATTTTAGTTGTTACATTGATATTTCTAAGGTACTTGGTATTGTAACTCTGCAGTTAGGCTATATTTTTGTGTCATGTCAAACATTTGTGCCTTTAAGCTCTTGTTGTATATTAAGGGACGTGGGGAAACAATATATTTTGGGATCAGAGCGATGTTACATATAAAAAACAAAAAGGAAGAGATACTGGGAAGAAAAACTACTCGTCATGGGTATCCTAAAAAAACAGTTAATTAAAGTGTAAAACTGGGACATGGCTACTGTTTCCTCCAGAGTGAAATGTTTGTTGGGATAGTTTTGAGGAATCAGTAGTGCTCCAATGTTCATAATAGAGGTAATCTCCCCTTCAGCTGACGTATAACAACAGTGGTCATCATATTTAGGTGTTGCTGTACATTACATTACCTAAAGATGTGGTCAGTGATTGTTGTGTTGTCATGAAGGTTGAAACACATAATGAGAACTCTACAGGTGGTGAGTGTATTGCCCCATATACTCTGCTGTAAATCCTGTTCTCCGTCAGTCACCACCACCACACTATTCCTCACTTTATCACCAATGTGTCTGTCAATAGAGAAATACAATGCTTGTAATCACTGCCATTCATTAACTGAAATACAAGTCCAGTGGAAGATGCATTATCTTGGAAAACATTATAATAAATAACACCGTATAATGAGGAGCGTTATTGACGACGTTTCGCATCTTGTTCAAGTTAATTAAAGGTTATTGAACTGAAGATGTAGCGAACCGTCACCTTTAAATCCATTTCTCATACGTTATTGTTTTTATCCCATTGTAAATCATCTCGTCTGGAGAAACAACATATTAATAAAAAGCAACAATGACTATCACACATTTTTGGTTAAACGATTACCTACTTAAAAAATTAAATCTACCCTTCGTAAATATATTTTTTAAATTGAGCTCACCTTAGTACAGTATTGAGAATTGGTGAAGGATTAGGTTGTGATAAGAGTATGATGTGACAACTTCTGAATCTTTGTTCTACCAATTGTTCCACTATTATACCCACATCATCCACCATTGTTCCCTTCACTTGTAGTGTGTTCATGTTCATCATCCCCTCTTCCTTCTCCAACACCAACTGTCCTGTTGTGTTAACACTCAACCACAATGTTGTACTCACAGTTAGTGTGAGCAAAGCCAACAGCCTCATATCCTGAAACAAAGCATTGAACTCACTTATGTTACATTATTATTTACTACGTAATCTAAACAATACTAAATCAGGATGAAACACTGGATTATAATTATGTAAGAACATAATAATGTGGTGTTGTCGATGATGTTGTACCTTTACAATGACTTTAGAGGATATAATATTATGGAGGGAGTCATAATAGTGTTATTATGTCATCGAATATAATAATAAACATTCATTTTTTTGACGAAGACATGGTAGCGGTATACGATGACTCCCTAGACACAATACAGAGCCATTGTACAATTAGTGTACCATTCTTAAACACCACGGATATGTTGGCATACGATGGTACAGCCAATGTAGTTTGGTGATTACAAAATTTAATTATCATGACGGGGTTTGTCTAAAGATTAATAGTAAGATTTTAAGCATTATGAAGACAGTCAAGACAATAATCTGTAAAGCAAAGGAATGAACAAGAACAACAGTTGTCTCATAGTTTCAACGCTAAAAGGATAATCTATATTTCATAACATCTATATATTCGTTTTATAATGTGCATGAAAAACCAATAGTGTTTTGCAAATATTTATTTCTTGTTGTATACATCACACATCCAACAAAAGAGAGCAGTAATCATAACATTGTCTTTGTTAAGGTAAGTGAATATTCTGGTAAAAATGCATAACAAAATTACATACCAAAACATTGCTTGTGTTGTTATACCTACGATAATTTACTTAAATAAGATTGCTTTGTGTGTTTTGTTTTTTTTTCATAAAATTTAGGATCATATATAATTATAAGGTTACAAGAACATTGATGGTGTTGACGATAGCAATGTAAAGGTATTATCACCAACACTTATAAATTATCTGGTACAGTGAGTGTGGTCAATCCTCTTTTCTTTGGTGTGAATACTGTGTAACTCAACTCAATTCTTCCTAATTATTCATTGGTGAGTGAGAGAGTCAGAGAGTGGGGCCAGGGTATAGTACAATATGTGTGACAGCTGTGTTGAGTATGGGAGGTGACTGAATACATACAGTAACACATGTGGTAATGGCGTATTCCTTAGTAACTTAGGTTTGCTATGTAAATAAACTGAAACATCCCCTTTTTATTAATGGACAGATTAACGATACACATGATCCAGGAATATGCAGATATACACAAGGAATAAATCAACACCAAGTCCCTTATCATATATACACAAGGAATAAATCAACACCAAGTCCCTTATCATATATACACAAGGAATAAATCAACACCAAGTCCCATATAATGAATAACACTAAGGCATAGAGTGGACCCCAAGCTTAGGTAGACCAGAACCATTTTTACGGGAGGGAAGGGCATCATAAACTTTTTCAGATGGAAGACTTAAAGATTGGTGTTTATCTTGAAGAACTTTGGTGCAGGAAAGCAAATCGTGATGGTATTTACTCGCATGAAATCCAGGAACGGTAATATCATATAGAAAATTGGTCGGGGGAATCAGACCATGAAAAAATTTAGTTGGGTGAAATGCAGGATATCTTATAAAATTATTATTATTATTATTATGTATAAGGTTAGTGGGGGTAATCATAGGCAAGGGCAGGTTGTCGTGTGAAGATTTACTTGACGGAATCAAAGACACCATAACCTCAGGATGATATTGACACGATCTGCCCCATGAGTGCCTTCGAGTGCCTGTGGTAATGCCGGCTTTCTTTTGCCATCGACGAACCCAGCGATATACGGTTGATACACTTGCACCTGTGTAGTAGGAAATAGCCCTTGTTGACATCCCTGCTATCCACAACCTCACTATGGTAGTCCGAGTCATCTTCGATTGTGTACGATCCATGTAACCCTCTCCTGGTTATCTGTGGCCTGTGTGTAGATTGATAGTTGAGGTTCAATTCTATTATTATTATGTAACCCACAGAGCCGGTATTCACAAAACATGTTAAAATTTAGACCTGTTCAAGAATCGTTTAGTAATTCTATTTGTATGAGCTGTTTTTATAATTTCGAAGCTGTGTCGGTTCCCAGTCCTTGCCATGAATAAATGCTTACGAGAAAAACAAGAACATGAAGGAAAACCCTTCAAAAGCTCCGGCTCTTAATGATTCAAGTGAAATGAGTGAGTGAGTGAGTGAGTGAGTGAGTGAGTGAGTGAGTGAGTTGAACCCCTTTTAAGAAGTGGTCGCCCCAAGAACAAGAACAAGAACAAGAACAAGAACAATAATTACGATAAACCTAGAGCTCTCTGCTTAGGTCGGAGTTAAAAATGGAGTTAAGAGTTTATTTGTTTTTGTTTTTTCTTGGTCCGTGGCATCAATCAATCAGAAGACAGGC
This sequence comes from Petrolisthes manimaculis, assembly GCA_034508575.1. Taxonomy (NCBI): domain Eukaryota; kingdom Metazoa; phylum Arthropoda; class Malacostraca; order Decapoda; family Porcellanidae; genus Petrolisthes; species Petrolisthes manimaculis. Next base: position 143,084 of record JAWZYT010001091.1, on the reverse strand, counting down.
AACAAAACCTAAAAGTAGACGAGACCCACGAAAATTCCAATAATAAGTTAAGATTGTAATTCTTTTTTGGTACATTTAAGTGCCATGATTCCTCCAAAGTATGCTAGGAAACAGGACCAGAAGAGCAAAAATAATAGTGTTCTGTTGTTTGGAATAGTTTGAAGGATTCAGTTGCTCCAGATTTACCAACACGAGACTTCTCCCTTAAGAGTGAATTTTGCTTTTGTGAATACGGGCCCAGAGAAAGTTATGTTCCTGGTTATTTTTGCTTGTTTAATTTCTGTTAAACAAGTAAAAATAACCAAGAACATAACCTACATCTTTCCACTCAAATTGTCAAGAATTCAGTAATTGTTAAACAATAAACGACCAAGAGAGGTATTTATTATATCTGAGAATTCGCACTTTTTCGCCACCAGTGTTTCAGATCCATTTCTATACAGTGGACCATTTTCCTTCTCTGGAAGTAGGAGTCTGTATTATAATTTCAAAGGGCACAGATCATCTATTTCGTCGTGATATAGTTTGGAGGAACTGCTAACCAAAAAAGATAGACTACAAAGCATTACCTGTTTAGGAGGTAGTAAACATTTAGTATACTGGGGACCAATAGTTCTGTCATCACCCGAGACACAACATAAATCTTAACAAACTTCGCATCCAATTTATACCGAATCACTTCAGTGAGTAGATTTTCATATTGTGTCTCAAGTCAGGACAGAATTATTAACCTCCAGTGTACTCTACATTAGCGCGCATTGATTCCTTCAACACATGCCATAAAAAAGAAATTTGTTCCTGATTTACTTACACTATACAACCATGGCTGATAGTGCTTGACCAGGGTCTAAGGAGTGTTGGAGAGCAACTGAACAGAGTTCGAACAAGTAAATTTTCCAAACCATTCTCAACATTGAGAGAGATTTAGAAGACTCACTATTTCGAATTCGGTTTAGTTGCTCTCCAACACTCCTTGGACGCTGGTCCAGCACTATCAGTCATGGCTGTACAATCCTGAAAAGTATTTACCTCAAAGTTAAAGAAATGTAGAGTACTGTGACGATGTTCTCAGATGTAACTGAATCGATCATCTGTCCGTGCAAGGTTGAAGTGTATGGAAGCTACTGAACACTTGTATATATACCAACACAACCCCACTCACACGCAGACGAACACACAAAACACTCACACCACATCACGCACATGCGCAACTTCTCCACATGCACACACACACATGTATGCACCCCGGTAAAGTCATGGTCTAATGTTCTGCAACCTGGTGAATAAAAGCGAGCTATTTGAGTTAATTTTATGAACCAAAATTGCACACCAACAGCTATAGTTTCGGATCATTTTTCGAAGCCATCTCATTGGAAGATGTTGCAGTACATTAGACCATGACTTACAACATCCACACATACACACACACACACAATAATCTGTACACATGTACAGTTGCCGACGAATGGATCGAGGACAAGGACCTCAGAAATGTGAGGGTAGTAAGCCTTTTGCACTTGGCAATACTGTCGTTCATATTATGAATCTTTATCATGGGGTTTATTGGTCTGGAGGATCGAAACGAATTTGGGAGATAAAAACAAGTCGCGAGCTGATGGGATGGAAACACGAGTACACTCATCATGGGGTCATTTCTTCCTGACGAGTTATGGAGGGGTGAAGTGAGAGAGGGAGGAAGAGATGGGGGCAGGTTTGTGGAGGGGCTGGTGGAGTGTTGACACTTCTGACTCATATAGAACTATCGCACCATACACTGAACGTTTCATTCGAAGCATTCACTGGTGGGAGGGAGAGACGGGAAGGAAAAATGATAGTGGTTGGGGATGAATGAAGATATGGCAGGATGAATTGAATTAGTTGTGTCTACGAGTTAGACGGAGATAATGATATGTAATAACTTATTAATGTTTTAGAGTTGGATATATAAGTAATATTATTTTGCCACATTAAACTCACCTTTGTGAAATATGTGATAGTTAGATCAAAATTTTCAAGTAATGAAAATATTGTTATCCATTGCAACTTAACATTAATCAATAATTACATAGCCAAATTATTAAGTAAAAATTTACCGTAAATTCACTGTTTCTATTAAACCTGGAGAATCAAAGGTGACAAACATATATTCTCTTTGTCGCGAGAATAATATGTTACAGTTCTGGCCCTCAAATATATATATATATATATATATATATATATATATATATATATATATATATATATATATATATATATATATATATATATATATATATATATATATATATATATATATATCCGCATTTAAATACATAATTATAAACACTAAGAAGAATGGAAGACAAATATGTAATGCTTTATAGAAATGGAACTGGAATTTGTATTTCAGTATATTGTATTTTACTTTAATGTTGTCACTATTAAGAGTTTTATTATATAAACATTGTGGAATACAAGGTGCAGTAATATCATCATAAAGTAAGGTATTAAAAGTAATAGCAAAATGCTGATAATAGTCTTCTATTGAATTAATCCTTTATATTATTGTGTGCACATAAATACTCGTCATTAGAAATGTATAGGGTTATGAAGGCTGACATCTCAAAGGTTGTCAATACTGATTATCATATGTTTCACAAATAGTAACTAGCTTTATTCTACAATGTCTACGTGTTAATGATTTCCTTTTTATGGGCAGAAATTTACTTGTAATCCAATAATACACTATATGTAACGTAGAACAAGTTATTTTCCCCAAGTGTGTTAAGTTGGTAAGCCTGCGAAAGCTACAAGATGTGGGATTGGTGTGTGTGTGTGTGTGTGTGTGTGTAAAGGGAACTGTGGTTCACATGACTCGAAGCCTCACTTCATCAGAAATAAGGCCTATATTCTGCAGGAGAGATTCGATTGTTTCATTCCGTTCTACAGTATATTCTTTTCACAATAAAATATGCAGTAATATATGGATAATTGTGGTTCTCATAATTTTGTGTAATATATTCATTATTGTTGTAACACATTTATCATTCAGTATAGCAATTTCATTAAATATGTCAATTTTTATAGATTCCCATCCCATCTGATGTCATTACAGTTTTGATATCGAACAATACTTATATATGAGAATACTCTTAAAAAGTATGATGACCAGACTAAAATTTAATACATAGGTTTGTTATTGTGAACTCCATCTCCAATAGTTCTATAAATCATTAAAATAAAGAAAGACCTACAGCCACGGTTATTGGCGCCTGTCTTGTTCTTTCTCCCTCCACCAGCACCTCCATACCCTCCCTTCTTCCTCTCAAACTCCTCCATACCTCGTCAGGTAGAAGGGACCCCATGATGAGTGTGCTCGTGTCTTCATTTCATCAGATAAGAGCAGGATATTCCCATGCCACCTTACACAAGCTCTGCCAGTCTTCACTATTGGAAGGACTGTCATTCCTCTATATTTCCAGTACAAGTCAATATTTCTGCTATTCTCCCTGCCAGTTGCCAAGACCATCCCATTGTTCAGGTCTTGTTAGGTTACCACCAACACTGACGTAAATCACTTCAATGGCTCACTAACAACTCTTCAGGCATCTCCATCCTTGTGGCCAGGACCATCAATATTACTTTTACTCGTTTCGTTGTTAATTACCTCTCTCCTGTTTTGATTCAACTTCCTAGGGCGACTCTGGAGACATTAGAAAAATGTCAAAATAGAGCGATGAGATGATTCTTGGGTGTCCCATGTCAACCAGGATAGTGATTATGCAGCGTGAGTTGTGTCTTCCTCCTTTAGTCGAGAGAATTTATTCTAATGTTACATTTTCCACATTTTTCACCTCACTACTTACAGTCAATCAGGACATTATGTTATGAAGACAGTGCCGGGTTCTAGACCTTGCCATGAATGAACGAACTTTAAGCTTAGGAAGTTACTAACACTTTGAAGCTCCACTGTCTCCACGTGAACCACCTCAAAGCTTTATTCAATATTCTCCGACTCGCTCAAGAGACACAGGCTACTGATGGCTATATGTGGTCCCAAGGTTGAGGTATAATATCAGACAACCAATCACCCACATCACCAAAATGGAGAGTTCTATGAGAGAGGTAGATAGTTGTATGTTAAGGGCCCTGTGATCATGTATAAAAAATGGAGGCTTCTGATTCCACCTAACCATGCCACGAAACAAGCTCCTTCCCTATAGGTGGTGTTTCGTGGCTATATTTGAAGGACTCATTTACCTCCAATTTGTTTTACTACGACACAGGGTCCCTTAAGGATGTTGTTTCATGTGTTCATATTGGAGGGCCACTGATTCCTCCAAACCATGACAATAAACAGGTTGATCTTCTCTTAGTATCACCGAGGTCGTCTGTTTCCAAGAAGATTATGGAGGAATCAGTAGCCCTACAAAATATATTACACTTTTAAGGGGAGAGTATACTTTTGATAGATTGGAGCACCTTGAATCCTCCAAAGTATGCCAAGAAACAGACCCAGATGAAGAAAAATAATGGTATCTTGTTGCCTCGAATAGTTTAAAGGAATCATAATCTCCAAAAATGTCAGAAGTATACCCTCTCCTTAAAGGGGCATAAACAGAAATATGTCCTTGGAATGACAACTTTGAAGCTATGTAATTCCACCAATCTATTACATAAAAACAGACTGCTTTTATTGTCTTGTTTGGCTTGTTTCATAATATAGTTTGGAGAAATCCGTAGCCTCCTTTATGCCAAAGTATGTGATTTCTTAAGATGCGTCATCAGTACCAAGAATGGTGCAAAATAATAAAATGTTTGGCTGCTTCAATACCTCGTGATGAGACACCAACCAAATGTCAATTGTATAATCAACTTCTCGACAAAACTTTCCAATGTACAGTACTTTCAATCACGTAAAGATCACAGCCAGTTTTCTACCCAATTACATGCTCTCGTATTCCTTGAGAGACATGGTTTAAAAGAATGAGTATAGCAGGTGTATTGTATATTGTGATGACCTTTAGTTGTACCGTTAAATATTTCACATGTACTCATAAAATTTCAGGCCAAGTTATTTCTCCAAACTAATTCACGAAACAGATCCCTGAATAGTAACATTAGAGATATTTGTATGTTTTTTTGGGATATAATGTTTGAGTGCATTAGTAGGACTTCAGTTAAAGTTAATCAGATTATTTTAGTATAATGTGAGTTTTAGTTTATATGTCCTTTTAATTTTGCTGTCTTAATGTCCCTTTTGTGATAGTAAAGCCTCGATAATATGTGTATATATTTTATAAATGATATAAAATTAATTACCATATATTGAAATACTTAAAAATTAATATTATGTTATGTTATGTTGTGCCACCATATGTCTAGTGCCATCTATCAATCAATCAAGCAATCAATCTCCATGTGTTTACTGCCATTGTGTACTAGATATAAATTTAGTAAACATAGTGTATTTAGCAGTTACTGAGAAAATGTTAAATAGCAAATCTAATATCCAATATCTCTTTCATTAAGGGGTGAGTATACTTTTGGTACATACATTAGAGAGACTTAATTCCTCCAAAGTATGCCAGGAAACAGGACTAGATGAACAAAACTAATGGTGGAATGTTTGGGAAATAGTTTGGAGGATTCATTATCAACAAAAATACCCAAACTTTACCCTCCCCTTAACACTTCAACAACTTAGGGTTTGTCATAGTTCATTATCTTATACTTCCTTCCTTCTACTTATTATATTATGACTTTGTAGTATCTGCTTTGTTCGTCTCTCATAATGAATCAAGCCATTGTTTTACCATTAGTTTCATTGTATTCGTTGGTCAATATATTGTTGTTTTTTCCTTTCAAAATATTAATGTTATTTTATCATGTCTCCTTCTCATTCTTAAGGGAATTATGAATCTAGGTTTCGTCATGTAATTTGTGTTTTTTTTCTCTCTTATAAATCACTATATTATTTTTTATGATAATAAACAAAAGAATAATCAAGTTACTTAGGGATATGTTGCGAGCCGAGCCTATTATTATAGAATATATAAGTTACATGTATATAAAAGGACTCTAACTATTGGCTTCGATTAACCAAGGCAAATAAAACTCTTCCAAAAATAATATTATACACAAGGTTGTTTTTTTCAGGATGGAAACTGCCATGTTGAGAAAAACTTTACTTCTACTTCCTTAATTATAAACTAATCCAAAAAGTACTGACAAATAAAATAGTTCTCTTGGCTTTCATTTTCATCGTCGAAGAATCCATTTTGTGAGATTACTAGTCTGTTTTCTGCCTCGTCTCCGTCAGGTTGTCCATGAAGCCAATATGGTACACCCATAGGTACTCTCTGCCACACTCTCTCCCAAACCCAAGTCCCTTCCATCGCTGAGTCTGAACCTCCAACCCAGAAGCTTCCTGTCTTGTCTGTAATGGAAAGAAGTAGGTTTTCGGAAATTAATTATTGAGAGGTGTTTGCTTCTTTCATTCACCCGAGGCAGGACATCTTATCGTGACTGTACATGCATGGATACAATTTGGGGAAGGAAGACGACCGCTCTTGGCGTGAAAGTCTCTGTCAGACAAGGAAGAATGTAACTGAAAGGTGGGACAGCAAGTACGAAGGAAATAGAAGGGAAGGAGTGACAGATAGAGAAATGAAAGGGAGTAACTGTGAGTGTATAGCAGTGTAGAGTACATAAACAAATAGAAGGGAAGGAGTGACAGATAGAGAAATGAAAGGGAGTAACTGTGAGTGTATAGCAGTGTAGACTAGAGTATATAAACAAGAGTTGGTAGTGACTTACTAAGATCGTAACGTATCCAGTTCCACACTTGGCCCAGAGTATCACAATCACTAATCACAGCCAACTCGCCCAGTAAACCTTCAATACAGTACACTTGTGCGTCTTGCCTGAAAAATGATTGATTAATTAACTGGTAAGAAGATTAAAACGCAAGCACAGAGAGAGAGATTTGAGAAAGAATAAAGACAGTCCTATAGGCCTGGAAAACCCTACAGGATGAGACAGAAAGCGATATAGAGGAGGGACAGTAAGCATAAAGGAAATAGAAGGAGAGGAGTAATAGTTAACATTATTATCACTGTGTCCCTATTTTTTTTTTTTTTTTTTTTTTTTTTTTTTTTTGAAGGATACTTATTCCTCCAAGGTCTATCAGGAAAGTGATTCCTTCAATACACGAGCAGACAACTGATATGATTTGTGTCATAGTTTGGGGGAATCATTAACCCTTCTATAGGTCGTACACTCTGTTGTGGTATTATTTAACTTTCCTCCAAAACTTGGTGTAACACGAGTCACTCTGGATGCTTTCAGAAATAAATGAATATGTGATTTTGAGTAGAAAATCATTTATACACTTAGTGAAGCTGAAGATAATATTACATTATTTTTCTTACCAACAATGTCCTTTTACAAAGTCTTTCTAGCCAAGGAAAGATATTTTTTTCTAATTTATTCACTCCAACCATTTCTTCAACTAACAATATCTACCTAAGATTAATACTCACCAGGTACGTAGCACATCCCAGGGAGGAATGTAAAAGCAGGAGGAGCCAATGAGGATATAAGGAGCGTTGCAGCCTATTGAGAAATGATAGGAATATATAAGACAAATAATAACACAATTCCGTGAATGAAAAAAGTTAATATGGAATGCAATGCGATATGTAAAGTAATTACTATTAACATATTAACAGAAAGGACGAGAGAATGTAAATATTTTGAGGGACAATTGAAGAATTGAAATTAACCTGTTATAGAGCCAAGAGTGGAAAAGTCCTGACATATGAAGTAATGTTCCTCGGTTTGGTTGCCATCAGTGAAGTAGCCGTTGTCAGCAATCATGAGTTTGTTTTCGTGAGTGTCTCCATCAGGGTGGCCTGGGAGCCAAAAGGGCACTCCCATGGGTACACTCTTCACTGTCCTTTCCCATACCCAAGACCCCTCAGCCTCAGCGTCAGACCCACCAACCCAGAAGTTACCCGTCAGATCTGTGAGCAAAGAGAGAGAGAGAGAGAGAGAGAGAGAGAGAGAGAGAGAGAGAGAGAGAGAGAGAAACACACATACATACATAGAGAGAGAGCGACACATACAGAGAGAGAGAGAGACATACATACAAAGAGAGAGAGACATACATACATACAGAGAGAGAGAGAGAGAGAGAGAGAGAGAGAGAGAGAGAGAGAGAGAGAGAGAGAGAGAGAGAGAGAGAGAGAGAGAGAGAGAGAGAGAGAACATTAAAATAGGAGCATGGAAGAAAACACCCCTATATAGGAATATACTAGTAGACCGTGTAGTACTAATACAGATAATTATAATATAATTTCCATGATTAATAAGAAATCTGAAACAATCATTACTCAATTATCATCTTGTTGGTATAGATTTAACATTAATTAATTTTCTAGTGGCGAGTTTTGTTCAGAGAAGCATCTAATTAAGTTTTTTTTCTGATATAGTTGGATGTGTCTTATTTGGTTTCCTTCATCTGGCCACGACTTTGCTAACTACCTGGTCAGAGATTATGTATTATGAGTGTACAGTCACACCCAATAGTCCTGCAATACCTTCCAATGAATGACACGGCCTCGAAAAATAAAATTCATGAACATGTTTACGTATCTCGAAAAAAATAGAAATATATACAAAAAAAATTATCTGATCAAATCTGAATAGCAGTGAGGAAAATACAAATGAAGATGGTGAATTAATGAAGAATGAAATGACTTACATGTATTATACCTTTAGCCTCTCTAGTGCTCACCTTCCTCAATAAAGAACTAATGAATGAACTCACTCAGAACGTGTTGTGTCAAGGTCCACACTTCACCAAGCAGAGCACAGTCGTTTATGACAGCCAGTTCTCCTTCATACACACTGCAGTAAGTCTGTGCTGCTGACCTGAGAAGGACCAGGATCATATTAAATAATAACAATAATAATAACAATAACAATGATATAACTACTACTACTACTACTACTATTACTACTACTACTACTACTACTACTACTACTACTACTACTACTACTACTACTACTACTACTACTACTACTACTACTACTATTACTACTACTACTACTACTACTACTACTACTATTACTACTACTACTATTACTACTACTACTACTACTACTACTATTACTACTACTACTATTACTAGTAGTAGTAGTAGTAGTAGTAGTAGTAGTAGTAATAATAATGATAATAATAATAATAATAATATTTGTCTTCTTTTACTGTGGTGGATGGGACTGAGTTATGGCAGATGGTTTTACCACTACTATAAAACGACAACACTCACCAGTTACGAACAACTCCCCATTGTGAAATGTAGAGGCACGTGGTGTTACCGATGAGGATGTAAGGTTCAGGGCAAACTGAGGGTAAAAAGATAGATTTTAGTTGGGGGATAGAACACGTATACAAACTCACACATAATATAATGAAAAAAAAATAAAAAATAAATCAATGGTATTATTTGTTTAATTATAGATCTTGTTCGTCTATCAACAACAGTCTTGACATGCTTAACTTATCTAAGCTATTTATTTGTATGTCACTGATATGTTTAATTTACCGAAGATGGTCATTGATTGTGATATTGATTGTGATATTGATTTACTAATATCACTGAGGGTGGTCAGCCATTATGTTATTGATGTGATGAATAAAACAAAATTAATAGAGTTATTGATATGATGATTTTACCCCAAATGATTATAGTGAATGTCAGCCAACCTTCGCCAAATACAAGGACTCCAGTTGTCTAAATATTCTCTGTACAAATATTCCAGGACATTACTCTGGAACCTCCTGATTTCAAATATGATTATAGTTTTGGTGTGTAATGGAAAGTTTTAATTCTCAAGTGTTGCGAGAATAAATAAACACACCAGCATCCACGACTGTTTTATAATAATGGATATTTTTGATGTTTTTTTTTCAGATAATGTTGTACGTTTCATTGTTACAACATGTATGTGTACTGTTAATTGTAAACACAAAATAGGGGTATGACGATTTATAATAGGTTCCCAAAATTTACATGGCCATTTCCACTGCTGTGAATAATACCATATGTTCTGGGAATATATACCTCTTGGCTTTGACTTATCTCATTTCTAGCAGATAATGTATTGGGACACTTATTACACATCACTCTATCTTTCTTTCTAAGTAATGCCCTCTCTCTCTCTCACTTTAAAAAAAAATACACACACACAATGGACTAGTACAATTTATCAACATTTTATAACATCTGTCCACCTTAAATAGTGACTTAAACTATTTAACTAATAAATTTATCGTTATATTTTTCATATTCTCCACCTATATTCAATACTTTCTCAGGCTTCATTTAATCTTGAATAATATCTTAGAAATTACAAAATTGAGGCATTTTTCTTTTAGAAAAAATTGGGTTGGTGAAACTGCATTTATATAAGTGGTCACATTTTATCATACAATATTATGTGTATAGACGTGCTTCACCAACTGTGTAACTTAATTAAATATCTTGATACGGGGTCCACTCTAAGAATGCCATCACTCTTCACTTATTTTCGTCCATCCAGGTTGTATAACATTACAATATATAGACAAAACAAAATATTATTAAGGATATCCAACCTGATTCATCCCAAGACCTGGAGGTGATATCCTGAGACCACGTACAGTCTCCTGCAACAGTTACTACCAACACCACCACTAACGCCACTGCTGCCACTACAACGATCGCCTTCATCCTTGTTGTTGTTGTTGTTGGTTCCTGGCATACACACACACTACTGACTCAACCCAACACAACCCTTACTATCTATATCTTTACTCCACCCACCACTCACTGTCATCAGGAAACTTCCCATCTGTATTCTGATTCATTATGATTAAGGTCACTCACTACTGGTGCTGCCATGGGAGGTTTACCATATGGTCTCCGGACATCCGGTACATACAGTCGTGGTCAATAATAATCATCCACATATGGGTAACTTTAACAATTTGCTGTCTAATGTTTTCACGTTCACATATGATATTATTGTTTTAAGTAGTGCATAACTGCTTGTATTAAATCAAAAGATGGTACTTAACCTATTTAATGGAAAGTTTATCAGCTAAAGAACAGAGGGAAGCTGTCAAAATCTTACGTGAGTTACCCCTATATGAATGATTATATTTGACCACGACTGTATGTTGCAGAAATTACATTCCTTCAAAGTATGCCAGAAAACAGGACACTATTTACAAAATTAATGGTGCATGGTCTGTTGCCTGGAATAGATTAGATCATTAGAAGAATAAGTTGCTCTGGATTTATCAACACTGTACCATTCCAATAAAGGAGTATAAGACAGTCGTAGTCATATATACAGTTATATTTATATATATTATATTTGGACTGTAACATAGTGACTAAACAAGAGAACATTATAATCAACTAGGATGTAGATGTTAGGATGTAGAATGTTCCCAGTATGATTATGATTAAATTATATAAGGTTCTGCAACACCGATGTCATATAGCGCCTAAAATATGTGATAGAGAGTTGTGACAGCAAACAGGACGGAAATAAAAAGAAAAGAGGGACTGTTGAAGAACTGATAGCTAGTGACTGGAGTCGAAATGGCGCCAAAACCCTTAAAGTATTGCCCACATCCCTATAGACAATACCCCATATGGTGTACTGTACAATATATGGTCCCAATGTGGGTAAAGAAACTCCTTTCTGCAACTGTACTGGTAATCTGAATGATGACAACAATGGTAAAGTATAGTACCAAATGATAACAAAGTGACTCAATTTACACCTGTCATTTTCTCACGTCACTTTTACTTGCCTCAAGCATTTCCTCCTGTGTATCATATTGGTCAATCGGGATTCTATGTCTTTATGTATCCAAAAACTTACCAAATATCCTTATTTATTTGATTTGAAGATGAAGAAAGACGACCCTAAACTTGGAAGACCACCTAAGTCGAGGGAGAAGGTGATAAAAAGGTATGGCAGATAGTAAAAAGAAACCAAATATCCAGAAAACGGCCGAATATTACATAATTATATTGAAGTATCAGGAAGGTGTCTCTACTAATGTACAGTATATCATGAGACCACTACTGTATGTGTTATACTCCCTTCCCCTCTTCTAACACTATTACTAATGTAGCAATTGGTATATTTTTTCCTCAGGTACATACATTTGGTTTTGGTACATTTAGTTGAAGTAGTCCCTGATGTGTATTTGTCTGAGTTGGGGATGTCCTCGACTTAGGAGTGATCATGGAAGCAAAGGTCCAAAGTAGGAGCATAGAACTTGATTAAGAGTTTGACTGGCTAAGGTGGCAAACTTAAGGAACCACAGAAATTATTAAATTATTACTGACCTCGAGAGGACTTAGAAAATATGCTGATTTTGAAGATGAAATAGATTTCCCTTGGCCTGGTAGACCCTATAAAACGAAAGTGATAGAAAAGTAAGACAGTAAGTACGAAGGAGATAGCAGGATAGAATTGAAAAAATTATTAAAAATAGATAATGCAGTAAACAGGTGACATCTTCCCAGACAGTATGTTCATGTTTTTCAGACATGTAAGGACATTTCTCACACACGTTGATCTACCAACACTAATATTGTGATGGTGAGTGAATCACCTTATAACTGACACATTGGTCATTCATGGTATGAAAAACTAGTGTGAATAGTACGTAGCTACCCAGTCAGACTTCACTTTTCATTGCAAACGAAAATCATGTGATCATCCTAGAAACCAAATAGTGTGAACCCCTCGAAATTTTAGAGTTGTTTCATGCTTGGTTCAATTGTTCCTGCTTCTCAGTAATTTACAAATAAAGAATTTATATATTTTTTTTTATTCTGATTATTAGATTTGGTTTTATATTTATTGATATGATTTTTGGAGCAAAGGCATTCCTCCTAATTATTACAAGCAACAACAGCAACAACAACAACAGGATCATATAATTATCATTATTTACTTCGTCTGGACTTGTTTTCCATCTGACATACGTTGGAAGAATCAAATTAATGTGTGCTACTCCCTTAAGGACCCTGTGATCGTGTATTAAAATTGGAGGCTTCTGATTCCTCCCTACTATGCCACGAAACAAGCTCCTTCCATATAGGTGGTGTTTTGGTGGCAATGTTTGAAGGACTCGCTAACCTCCAATTATCTGACTACATCATAGGGTCCCTTAATGGAGGAATCAAAATAATGTGTGTTACTCCCTTCATGAAAGAAAGAAATATAATTATGTAGAAGTCCTTCCCTCTATGTAAAGAAAACGAACAGCTTGGTCATCACTCTAAGAAACAAATACAAGGAAAAAAAAAACGATGGAACTGTACATTGCCCTTACCTCCACTCTCTCTCTCTCTCTCTCTCTCTCTCTCTCTCTCTCGTACCCTGACCCTTACCAACCGTACCCCCTACGTCCCTCACGTCCCTAGATTAACCCTCACACTCACCCTCACCCACTCACCCTCACCCACTCACCCTCACCAACCCAACCACTTAAGTATGGATACCAAATAAATACAGTTTTGGTACATTGGAGAACATTGATTCCTCCCAAGTATGTCAGGAAACAGGACCAGATGAATAATAATAATAATAATAATAATAATAATAATAATAGTAGTCTGTTGCCTGTACTATGTTGGAGGAATCAAATCAGTTAGTTATTTACTCCCTAATTTTACCACCAACACCAATGGCATATCCTTCCTCCTACACTTTCTCGTTGTTGTTGTTCACTGAGAGGTAAAGCAAAGTTCATCTCTGTGTCTCGCTAGTCATTCATACTCCGTCAGGCTCAGTAGAAGGTAAGCTCTCTCTCTCTCTCTCTCTTATTCTCTCATTCTCATTCTCTCTCTCTCTCTCTCTCTCTCTCTCTCTCTCTCTCTCTCTCTCTTATTCTCTCATTCTCATTCTCTCTCTCTCTCTCTCTTATTCTCTCATTCTCATTCTCTCTCTCTCTCTCTCTCTCTTATTCTCTCTCTCTTATTCTCTCTCTCTCACCCACTTTTTCATACTCATCTCTCTGTCATATATAATAACAATAATAATAATAATAATAATAATAATAATAATAATACACAAAGAAAGTATAGAAACTTCACTTCATCACAAACTATAGAAATATATGTCCGTCGCAACGATCGAAAAAAATTACCCTTTTTATGCATAGCTAAATGTAAAAACCTGATAATATTTTGAAAAGTGTGTATAGTGTGAAAAGTGTGTCCCTTACTTCTCTGTCCCTTATGTGTCCCTTACCTGCTTGTCCCTTGTATGTCCCTTACCTCCTTGTCCCTTGTATGTCCCTTACTTCTCTGTCCCTTATATCACCCTTCCCTCCCTACCCATTATATCACCCTTCCCTCCCTACCCATTATATCACCCTACCCTCCCTACCCATTATATCACCCTACCTTCCCTACCCATTATATCACCCTTCCCTCCCTATCCTTGTACCCCCCTACCCTCCCTACCCATTATATCCCCTACCCTCCCTACCCATTATATCCCCTACCCTCCCTACCCATTATATCCCCTACCTTCCCTACCCATTATATCACCCTACCTTCCCTACCCATTATATTCCCCTACCCTCCCTACCCATTATATCCCCTACCCTCCCTACCCATTATATCACCCTACCTTCCTTACCCATTATATCACCCTTCCCTCCCTACCCATTATATCCCCTACCTTCCCTACCCATTATATCACCCTACCTTCCCTACCCATTATATCACCCTTCCCTCCCTACCCATTATATCACCCTACCCTCCCTACCCATTATATCACCCTACCTTCCCTACCCATTATATCACCCTACCCTCCCTACCCATTATATCACCCTACCTTCCCTACCCATTATATCACCCTACCCTCCCTACCCATTATATCACCCTACCTTCCCTACCCATTATATCACCCTACCTTCCCTACCCATTATATCACCCTACCTTCCCTACCCATTATATCACCCTTCCCTCCCTACCCATTATATCACCCTACCCTCCCTACCCATTATATCACCCTACCCTCCCTACCCATTATATCACCCTACCTTCCCTACCCATTATATCACCCTACCTTCCCTACCCATTATATTATCCCCTACCTTCCCTACCCATTATATCACCCTACCTTCCCTACCCATTATATCACCCTACCTTCCCTACCCATTATATCACCCTACCTTCCCTACCCATTATATCACCCTTCCCTCCCTACCCATTATATCACCCTACCCTCCCTACCCATTATATCACCCTACCCTCCCTACCCATTATATCACCCTACCTTCCCTACCCATTATATCACCCTACCTTCCCTACCCATTATATCACCCTACCCTCCCTATCCTTGTATCCCCCTACCCTCCCTACCCATTATATCACCCTTCCCTCCCTACCCATTATATCACCCTTCCCTCCCTATCCTTGTATCACCCTACCTTCCCTACCCATTATATCAATCACCCTACCTTCCCTACCCATTATATCACCCTTCCCTCCCTATCCTTGTATCCCCCTACCCTCCCTACCCATTATATTCCCCTACCTTCCCTACCCATTATATCACCCTTCCCTCCCTATCCTTGTATTCCCCTACCCTCCCTACCCATTATATCACCCTACCTTCCCTAGCCATTATATCCCCTACCCTCCCTATCCATTATATCACCCTACCCATTATATCACCCTACCCTCCCTACCCATTATATCACCCTACCCTCCCTACCCATTATATCACCCTACCCTCCCTACCCATTATATTCCCCTACCTTCCCTACCCATTATATCCCCTACCTTCCCTACCCATTATATCACCCTACCCTCCCTAGCCATTATATCCCCTACCCTTCCCTACCCATTATATTATCCCCTACCCTCCCTACCCTTTCTGTGCCCAGCCTCCAACAGTAATTCAATCCACTTTCTAATAAGGTAATGTGAGATATTGGATGAACGGGACTTCAATGTTTACAGTAGGACAGCTGAGGGGTTTGACCTGGGAGTCGGAATTTTCTTTAAGCATCATAATATTATGTATTTAGAATTATTATAGCATTTTATAGACTTTAGATCGTTTTTTTTTAGACTTTTCTATATTTTCTTTTATAAATCCACCTGTTGACAACCCTATGAATTGTGTGTGTGTGTGTGTGTGTGTGTGTGTGTGTATGTGTGTGTGTGTGTGTGTGTGTGTGTGTGTGTGTGTGTGTAGACAATAGATATAATCCATCTACTTTTTGCCCATATATATATATAGAATATTTTCATACATAGAAAATATCTATCTATCTCTATCTATCTCTCTCTCTACAGGGATGGTGATGATGGTGGTGATGGTGATGGTGATGGTGATGGTGAATGTGTGTGTCACCATGGCAGCTCCTTATCACCACCAAACTATCGACTATTCAGGGTAAGTGTATACAGTACTATCATGGAGCAACTTATTACTCCAAACTTCTCCAAGTAACAATAACACACCATTATTATTTATATTATTCTGGTCTTGTTTCCTGTCATTGCTGGGAAGAATCAAGGAGCTGAAATATAATAATGTCCCCGAGAAATGAATGACAAGGATACGAACCACTTATTATATGTATGTGTGAGTGTGACGTAGGCAGGAACCATACCTTCACATGTGCCTCTCTCTCTCTCTCTCTCTCTCTCTCTCTCTCTCTCTCTCTCTCTCATATGAAATGGATGTGTTATGTGTTAATGTTTTTGGTAAACTTTTACAGTCAAGTGGACAACGTAAAGTCATGGTCTAATGTACTGCAACACCTTCCAATGAGATGGCTTCGAAAAATGATCCGAAACTATAGCTGTTGGTGTGTGCAATTTTGGTTCATAAAATTAACTCAAATAGCTCGCTTTTATTCACCAGGTTGCAGCACATTAGACCATGACTTTAACATGTTTGCCATGCCCGAAACTGATAAAGCTTAACAAAACTTATACGACTGCTAACAGAGACTCGTTTCACACGAATGAAACACAAAATTCCTAATTCGGTTCCACCACCAATTTTTTTAAGGTATTATTGACTGTTAACTCTGTGTGTGTGTATTCATGATTATGCTCGTAAAAAGATATTAAACTTTTTTATCATTGTTATTATTATTATTATTATTATTATTATTCTCGTACTGTTATGTGTTATTATCAAATTAAAGTTTACCAACGACATTAATACATCATGATTGTATACTTCCATTTCATATTCCAAGAGTAGTTCGAAGAAGGTTTAGAAGAGAGAGAGAGGGAGAGAGTAGGGCTGGGAGAGAGAGATGGGAGGAGCGAGAGAGACAGCTGGTGGAGAAGTGGGGATTGATGGAGCAAACCTATGTCACAGAAACGTTACACACACACACACACACAAATCGTTCGTATCCTTGTCCATCAGTTTGTAAATAAGCACTACTTCTCAGTGACAAGACTTATTAGTGTCTTAAGGGCCCTGTGATCATGTATAAAAAATGGAGGCTTCTGATTCCACCTAACCATGTCACGAAACAAGCTCCTTCCCTATAGGTGGTGTTTCGTGGCCATATTTGAAGGACTCATTTACCTCCAATTTTCTAACTACGACACAGGGTCCTTAACTATTCACATGTGGTTATCCAGTATAATGCCAACAAACTGTGGCAAAATATTATATTCTGATCCAAATGTTAGTTACTGAGTTTTTCCAGAAAATAGACAACAATTAGGGCCTTTTAAACCAATAGTAAATAGCTGTTGTTTGTTTGTTTGTTTGTTTGTTTGTTTGTGTGTTTGTCTAATGCTCCAAACTGTACTTTTAGTCTTGCACCATCCCTGTGTTTGTAGTGTGTGTGTGTGTATATATATATATATATGTGTGTGTGTGTGTATAGATATATTCCACCTCTTGACAACCCCAAGAATGTTAATTTCTGTACATCCTCTACAAGTGTAAATTTTCCGCTGTGCAGATAATTTACTTCTTCCTGAAAATCCGTCTCACCCTTCCGGTAGGTAGGTAATCTTCATTTCTCTCTCTCTCTCTCTCTCTCTCTCTCTCTCTCTCTCTCTCTCTCTCTATCACCTTGAATGTATAGTTGCCGACAAATGGATCGGGGACAAGTAGTTAGAAATGTGTGAGTGGTAATAAGCCTGTCGCACTTGGCAACACTGTCGTCTATATTATGAATCTTTATCATGAGGTTTATTTTGTCTTACGGATCGAAACTAATTTGGAGATTTGTCTAGATAAAAACAATGGCATTACCACTTTATCTGCAAAGGTATATTTGTCTAGATAAAAACAATGGTACTGCCACTTTATCTGCAAAGTCATAAACCATATTTGTTTCACGAGGTCATGAACAAATCAAATCCCATTATACTCCATTTGATAGCAAGTTTTTCCATCTAAGGTCCTTTTCCTCGTTCAATGGCCCGCTTCTCGGACATATTTTTTCATGTTAATGCTACATAATCATGATTTGGTGCTTGTTTCACCTTATAGTAATTAAATATCAATGTGCATCACAATGTCACCTTTGAATGGCACGTTTCATAATGTAAACAGAAATATGATCATTGGAGCACATTGATTCCTCCAAAGTATATGCCAGGTAACAGAACTAGATTAATAAAAATATGGTGGTCAGTTGCTTGGAATACTTTGGAGGAATCAGTTGCCACATATTTGCTATAAAAACTTAACTACCCCCTTGATAATAATTTGATATCACCTTGTTATACGTATCTCACTGGGTACTTCACACGTTCTGAACTAAAGATGGCAGGTGGTGGAGGTGAGCTTGGAGGGAGAAGCAGGGAAGTGGCTGGAGGTACGAGAGGAGGAACAAGAGGAAAGGAGGTCCCTGGAACTATTAAAAAGAGACGTGACAAGAGGCGTGGCAGCTGTGGCAGTCTCTCCTCACGACATACAACACTTCACTTGGGACCTCACTAATAAAGGCTACAACTATACCATCGTTATTAGTGACATAGGCAGGTGAGACTTTATATATATATACACACAATAGAGGGATATTATTATTACACACACACACACACACACACACACACACACACACACACAATCACACACACACGCAACATAGGATTCAACTGTACATCTCTATCATTGATATAGGTAGGAGGGATATTATTATTACACACACACACACACACACACACACACACACACACACACAACATAGGATTCAACTGTACCATTTCTATCATTGATATAGGCAAGAGGGATATTATTATTACACACACACACCTTTATCCTAACATATTCCCAACCTTCACCCTCATCCTAACCCATTCCCAATTAATCCTCACTCCCTTATACCCACGCAACTCCACTCCCAATCCTCACCCCATACCCTAACCTTATTCTAACTAACCCCTCAACCCTCACCCCCTACCCAAACCCCCACCACCTTTAAGGGGGTGTGGGAGTAGGGGACAGGCTTGGGGGGGACTGGGGGGGTGCGGGAATAGGGGGACAGGCTTGGGGTGGGTAGAAACCCTGTCCCCCTATTCCCACTGACCCCTAATCCCCTCCAAGCCTGTCCCCTTACTCTCACACACCCCAAACCCCCCCCTCGAACCCTCACAACCCCCCAAGCCTGTCCCCCTATTCCCGCACCATGCATCTTTAACCCCCCATCAACTCCCAAACTTCACCTTCTCCCCCTCACCAACACGACCACTTATTACTGTCCAGATTATTACAGGAGCACGTACCACTTCTAAGAGCAGAGAACCAATTGAATGGAGGCGTTACTTTCCAGCGATACATGTCACACCAAGAGGTAAGGTATACACTCGTCGTTGTAAGGACCCTATATGTGAAAATATTGTTCGTGGTGTTGACGATGCATGGTGCTGTAGTGTGTCTATGTATAGTGTTCATACCGGTACCACTCCATCGTCAACTCATGCATCAATGTTCTTGCATAGGGCTTATAGTAAATCTCATCATATCTTCCTCAAACATCACCAGAAGAGAAGCCTTTCACAATTGTATACTATTTTATTTTTTAGTAGTAAGTAGCTTAGACCCAAACAGCCTTGTAAGGATCAGTAAAATCTCATGATGTATGATTTCATTTGTATTATTAAAGTGTGGAAAGGCTTCATATTACAGTTGTTTTTCATACCTGTAGCTGTCACCTTTCCCTGCAGCTGTTTTTCATACCTGTAGCTGTCACCCTCCCCTGCAGCTGTTTTCATACCTGTAGCTGTCACCCTCCCCTGCAGCTGTTTTTCATACCTGTAGCTGTCACCCTCCCCTGCAGCTGTTTTCATACCTGTAGCTGTCACCGTCCTCCACCTCCCACCTATAGATCACGGCATACCTGGAGCAGTTAGAGAGAGACTATCCAGGTGTAGTGAGTGTGAAGGAAGCTGGTAGGAGTGTGGAAGATCGTCCTATATACTTAGTTGTCATCACATCCAACCACACATCACCACTCGGAAACCCCAAGCCTGTTATATTCATTGATGGTGGTGAGTATATATAGCTTAAGGGTTAAATATATTACCACCATAAATAATGACTGCCATTAATTACTACCTCCAATACTGTACTATACCCTGTTCAAAATTTTTGTTCCTTTTGGCCTCTTATGCTTAGATAGACAGAAATAGATAGATAGATAGATAGAGCGATAGTTAGATAGATAGATATATAAATAGAGATAGTTAGATAGATAGAAATAGCGATAGATAGACAGATAGAAATAGCTAGATAGATAGAGGCTATAGTGGAACACAAATTTTGAACAGACTATAACTACCCCCTCCCCTGAATAAACTTCTATCTGCTCCTTACTTACTTATACTATTACAGGTGTACATGCGAGGGAATGGGTCAGTCCTGCAGCAAGTCTCAAGGTCATCTCCCAGGTTCTCAATGACCCCGATATGACCCGTGACCTGGAATGGAGGGTCATGCCTTTGGTTAATCCAGATGGTTATATCACCACTTGGGATTCGGTGGGTATTGATTTAAGGGGAGGGTATAGTTTTGACATTTGTGGAGATTATCATTCCTCCAAACTATTCCAGGCAACAGGATACCATTATTTTTCTTCATCTGGGTCTGTTTCCTGGCGTACTTTGGAGGAATACAAGGCACTCCAATCTATCAAAAGTATACTCTCCCCTTAAGGATAAAGTAGAGTTGTGTTGGTAAATCTGGAGCAGCTGACAGTACTGTAGTTCACCATTGTTTTTGTCAATCTAGTCCTGTTTCCTATAGCATACTTTGGAGAAATATTGGTTCTTCAGTGTAACAAAATTAAGTATATACTATCCCCTTAACTTTGACCCTTCTTACATTTTTGGAATCTGTTAGTATTTAATTATCTTTTAACAACACCTCCTAACTACCACCACCACCATCACCACCACTACCACCACCACTGTCACCAACACCTCCTAACTACCTATACTTTACACACCAGAATCGTCTGTGGAGGAAAAACCGAGCCTCTAACAGCAACTCGAGGTGTCCAGGTGTGGATCTAAACAGAAACTTTGGCTACAAGTGGGCAGGTGGGTAATGATTCCAGTTACCGAGAAAAATAGAGTCAATAAATCATTAGTAACGAGATTTGTGTGAGACGAGTAGGAGTGTTCTGTTCATTTATTTACTGTTACTTCGAGTTAAATAAACACAGTGGTGCCACATTTCACCAAACCCACTGGACGCTGTGCTCGTTACTTGTGGAGGCGTCTGTACATGTGGGGAGGTGAGTATTAAGTACAATTAATGAGGAAAAAAATTAATAAGTCATTGTTGTATGAGTGTGGTTAACTCTGTAATATTCTTCCTCCATTTATCTTACCCCCAAACTACGACTGACGTCCCTTTAATTAAGTATATATATATATATAATAAGAACATCGTCGCTTCTTTTCCATTGTAACAGTGTCGGGGTCGAGCAGCCGGGAATGTTCATCACTTTATCATGGTTCCAAGCCATTCAGTGAACCAGAGACAAGGGCAGTGAGGGATGCTGTACTCAACGTGGCCAACAGATCTGAGGTGGGAAGAGTGCTCGGTTAGTTGGTGGATAATGTGCTTTGTTGGTATATGTATAATAATAATAATATTATTATTATTATTATTATTATTGTTATTATTGTTATTATTATTATTATTGTTATTATTGTTATTATTGTTATTATTATTATTATTATTATTATTATTATTATTATTATTATTATTATTATTATTATTATTATTATTATTATTATTATTATTATTATTATTATTATTATTATTATTATTATTATTTTTATTATTATTATTATTATTATTATTATTATTATTATTATACTGTTACAGGCGTACCTGAGTTTTCACTCGTATGGACAAATGGTGATGTATCCGTGGGCCTATGGCAAGAACGACACACACTACAACGACAAGGAAATGGTCAGGTCACTCTAGGTCAAGCTGGGTCATGGCAGATCTGGTTAGGTTAGGTTAGGCCAGGTTAGGTTAGATTAAGTTACTCGTAGTAATCGAATAGATAATAATGGTATCTTGTTGTTTGGAATAGTTTGGATGAATCTAACCCATGCAATCTAACCCAAAATAATGAAACCTAACTCAACTTTTGCAACCCTGTACAGGAAGATGTGGGTAAGGGCATGGCTCAAGCTATACTGCAGAAGGAGGGAGCTGTGTACGTCGTCGGGAGTCCTGCTAAAGTTCTGTGTGAGTTATTATTATTATTATTTTTTAAGGGGATAATTATAGAGTTGGTACATTGGAGCGTACACTAAATAAATGAACGTATATAGTCTGTAAATCCCACACTATATTATTAATCAATCAAGTTATACTGTATAATTATATATTCATCATCATTCCATTCAACCATGCAATCAGTCATCCATCCATTCATCCATCCAGCTAACCATCTACCAACAAAGCAACCCATCCACTCATCCATCTGTCTATTCATTCATCCATCCTTCAATTCACCTACCCACTCACCCATCCATCTATATACAGTACCTATCCAATCCACCAATCCATCCACCCACCCATCTATATATCTATCGATCCACCAATCCACCCACCCACCCATCTATATATATATCGATCCACCAATCCACCCACCCACACATCTCTCCACCAACCAAACAATCCACCACCTATCCATCAACCCCCTTATCAATCCTTCAATCCACCAATCCATCCATCCACCCCACAGACGCTGCCTCGGGTGGATCACTTGACTGGGCCACAGGGTCGGCTGGTCTGCCTCTCTCCTACACGTTAGAACTTAGAGACGAGGGAGAGTTTGGTTTCTTGCTCCCACCACGCCTCCTTCAGTCCTCTGTCAGTAGCTAAAGGGACTTCTATTATATTATACGAACAGCAACTCTTACCCTCATTTTCAGTCTTTTTTCTTCAGTTCTCCATCAGTAGCTAAAGGGCCTTCATCTATTATACGAACAGCAACTCTTTCCTTTGTTTTCAGTCTTTTTTCTTCAGTTCTCCGTCAGTATCTCAGGAGTCTGTCTATCTCTGTTTTCTAGTGATTCTCTCTTTATGCT
This sequence comes from Petrolisthes manimaculis, assembly GCA_034508575.1. Lineage (NCBI taxonomy): Eukaryota > Metazoa > Arthropoda > Malacostraca > Decapoda > Porcellanidae > Petrolisthes > Petrolisthes manimaculis. The sequence continues at coordinate 119,457 of JAWZYT010001091.1, read as the reverse complement.
TATACAGTTGGGATGTGTGTGTGTGTGTGTGTGTGTGTGTGTGTGTGTTGCACTTACACTACAATACTCCATTAATGTCCTTCTTCTTGCCAACAGGTGAATGATGCGTGGCATGCAGTGAGGTACTTAGCCAAACATATAGTCATCAAGAAAAGACGTCTAATGAAAAACACCACCACCACCACCAGCACCACCACCAGTACTACCACCACAACCCCTAGCTATAGTTCAACCCCCAACACCATCTATACCAAGGATGAGATGGCTGACACTACTACACACTTTACTTGGCTTCCAGAAACGACTGTATTTGATGTTACGAATGAAGAAGTAACAACTAGTAATGTTGATGTAGAAAACGAGAATGTGACGACTAGTAACATTAATTCTGTAGATGTGGATGTGACGACTAGTAACATTAATGCTATAGATGTACGAGTGACGACTGATATTAATGAGATAATGAACGAAGGAGTCACGACTAAAAGTAACATTGAAGCTTTGGCTGAAGAATCAACTATTACTACTATTATTATTGATACAAATACTTACCATCCTAACTCTAACGACCCTTACGACCCTAACCACTCCTACAACTCTAACTCTAACTACCCAAACAACCCTAACGACCACTACAACCCTAACCACCACAACAAACCTCACGACCCCTACAACCCTAACGACCCCTGCGATCCTAGCGACCCCTACAATCCTAACGACCACTACAACCCTGTCCCTCCTAACGACCCCTACAACCCTGTCCCTCCTAACGACCCCTACAACCCTGTCCCTCCTAACCACCCCTACAACCCTGTCCCTCCTAACGACCCCTACAACCCTAACCACCACTACAACACTGACCCTAACGACCACTACAACCCTGTCCCTCCTAACGACCCCTACAACCCTATTCCTAACTACCACTACAACACTAACCCTAACCACCACTACAACACTGACCCTAACGACCCCTACAACCCTATTCCTAACTACCACTACAACCCTAACTACGACCCTAACTACCCCTACAACCCTACCCATAACCACCCCAATATATTCAACGTTGCTCCTGTTAACGACCGTATCCCCCTTTACTATGGCGACAACATCTTCTACAAGGATGGTAAGTGGAGGGAGTTGGATAGCAGTGAGGAAGAAGGGGAGTTGGTGAGGTATTACTCCCCTGATTACCTAAGGAGTGAATGGGAAAAGAGGAGTAGCAGTGAGGAGGGTGGGGTGGTGTGGTGGTAGACAAGGAAGGGTGGGAATGGGAAGGGTGTGGTGGTGTGGTGGTAGACAAGGAGGGGTGGGAATGGGGAGGAAGGGGTGGTGTGGTGGTAGACATAGTATTTCAATATAAATTTCTTGCACTAATGTACAACGAACCAATGTATGCGAAAATTTACCAGTAGGTATGGCAGTGTATTAATAATGCCCCAGGACCTAGAGACCCTTTCTATATAGGGTCTCTACCAGGGCCAAATGCCCCAAATGCGGCACACGCTCAGTGTTTTTCCCAGACATGGAGAATTAGAGGTAGCAATGTGGAAATTATATTAAGATTATTGAAGAGTAAATAGGGACATTTCTACCAGACGAAATATCAAGTAGATGGTAAATATACAACTAACAATCTTATAGACGTGTTTCCTTCCCCTCCCCCTTCCCTTCCAACAGACTGAAACGTCTCTCACTGACTGTGCCTCAGCCCTCACCAGCCTCACAGCATCTAACTTTCTATACAAGAGCTGTGGACATACACTACTCATACGTGTTCACATGCAGTGGCTGACATCAACATTAACCCTGAGAACATACTAGTGTTGTTGAGTTTGAAGGTGTGTGAATCCTCCAAACTATGCCACGAAACAACACATTCCTTATAAGTAGGCTACCATTGAGCGTGTACTTTGGTATCCTTGTTCTTACAGCCGGGTACCGACTTAATTACTGCTAACAATTCCACTGACCGGGATCGAACCTGGCAAGGTACAGTCGGCGGCAAAAGTCCTGTCGCCTCACTTGCTTCACCGTGGCATACGATTTCATAGACTCGAGATTATTAAGTGTATAAAACGTGTGTATTTCTCGAGTCCATGAATACTGTGTGTCTCGGTGAAGCAGATTAGACGACAGGACTTCTGCCGCCGACTGTACCTTGGAACCTATGGAATCTCTCACTTCCAAGGAGAGTGTGCTAACCATTACACCTTCAGAACCTATGCTCTGTATCAGAGTTAAAATAATATTATTTCTCCAAACATTTCGTAAACTTTTTACTGATTACAGTAAATAATACTATTATGCAAAAATTTGTGGATAAATTTGTGGGTATGCAATAAATATCTGTGGAGTTTTTGTGGGTGAAATGGGCTGCCTTTGCGGGTTGGGCCCCGAGTCGAAAGTGGCAACACTGCTGGCAACACACGCCCAGCCTGCTACCACCAGTACTGTTTGACAACAAAATAAATGTAAACACAGCGGCAGTGTAAACTTTAAAGGGTTAATTAGTTGTCAACTTGCCTGTTTCTCTGACAGAGTGTATTATTATTATATCATTGGTGAGTACTGAGTGAGTGTGAGTGTAGTAGTGACTGGTTGAACCAATACTATGACTGTACTAATGCTAATGTTACCCTAACGTTAACTTACCCTAACGTTAAATTACCATTAACTTACCCTAACGTTAAATTACCCTAACGTTAACTTCAACTCGTTCAGTAAACGGTAAATATTGAAAGAAATGCGGTTATTGCGTACGGTTTTTCTACGTTCATTATCCACTTATTTAGACTACTCTAAGATTATTTTCTTCGGAATATTTTTACAAGTTGCCACAACTCGATTTCAAAAATTTTACTATTACCAGTGTTTATATTTCACTATTACAAACCACTTTTCTATATACCATTTCTTCTGCAAATGCTGCATAACAGTAGTTACCTCTTATAGTTAGGTCCCGGTACCTTAGCAGACTACAGGGACCTAACGGTACTTAAATTTGAACATAAGAATTGATATCAGTGAAATTTCTATATCTCGCACATGTATAATTCGGAAATAATTCCCAAATTTTCTCTAAGGTTACTTTTCTTTCCTTGGTAGGTAGCCTAAATCCAACATTCTATGGGTACGGTATTTCTGAAAATCAGTTCCACCTGGACTTTTCCAAATCTATAGCTTTTCATACATATTTTTGTGTGTTCAACCTATTTAGGTCAAAATTAATAGAACACTAAATAACTAAAGTAAGTTTAGTCCAGGGGAAATTGTTCTGTAGAATTACCATTCCCAGTTTCTATATGTTATAATATATGGGCAAGAATGAATTTTGACCATGTTGCTCCTCCCTGATATTTGCTTTTATATCTTTTTTTTATTCAGGTGCATGGTTGATTCTTCTTTTTCTTACTGACATTCCATATATACAGTTTACAGTCATGTCGGAAGATGGAGCAGATAGACTTGAGCCAACAGTCGCATCTGTGTCCACAGTTAATGATGAAGATGCAGTTGTCCAAGTGCCTGAAGGAGAAATCAATTTGTGTGGTGAGTTTAATCTAACAAAAATGCCTCAAGCAAACTCTTATACAGTATTTTATTAGGATGTTGAAGTTTCATATAATAATGAGGAGTACGTTTACCTCTTATACCATGATTTTTCCATTAAAATATACAAAGTTAACATACATTAACATTTTTCTTGCACAATTGCTGGAATCCATGTCATTCTAGAAGTCTGTGGAGCTTGGCTTGCCATATAGCAATTACTGTACTGCCTATGAGTATAAAGGAGTTACAAGTATTTAACTTAAAAACTTCTAAATCTATATGAACTAATATGAGATGGCTTATGCCACAAGAACACCCCATGTCATCCAAGAGACTAATTTATTTAAATACTTACAGATGCAGAGAAAGATGATGAGAACATAGAAAGTTGTCTCACAGGTACAAAGAATGATGACAGAGGTGGAAAAGGATGTCCTACAAGTAAAGAAAATGATGTTGGGGATGGAAAAATCTGTCACACAGTCACAATAATTGATGACAATGACAGCGAACATTGCCTCACAAGTACTGAGATAAATGATGGGAACATACAAAGCAATTTTACCAGAACAAAGAAAAATGATGAAGACAGAATAAGCTGCCTTACAAGAATGGAGAAAGATGAACGAGACCATGAAAGCAATCTGGCAAGTACAGAGAGTAATGAAAAAGATGGAAATAGCTCTCCTCCTCCAGGTATACATAAAGATGATGGAGACAGGAAAGGCTGCCTCCCAAGTACTGAGAAAGATGATGAAGACAGTCCTATGGTAATAGAAAATATGATTACTGTGGACACATCTGGTGATACTGATGTTGAAGAAGAGGAATGCTCAAAATCTAGTGAGTAGTTTGTTACATGGAGTATAATGTTTTCCTGCACTGTCTTCAACACAATGTTTCTGATTCTATGTATGAATGGTTCTCTATCCATGAAGGAAATAAAGGAATTTTAACTTTAGTAACTGAAGGTAATTCATATTTTCAATAGTGACCTACATGACAAATATTTAATATTCATGAAGAAGAAAAGACGAACTTTATATTGAAAGTGTTTTAAGAGGTAAATTAGTTCAATATGAATTTCATCCCACAGCTAAACTGGAGATGCCTGAGGGAATGAGTATTGAAACTGAAGTAGTGACCTTAGATGATGAGGAAATTTCACCATCTTCACTAGATGTTATTCCATTGTATAAAGCAGTAAGTACTCTACATAGGTATTTATGGGTTTCTTGGTTTTGTATATGATTATGGTACTTTTTTTTTATTGATGCTAAAAACACTCCTTAGGGTGATGGTATTAAAATTTATCTTTGACAAAAACAATCTTCATTGCTCAATTCCCTTTATTTTGCAATGTGAATATAGCTACGAAGATTACAAAATATAGGGAACTGAGCAGTGAAGATTGTTTTCGTTGAAGATAAAGTAATTTGCTCACACCACACCTTTTGTGAATTTTAGTATATCTCACCTTGTCCATTCTATGAATGCTACAAACAACATATCCATCTCAACTGCTCTTACTCTTGACTTCTCATACTCATGCCACTCCAAGGTTTCACAGCCATATGTCAAAGTTGGCACTAACACTCCTTCATGTTTAACCCTCTATTTATATAATCAGTGACTTCATTGCACCTGCTACTTTTCTCACTTGTGTTACTCTTCTTTCCACTTCTTTCTCACACTTTCCTCTCTTATCCAACATTACTCCAAGGTACTTAAACTCTTCAACCACCTTGGTATTCTCACTATCCAATTGCACACTGCACACTGATTCACCTTCTCTCTCCACTATCATCATCTTACTCTTACCCTCTTCATCAGGATCTTGATGGGGTGCTAACAGACCGTGAATTTAGCATGGTGACGGGAAAGCCCATTGCTAATGAGGGCCGTCCTCGGAGATCGTGTTTCAACTGTGATGGCGACCACAACCTTTCTGAATGTAGCAAGCCATATGATGCTATACGTGTTTCTACCAATCGCAAGAAATTTCAAAGCACTCGCCCCTCCAATGTGTGAGTTGACCCTGTGCATGTCTCTGTTGTAGTTTTTCCTCATTTGTTTGAAATTGTGTTGTTAATCAAAAAATATTAACCTAGAAGGCGTGACAAGAGTGTAATTAAATTGGGTAGCTTGACCCTATGATTACTGTAATAGTTTCCTCATTCAATTTTCCTTCCTTACTAATGGATAAGAGAAACCTGATTATTGTCCTTGCAGCTTCATACCTTTCCAGCTGCATTAATTTGAGTTACAGTGTGCAGGAAGAAATTGAGGCAGCAATACCAATAATTAGGATTTTTTTGCTATTTGATATGTTCTACAGCAGTTATATCAGATGTACAGTTGCCAATGAATGGATCAAGGACAAGCAGCTCAGAAACATGGTGGTAGGAGGCCTTCCACACTTGGTAACAATGTCGCTCATTTTTAATCTTTATCCTGGTGTTTACTCGTCGTTTGGTAGATCAAAATAAGTCTGGGAATTTGTTGGTACAAGAGTGCTGAAATATTTAATGTGTTGTGTTGCTATATTAGGTTCGTATCTTGTCATGTAATTAAACAGTTCAAGGTGAATGTCATGTCATGATAACAGTATGATATATTGTTTGCATTGTAAACTTGTCATTCAGAAGTGAAATTGTGTTGCACATTGTTATTTAACTTAGATAAGTTGAAACTAGCACTAAAGCATGGTTATGTAGCTGCTGTAGAGATAAGGCCCACGGCTTAATGAAAATGGCAAAATGAAAATTGTTTTGCACAAATCAGAATGATTTCATATGCAATTTTTTTTAGCAGTCAAAGGTTTGAAGTAGTCATACCAAGTTTACCATCAATGCTTGGAATGGAATATGGTTGTTATCATTTCTTCCCCTTTGCCAATGTATATGTTAACATACAGTACTGTAGTTATTACTTTATATTAATGGCTTCTGTACCCTTTTATCATTATCATTCTAGGAGGTACCACGAGGACTGTGAGAACAAATATGGACAGTTTCAGCCAGGCCGCCTGAGTTACAATTTACGCCATGCTTTGGGACTGAGAGGAAATCAGCTGCCTCTCTTTGTGTACCGTATGCGTGTACTGGGTTATCCCCCTGGCTGGCTGCGTGATGCTGAGGTGCACCAAGCTGATGTAAAGATGTATGATGGTCAAGGCAAGAGTAAGTGAAATGGATGGCAAATTGTAAGTTGTAGAACATTGTAGACACAGCCATATTTGTTGTTGTTCTCCCAGGGCAGAATGGCCTCCTGCCACACAGACCCCCGGTATGCTCTGGTTGCAGTGAAAACACAAATTAAAATAAAAGGGGGGCTGGCCCTATATGCCTGGGCTACCAAAGCACATCCCAGGGAAATGGGACCAGAGCTTACTGGACCAGGGAGATTGGGGGGAAGGTCTTTGATCCCACAGCCAGTGCTGTGGACCAAGTCCACATTACCACAAGAGCTACAAGTGGGACAGCAACTTCCATAAGACCAACCCTGAAGGGACCATAAGGGAGAGGGAGTTTAGATTGCTGCATGCAAAGGGATAATCCACCTCCATGTGCTGGTGGTCCACACTGTAGTGGGGGGGGGGGGAGCCTCCGGTTGCAGTAACGCCTCACGTGGATTATTAATCCATGTGGGCAGTTCTCGTCAAATCCACTAGAAAGTAACCAGATCCTACAACAATCTTTATTTTAGCCCTGTGGGGGAAGTCTAATATTTACAGAGAATAAAGTCAGCCCCCCTGGGCACTACACAGCCATAGTAGGTGGAGTGAATAGAAATCTATATAATTATTACAAAACTATAGTATATGAATTATGTAAGGAAACTATAGTATTAGTAAGATTTTTTTAAGATAACAAGAGGTTTCTATATCTTGTTTATTCCTTTTTTGTATGTGGAAATTGTATAAAAAAAATTGTGATAATATCATTGTTAAGACGGACAACACAGTGATGATGGAGATAGAATAGATGCATAGGTAACTGATCATGGCTAACCTTGGGAGTTGCAAGTGTTAAAAGCTCAAATGGCATTTCCACAAATACTTTTTTTTTTTTTGCACAAAGAAAGCAGAAGTTGAACTCCACTCGGAAGAGAGCTATTAATATAAATTTATCTAAATTGAGTTTAAGTGCTATTCCTAAGACGAACATTTGGCATAAAACACCTTCTCTGGCTTCATACCACTTGATGAAGGGATCTATTATTTAAACTGTTTTGCTGCCATTAGTGATTCTGTATCATCTTTATGTCTTATTTTCAGGTGTGATTCATCCTGATGAGGAAGAAGGAGAGACTGAGCCCACCACAGTCAGGTACCAGCCGGATAAGCTCATTAGTTTTCCTGGCTTCAACGATCCTCTTCCACATGGTTCTAATGATGTACGTATTGTATGTAGTTGAAGTAAGATTATCGTTTTTCAATGAAGAGATACAGTGGATGAATATTAGTGTACATTAATACTACAGTACTAAATCCAAAGGAGGTATTGCACCCTTCCTTGGCAGTGAATAATTATATTAATCAACAAATTACTTTCTGTGTATATTGATCTATACAGTACTTCATAATATGTGACTGCTTATAAGCTAAGATACAGTAACACAAACAATGAGTATTGTAGCATAATTTTTGTCAAAGTTTATATTGTAGACTTACTAACATGCCTACAGTACTCTGGGGCCATTACTACAATGCAGCCATTTTCTTGTCTTGTTTTGTGTTCCAGGAATGTTATCAATACCAACTACCACGAATGCAAATGCATCACCAGCGCTCAGAGTTCCTGCGTTTCATGAACCAAAACAAAGCACAAGCATATCGCAAGAGGAAACTCAAAGGCAGTGATGATAAGCCATCTGTCCCCATTCCACCTTCTGCTCCAGATATGGATGTTGATGGTTAGTTAGATATTTTTATATCAATTAAATGGTTATACATACTACATACCACAGTTCCAGAGGATACAGTGAATATATCAAAATATCAAAGTAATGGATACCAATGTTGTTGTCAATTCCCAATGCTGCTTTGTGATATATTGTTGGATCTGGTTTGATACTCCAAATGAAGGAGACGGAAGAAAGTAATTATTTAAACTGCATAACAACAATACAGGTCAAGGAGAAAAAGAAATCCAGGCAATTCCATTAACCTTACAACACCAAGGTACAGACCCAACAAACTATTCATTGATGCTGTCATGGTTGTGCAGTGCCTGGTGACAATAAATAAATATTTAACAAATTATTAATTTTAATTTTGTTTCAACAGACAAAGAGTTGGTTGGGTGTGATATCGAGTTCAATCCCCCATTACCCAAGGAACCTCTGCCTCCAGCACCTCCTGATGCTCCTCCACCATCTCCTCCCCCAACCAAAAGGGTAAGAGAGAGCTTTTGATCAATAAAGGGTAGTTAACTGAAGTTATATAGGGTAGTTGCAGTAAATCAAGAGAAGCTGTAGGTTTTTCAGGTTTTAAATATTAGTTTATTACTTTTTATTTATATAATATGCAGTATGCTTGTTTAGGATATGAAAAATTACACTTCAAGATCTTACCTGATTATTATAATGCACTTTAAGCCCTAAACCACGGGTGACGATATAAGTTGACTGAGGAATTTTTAAATTTGCTCACCCCCTGACATGCTTATTTAGGCTCACAACAGAGGATGTGTGTTCATAGGTACTCCCCAAGTCACCCCAGTCACTAGTAGTCAGTGTGGGAAGAACAGTGAGGATGTATGGTATTTTTAGCACTCCGGTTTTGAGCTAATTACTATATATGTACGTAGAAACTACAGTGACGTTATAATTCATATGGTTTTGTTGAAAATTGTGATTCTGACACAAATTTGTGACAAAATCAGAGAGTAAAAAAGTACCTAGATATGTAAGGAGAGTGTAAAAGTGTTTTTAGAGTTGTGGTCATTCTGAGTTGACTACTCATCCTACAGATGTCCATCCATTTAGTCTTCACAAGTACAGCCGGCAGCATAAATTCACGTCCATCTCTTGTGCTTAATAATGCTAATATGACCAGATAGTTGCATTCTGAATCAGTTTCTATCCTAACAACGTATGTCATTTATTATATGTGAAGTATATCTGTCATCTCTCTATTCAAATTGTGTTACAACTTCAATATAGCTCATACATACGTACAGTAGGTGGAAATGAAGCGAACTTATGCTGCCGACTGTACATCAGATGGCAGCTAAAGGTTCGTACTTCAATATCATGTATCATTTATTCATGTAGCGTAAGTGAATGCTATTAGCCGTCAAATGTGTTGTTTATGTCGTGAGCTAGAGGCGGGAAAAAGGCCCGGGCAAGAGAGCGGCTACACTCGATAATGCCCTCGGTTAGATGACTAAGTAGTTTGGAGGTAGGGGTTGAAGTTGGATAAATGAGGGGTCTGGGTTGTGGGTTACTTGAGAAGGGTGGCCAGGTAAGGAAATGGTGTAGACAATAAAAGTGGGGGCATGGAAAATAGGTTCAAAGGTTTTTATTAATGTTTTTTTTTTTTAGACAAGTGTTGTACAGGTGAAATGTGTCCAGTTCTTGCAGGAATTGCATTGAATTGGACCCATTAATTATCTATTGGCAGACAGGAATGATATTTTAAACAAATTTTCCTCCTACACTGTAAGTTGCTTCATTTTTAATATTTTTTACTAATTGTTTTTTATGGTTGTTACAGGGAGTCAACTTCGAGGAGGTTGAGGTTAGTGATGCTGACTCTCAAGATTCAGTTAGTGGCCTTGAGGTGAAAAGACAGAAACTCCTGAGTGAGTTGCAAGACACATCTGAGGGCACTAGTACAAGTCATGACACAAAAGACAAAAGCCAGAAGAACTCCCAGGATGACTCACAAACTGAGAAACCTTCAAAAGAGAATACAACATCAGACAGTAAGCCCAAACGCCACCACCGATCTCACTCGAAGGGGTTCCAGTTTGGAGTGACCATCCCAGAATCATGCACCCCTTTCAAGACCCTACCAGATGTAGATATGTGGACAGTAGATGTTTCAGATCACATTAACTTTGACAACCTCCCTGATGCACTGGGTACCTGGGATAAGATGAAAGGGTTAATGGGACAAGTGAAGAAACGTATGACTGAACTACACAAAGATGATGACGAATTATGAAAAAATATAAATTCATGATGAAGATTGACACACCACTGAAGAAACTTATAGATGAAAGTAAAGCAGCAATTAAAGCTTAATGGTAGATATAATTCCTAACCTTCTATATTCCCTTTCACCAGCAGTACACAGATACCAGGATTTAGACTTTGGGAACAAACTCCTGACTTCTAAAACTGTCATATGTTGTCTTTGTAATGGTAATAATATTGGTGAATTCACTGTGGAATATGAAATATCTTTATAAAGCAGTATAAGACTGGTGTATGCATATGGAGGATGAACATTGAATAAGAACCAGTGCTCAAAAACAGGTGGGGTAGACATGAACTTAACCTAGGAAGAGCATATGTTGAGATGATGAAAGCAATGAGAATGTGAGTGAAAAGTGTAACATAGATATGAGGGTTATTGATGTAGAGTGTGGAGTGTAGAGTTGGTGAAATTTGGGTACAATGAGGTCATTAATTTTTGACATGGAGAGAATACAGGATGAGGGGTTTATAAAGAGTATGCATGGGACTAATACTGATGGACCTTATAATTATATGAAGGAGACCACCTATCATATGGATGAGGGACTGCAGTACATTTAAGAGAAGAGTATAAAAAACTGGGACATTCTTGGAATATGGAAAGTGTGAAAAGCCTCCTTTATAACACTGCTGTTCTGAGAAGACGCCTACCAGTAGTATGGTATATGAATAAGAGGTAAGTAGTGTTATTATGCATTTGTGAAGAAAAGGATACAGTACAGTACTGTCCATAGAAGAGTTACAATAAATAGTAAAGTGTAAGGAATAGTAATGGTAAGTTTTGTCAAAATCACATGTTGGCAACTTGTGAAAATACAATAAAGTAGTTGTCTCTGTAGCTCTCATTCTTTTCCAATTAAGTAATTGATTAGAAAAGATGCACAGGAGGGTTAAAAACAGGCATTCACAAATCCTGACTAAATTTGCACAATATTTTCATGAGTTAATATGTGAAAACTTTTACTGGCAATATTTATATTTTTCAAGATTCTCTTGCATTGAAATTCTGAAATAATAAGGGTATCAGCTGCAATTACACATCACCTCAACATATTGAAAGAAACAGCAGGCTGTAGCCTATATCTACTACCAAGGATTTTAAATACTGTATTATTGAAAAGTAAGATTTGTGACCTTGAACACATTATGCACCGTAAAAAAGATTAATTATGAATTGTTTAACTGTTAAATGCTATCCAATTTATTCTTTTATTAGTAAAGGCTGCACAACTAGGGAATGTATGCGAATATTTCACAGTATTCTACCAGTGTATTAAATGTTTCAGAATTTTCTTTTACCTAGCTTTAATCGTTTCCTCACCCTTAAAAACTAGATCCATCTTTAGACAAAATGTAGAAGTTCGGACACAAATGAATAAAGGTACAAAATATGAATAAAATAGAGTCAAGCAAGATAACTATATACTGTAGGTTTTGGAGGGGCCGTTGTAAACATGGAAAGGTAAGCGATTCCTTTCGCTAAGTTGGCAGTTTTCGGCTTTACGCTTTGTTTGTAAACGACTGATGAAAAGGAAACGAGGGTCGGTCCGGTGTCCTCGGTCCTCCGTTTAATAATATGTTTGTTTAAGCACACACATTGATGGTATTGCTGGTATTATAATAGACTTAATATACAAACAATGGGTCGATATTCGAGTGATTCAGGCAGTGAGCGAACCAGTAGGAGGCGTCGTAGAACAAGGTAAATATTGGGTTATTTGGTTATATTATTTCCAGCAGAAAAGGAAAACACTTGCTATAACTTACCCAAATAATGATGAATTAGGGTTGAATTATTGGCATTATTTCCCAATTCACATGTACGAGATATCATAATTTCACTGATATTTATTGTGGTCAAATTTCTATAAGTTTGAATATATATAGGTCTTGCCTTCCACTACTCAGGTTTGTCTGGTTATTTGTACCAAACATTAAAACATTAAACGTTAAGTTAGATTACCTAAGCTGGTCAGGGCTGGTTCTATTCAAAAGTTAAGAAATAGGTATACTCTGACCTGTTTAGTTTGGCTCTAACTATTATCCAACTGAGTATGTTAGCATAGCACTGCCTTCCTTCCTGGCTTTTTGACACAGCCTCAGCATCTTTGAAGCTTTCATCATCACACTCGGGACTCCTTCACCCAGACAGTCTGAGTTATTTAATATAACAACAAGAACAACCTAACGTTAACCTATAAAAACTTATTGTTTTGTAAATTATTATATTAAATGTGCCAGATTTAAATATAACATTAGAAAGGTGAAAGGTAACATGAAGTTTTCTGTGTTTACGGCTGTAATGTTAGTTGGAGTGGAGCATTTATTACACGGTATTAATGTGTCCAGATGAATGAGACACTTGTTGGAGATTATTGTATTATTATTACTGTTTTATTATATTTATGTGTCCATAATATATAGATGAATGAGATTATTGTATTAATATTACTGTTTCCAAACATTTCAGGTCCCGCAGCAGCAGCAGTACCAGTTCTAGGAGCCGCCACAGACGACACAAAAAGTCTCGCAAGCACAGACGTCGCTCCTCTAGTCGTTCCTATAGTCGGTCTCGTAGTCCTTCCCCTAGCAGACGGTTGGTACTGTACTTTGATATGACTTAACTTCACTCTAGTCTTCTTATGTAGATAGCAAATGCCCACAGCTGATATTAGTATTGGTTTTATATGTTATTAATTAAATCTAGCCACACAGGGTAAGGAGAACTGTCTTATGATATTTTAAGTCAATCAGTTTCAAGGTCACTACAATAGTACTGGGTAGCCTCTCTGATATTGGCAGTGATTGTTTATTGTCAAACATGAAATAACCTGTAGCTGCTGAATTAATGTAACTTTAATATTTTTAACAGAAAATATTAAAGTACCATATGATTAAAACTAAAGGAAATGCTTTCCTTCTCTAGTGAGGTTGTATATCTGGTAGCAGTATAGGTGATGTAATAATCAGATGAAAATTACCCATAACTTAATAATTAATGTTTTTTAAAATATTGAAACGCTCGCTTTTTGTTTTAGTTGTCTGCAAGCAATTACTTTTGTTTTGTAGTGTCACTGTATAGTTGGCATTTGAGACATGATGGTTATGAGGATTCTTGTTACCTTCATAAACAGAATTTATGTGATCATAATACAGTATTTGTTTTTTACCAAGTTATGTCATCACTCATGTTTGTTTATTAACAAGTTATTTATCACTTATGCTTGTTTTCATTATTGGTTAGTAAACAGCTAACTTTACTGTATGTACACTTAGGGATGAATTTTTATCAAGTTTCATGAGATGATTGTAGAAATATGGGTTGGTAAAATCTGTAAATTTTACTTTATTTTGAGCTAACGAAGGTACAACTTGATTGAGTGCCCTTGTTTATATTTGTGTAAATGTATTACAGGTCACGATCAGTTAGCCGGGATCGATATCGATATCGAAGAAGTCATTCAAGATCAAGAGATCGGTCTAAGGATCGATCTAGAGGTCATAAACACAAAAAGTCAAAGCACAAGAGGAGGAGACGCAGCTCAAGGTAAGTCCAAATTCTACTTTATTTACATTGGTAAGAGACTAGGGGTATCATAAGGTAATTGGGATTACTTATACTAGAAATCTGAATTGAAAATTAATGTTACCATTCAGGGGCTAATTTTGAAGTTAGTTGAGTCATTTCACTGACAGTGACTCAAACCTTTTATCCTTTCTGAACAAAGTTAACATTGAAGTGTATATCATTAAGGGAGCTCTATATTTACTGAAGCATTTCTTAGGTTCTATAATTGGTGAGGGTGACAGAGGTCGATAGAACATTGTGAAAAATAGGTAATAAGGATATGAAGATTTATTTTATTGTTTTATTCAATAAGATAAGCTAGTATCACATTCATAAGTCTGCTTGGTGCAGGAGAAACTAGTTACTGTATAGAATTACCATTCAAAGGTGATTTTCAAGATTTTTGTTGTTCCTATGTTCTTAAAGTTTTGTTCTTTTCTGTGTTTTGTGGGTAATCAACCAAGCTCATTAGTCCAAAACAAGAATCTGAAACAGTAACTGAAAATGTAAAAGTCAATATTAATCTTTAAAAGGAATGTTGTTTTTAGTAAACATCACTTTCTATTAGACATCAGAGCTATTGATAGTACAGTACTGTTATTACTTTTAATGTTGTTCTTTGTTTTCAGTTATGAATCTGACAGAAGTAGCCGTTACTCTAAATCCCGATCAGCTAGAAACAGTACAGAGCGGGATAAAAGAGACAGAGATAGAGACAGAGACAGAGATGGAGACCGTGAGAGAGACAAGGAAATAAACAGGAATAAAGAAAAAGAGAGAGATAAAAATCGAGATTTGTCTCCAGTACCAGAGGATGTTGTCAAGATCACAACCAAGGGTAATTTTGTACTGACATCTTTCCTAGTTGTTTATACGGTTTATACTGTATATATGTTACTGATATTTTCAAGCTCTTTAAATCTACAATCACCAAATTTCCCTTGGCACATGATGTTCTAGTAGGTAATAGTGATTGGGTTCAACATTCTGTGAGGTAACCAGGAAGTTTATTCCATGTATATATGGTACAGTAATGCTACCACTAGGAAGGGATTGGCTTCCTGTCCCTTAACACTCAAGCACAGCCTGATTTAGTTTAAACTTCATGCGTGGGTGTGTCAAGACATTCTTCACTTTTGGCACGCTAGTTTGAATTAGAGAAACTGACTGAGGTAGGTAGCCAGACTGTGCAGACAGTGTGTGTTCACATCATATTTCATACAGTATGTTATCAGTGTAGGAGATGCCTATGTGGAGTCCAGATATAAACTAAATCTTCCCAGTGGTTGACTTTTAACAAGGATTTTTCCTAAATTAGGACACCAAAATGAAGTTTGTGTGCAAATGTAAAGTTATTATTTTTCTTACTAAAACACATCTTAGGCGTCAGCCATGCACGAGAGTATTTGGGGAATTGTGGTCTTTAGGGGTTAAATAATTTTGCGGTTTAAATTACAATATACACACACACCCTTCCTGGTTCGTTGTATTAAATGTTTACTGTTCATTATATAGATGAGTATACCAAGTTACCCAACATCTGAAGTAAGATTTTCTTTTCTTTTATATAATTTTTACATGCCTGTACTGTATTGGAATATTTTTTTTTCAGAATTAACAGAATCTGAAAAACTTGCTTACTCTCGCACTGTTGAGGAGATCAGTGAGGGTGGCTTTGCTCAAGAAGCCTTCAAATCCAGTCGTGGTGATAAGGCTCAAAAGAAACAAGAAGATAGTGCAGATACAGGCACCTTTAACTTTGGAACCCAGGCTGAACTAACTGCTAAAGCTGGAAAATTTATCCCTCTTAGTGATGATAGCCTTTTTAGTCCACATGTAAGTACAGTTTTAAAAACTTATATAGCACTGAAATAGGATGCTACATATGCAGTATTATATTTGTTTTTGTTATTACAATCACATATATCACGGCTATAATTCCGGAACCAGTGATCTGACTGAAATAGTCATCATCATCATTACCCCATTTCTTTATTTTGAAGGGATAGGGAGGCTCTAGCACCATTACAGGACCCCTTATAGGTAAGGGATCCTGCTCTGAGGCTATTGGTGGAATCTTTATTATAGAGTGGGGTCCCCAATACTCATTCACTTGTAGGGAATATGAGTCTGATCTGTACCATCTCAAGAATGGTGGGTGATGGTGAACACACTTTCCTACGCCTGGTTAAATTAGAAATTGCTATCATTTTCAATCAGGACATTTGACTGGTATATTCCTCTAAACAGAATTGTATTGCACTATGTGATACGTGATTTAAGGGGTGGGGCTCATGCTTGGTGGTATTATAATTATCATTGGAAATGCAAGCAAACAATGAATACTATATAACCCATTCCTGTCAAAATGATGATTTTAAATAATGTATGCAGTTTTTAATACTCCACCTGTGATGGACATGGATAGGCTTTAGTGCACATACTGCTGAGTACGGTACATCTGTAGACATAAATTGACTTGTAAAGGTAAAGAGAGGTATGGCCATTTTAAAAAAGCATTAGTATGTATCGGATTGAAGTGCTCTATCTTCTTATATAAAATTCTAATTTTTATACAATATTTGTGTTTAGATTTGCTCGTAATCAGGAATTATATTTGTTTTCAGCTGTTTGGTGATCCAGAGGAAAGGGAAGAGAAATACCTGCGAAGGATATTTTCACTTCGTCAAAAAGCACTTTTTGGAGAGCCATTATAGGCATGTATCTCTGATTCATGTGTGACATGAAGATATATTCTCTCATTTGCAGCAACTATAGTCATTTATCCCTAAACAACATTAGATAATGTATGGTATAGTAGGTAGAATTGGTTTTTATATAGATACTGTACAGTGTTTTGAAAGTACTGTAAGTGTATTAAATTATGATGTGAAAACTGAAGGAAGTGTTTTAACTTGATTTAATTATTTAATCAATGATGTTTTTGTATACTTTACATTCACATATTGAGTGGGAGTCCACAGGGATCTCCATGAGACTATAAAATAAGTAATAAAGAACGGAAATTGGTGGTATTGATACTGAAACTATACTCTTAAAAGTGAAGATGGAACTTGCTAGCAAATGCTTAATACCGTACTTACTGAGGACTATAAAAGTTAATAAGCATTGAAAGTGGATTAGATATACTGTATATTGATGCATATGATAATATGTGCATATTTCAATGCTTTAAATCATATTTGCCTAGCTTGTGTAATAGATTTGCTAAATGAAGAAATATGAATATTTTCCAATGGTGGAATGCTTGATGAGAAAATAAACAAATTGCATGCCCTCCTAACAATAGCAGGAATGTCAACTCTACTAACGTGTTTGCTGGATTCAGAGCCAATTTTCCTATTGGATCAGAGTTTAGTAATGTCTGGTGAATTTTATTGAAGAAATATTTTACTGTCATGGATTTTAGTACCTTCTATTAAGTATTAGAGAATGATAACAGGTACAGTCGTTGGCACATCTGCCAAGCCATCAAGTACAGTTGCCCAAGAAAAGACTGCAACCAAATTTGCTGGTGTGTAGCAATATCTGGCAGCTGCTCCAAAGTAAACACTCATATTTTATCAATGGATCACTCAGAACCTAACCTAACCTTTATATGGATTTATGTAATTAACTGAATCCAATAACATTAATCCATACAAAGCTTATAGGTTCTGAGTGATCCATTGATAAAATACGAGTGTTTACTTTGGAGCAGCTGCCAGAAAATCCTTCAAAAAACGCTAAGTGAGACAACACGACTTTTGCCACCGACTGTACTTTATGTTAATATATTTTTGGTAAGCAATAATCTTTGCTTAATAAAGTATTTGCTTTACATTATCTTAATCAAACCCAAAATTATTGCAATGTTGCCAATGAAATTACTGAAATTTCTGTATACAGTACTGTATAGATACATCATAATATGACATCTGATTATATTTTATTTTCTACCTTTGTTATTATTGTTATTAACCAGGTTGTATGCATTCATCCTTATTAGCAGTCCACTGCCAGATGAAGGCCTTTCCCAGTCAACTCTACTTTGTCCATCTACAGCAGGGGCAGGCAACCTCTGGCACGAAGGTCTATTATCTGGTGAATAAATATTATGTGCACTTTCAGCAAGGTGGATGTCTGAAGTGTTGCGAAATTTGTATTCGTGATGTATCGTAATTTTTTCACCGAAAATCGAAAATAAAGTAATAAAAATCGCAAGTCTTCAACTAAAGATCATATCAAGAGACTTCTAGTTGGTCTCATCTTATTCGTTTCTTAATTCTGCATCTTTTGGTGTATAATACATGCAACTTAGGACACAAATTTGCTTCATAATATGAGAAAAGTGAAGGAAAAGTAGACCAATTTGTAGCATTTTCTTACGACTATGTTTACAAACTTTCTTTTGTTTCTGCCCAATCCGTATCTGGACGACGAGAACACAGTTTCTACGTATTTGGTGACTTTTGGTCAGTTCTCGTCACTGACACCAAGCGCTCCCAAGACGGTCTTGGTACCCCAATCCTCCGCTTGGACGACCAGATGACGTCTAAAATTTTTAAATTATTAGCCAAGAGACAGCATAGCGCCGTTGAAAATATAAAATCAAAAGCACAACAAGTGTCAAGTGATCGCTTACTTCCGATACCTCGCTTACAGTTCGCTAGTAATAACTCGCTTGTGAGTGTGACTTGACACTTGTTGATAGCATTACTTACAATTATTATATACCCTGCAGAGGCTGGCATTTATCGTAAGTGAAGACATTGAAAGTCAGCTGTCAGGTACGGCCAATTGGACATACAGTAATTATAAGTTCATAGACAATAAGAAGAGATGCACAGTCATCGAATTCAGACAGCCTTTTCTGAATTTATTATAGTAGGAAATTAGGTAACTTATTACAGTATTGTGTTCAGTTAATTACGCTAAGTTATATCTTCAACTTGTCATCATGATGACCTGATTATTGCTTGACCCCATTAAATTTATATCTGAGTAACATATAGTTAGGTATTTATGAAGAACAATTCCAACTCGACTGTTCCAATTTATTGTTTTTCATGCATATTTTGGGGTGTTCTATTAAGTTTTGACAATATTATTGAGGAGATAACATTAAACCTGACCAGACCTAACCCTTGAGTCAATCAATGTGAAGAAATTTTTCAACTAACTTAGAGGATGATATTCATGTGAATGTAATAGTGGAGCTGCAATATACAGTATTCTGTCTTTGTTACATACAGTAGTTCTATTTACTTGGTATATCTTACTAATAAACCATATCTCTGTTTCAGAAAAATGGGTGATGCATCAAAGGAACTTCAAGAAAACCGTCCCATTATTTATGTGACAGGTTTTGGTCCCTTTGACTCACACCCAGTCAATGCAAGTCAGATAGCTGTGGAAAAACTTGTGAAACAAAACTTGGAGTCTGACCTTGGGGTGAAACTAGTGACAGAAATAGTAAAAGTAGAATATGAGTATGTGAAGAAGACTGTACCACAGCGATGGAAAGAACTTAAACCTAAGGTTAGTAAACTATTAATACTAGTAAAGTTAGGGATGATTTAAGTTAAGGAATAGTTGTTATTGATGTTCTCCAAGTTGTGTGACTGACTACATTTTTCTCGTATGTCTCTGTTGGCAAGTGTGGTTTTTGCAGTCTAGTTCCATTACCGTATGTGTTTAATGATGTGATGTGGTGTGTTGCATCTTGCACAGGTATCTGTAATGACTCCATCCATCCTCTAGTCCTATTACAGTACAATACTTTATTATTACTTTATTGTTCTACAATTCATGGGTTACCAGTAGGCTATAGCACGGGATAAATATTGTTAATTTTATAACCCTTAAAACAAATGTGGATGACAATTGTTGACGGCGCATTTTCCAAATATGCATGGCTCCCATCTAGTTTGATTCTCTCATGGTAGATAGCAGCTTTGGCTGCCCACCAAGCCACAAGTCCCTGCTTTCTCTTGGTTCAACCTCACCCAGTTTAGCTAACACTCTGAGAATGTGAGGACGGAATTATGTCAAAGGAGTGTAAAAGTATGCTATGAGTGGTGGTCATACTGAGCTAGCTACCTGTCCTACATGTGTCTATTTAGTCTTCACAAGTAGGCCTACATCAGGAGACAGATAAAGGTTTGTACTCAATATCATGTATCATTTATTCTTTGAGGTTTAGTGGTTTATAAACTACTAGCCACCAAAGTTTGTTTACGTTTTGTAAAATATGCCCGCAGTGCAGAGTTTACATGTTCAAATATGCCCACGGTTAGAGGGTTAATGTACAATATTCCTAGGATAAATACTCTCATTTCTTTTATGGGTATTTGGATCTTACCTCACATTACCACAACTTTCATTGTAAGAAAAAAAAACATTTGAAAACGAGACTGCCACATAGTACAGTACAGTATTGTGGTAATTAATATTGTGTATATTTTCCTAGCTTGTGGTTCATGTGGGAGTGTCAGGAATGGCTGAAACTCTGACCCTGGAACAGCTTGCACACAACCATGAATATACTCGCTCTGACAACTGTGGCTGCTTGCCAAATCAAGGTTCTTGTTGTCCAGGTATGTTTGTCTTAATATTATCACATATGATGCAGTAATCTTTTTGAGGGTGATATTTTAGATATAAGCAAATCCTTCATAATGGGAAATACAATATAAAAGTACTGTAGTACCATATTTCATTATACACTTATTCAGTGAAAATAAGAGGTGAGCATTGATCTTCTATTGCTGCTTTTCTCCACCATTGCTATGGGGCAGTTGGTACCAAGTTTGACATTTAAGAATATTTGGATTATTGATATTTTTTATTTCCATGTTTGTGTTAATGGACTTTTCTTGCATATACGTAAATTTAGTCATTTTAATGATCACTATATCTTATATAACAGATGGAGACCCTGTGCTAAAGTCAGGTATCCGCATGGATCTCATTTCTAGCAAACTCAACAAGATGATACACCTTAAGCTGTCTTGTGCAAAGTCAACTGACCCTGGCAGGTGAGTCCAAAGACCATATTCAAGAACAGTGTCATCATACACTCCAAGTACAAGTAGTGAAACCCAATGGAGGCAATTGTTGATTATTTGAATATTAGATTTATTGTAAGCACACTGTCAAAGCCTGTACAGTTGTGAATATTACAAGATTCATTTTTTCATATACAGTATAGTACTGTTTATTGATTTATTTTTTTCCAGTATAGTTCTGAGGTACGGTAGTATTTCATTGATAGATTGTGTCAGGCATACCGATGGATAACCAGTTACTATATATAACTATCAACCTTCACTTGACATTGTTCCTGAGTAAGGCTTTGCTTTGTGTATTTGTTGGATCATTGGTTTCATTTTATGTAATCTATTCTATTTCTCATACATTGTATTTGTGTGTTTGTCTGGTTACTTGCTCTTGTAGTTTCATTGACAATCATTCTGTATATACATTACATTATATGTTCACAGTTTGTCCAACATTTTCTTTTCTTGCTTATACCATTAACATGTTAACTGCAACCAAGAGATAATGTGGATATGCTGCGTGTGCAAATTATCTATGGGTATAATAAATACTGTATGGCATTTTGATGGTGGATGGTGAAGGAGATAGATTTGTAAGAGTGAAGAGGGTGATGCTTATACTGTACAGTACTGTACACTCACCTGCATTACTGCAGGTACAGGGGATCACACATTTTAAGAGATGTAGCTAAAAAAAAATCCACATATATGAGAAGGATTAACCTCGATAACACAGGCGCATGAAATGAACTTTGTTCCTTAAGGAAATGAATCACTTAAATCTCTTAAAGATCTGAGGCCTTGTACTAAACAGCAGTGCTGGCAAATGTACCTCTCTCACTTATCATTTTAATTGCAAATACTGTATCTTATATTTTATATTTCCTCTGTAATAAATTGCAATGTGTTGCTGGCAGATAATGAAAGGGAGTTGCACTGGGTAATGAATGAGGTACATGGTGTATGTAACAGAAGGATACTAAAGTGGATTGTCAGCAGGATGAGAATGGCAATTGAGTCATTCAAGTGTGAGAGAATTAATATTTCACTCCATATTTAGAGTTTGATAATAAATAGAGTACCGTACCGGTATGATAAATTTTCATATGGGAATGGTAGGTGAGAAGTTGTATGAACTCAGGAATTTTGAATGCTACTGCTCTTTTCTTTGATACATTGTCATATTTGATATTTTCTTCAGATACATGAGGCTCCCGCCGCGAGAGGGCTGTAAGCGCCACCCGACTAGTTTTGAGAAAAACGCGCTCAAAGTTTCCTTATGATTACACCATTGAAAACGGTCAGAAGGGGGATCTATTATATACCATTGGAATCGCCTATCCTTCTTCTTTTTGGCCATGTAATTTATATTCCTTAATATCAAGTTTTGTGCGTATGAGCACGAGTTATGTACGGCCAACCGGCCGAAATCGCGAGAAAATGAAATTTATTTTAAGGTATTTTATTTAAGGTATTGAATGGGAGAAAAAGTGACGCTTGTCTGAAGCGGTGTATGTGTGCAGCTGCTTTCCCGCCAGCATTGTTCAACCAGTTCCTCAGAATTCCTCAGAATTCATAGTCAATGTTTCTTAAAGATTCGATCACTATAGGAAAATCTGACTTTTAGTCTCTTTTTATAACTAATATGCATTGACATTGATGTATTTATCTCTTACAAGTGTATTAGTGTCTATTCCTTATTGTTTTCAATATTGGTTTGCAATAATTAATCCATTAATATAGGGAAATTGATGGAATCACGAACGAAAACATTGGACTTTAAATCGCACGTGTGGATCATCAGCTGGCGGGAGGACGCGCGCTCATTGGCTAGAGCTATGGCCGCTCCCTATACTCCGCGCTGATTGGTGCCCGCGCTGCCTCGTCGCCTCTGGAGATAGCTCTGTCTGGCGGCGGAGCGAGAACTTCATTTTGAGCAATTTTAGGCCTTGTTGTACCCATCCAGATGGTCGATTTTGCCTATGACACCACTTCCACATGAATTCTATGCCCTTTTAGCAACCGGATCCGTGCCTAACTCAATTTTTTCAAATTTGTCGCTTACATCCCTCTCGCTGCGGGAGCCTCACATAACATATTATACATTCTAGAATTTATAACTGATATGGTATGGTAGTACATTCAAGTACTGTACTGTACTGTATATACTGTAATCCCTTATCTTACATAGTTTTACATAATATAATTATTCAAAAGTACCATTGAGTTGTTGTTGTTGTTGATGATGTTGAAAGTGACCAGATCCTACAACAATCTTTATTCTAGCCATGTGGGGGATTGCTAATATTCACAGAGAATATAGTCAGTCCCCCTGGGCAGAGGTACGGTACCAATGAGTGATATGGTTTACATCATTCATTCATTCATATGGTTTGAATCATTATTTCCACACAACAACAACAACTTCATCTTATTTGGTAAGACATTACAGTACTGTACTGGGAGCCAACCAAACCATTCCAAAGAGGTTATTCACTCCTTACTTACTGGAGAATTCCCTTAGGGGGAAGATTCATGTAGCATGTAGCAGTGTGATGTTATGTACTGAGAAGAGGGTATTTGTGGATTTTTA
The DNA here is from genome assembly GCA_034508575.1 of Petrolisthes manimaculis. NCBI lineage: Eukaryota > Metazoa > Arthropoda > Malacostraca > Decapoda > Porcellanidae > Petrolisthes > Petrolisthes manimaculis. Next base: position 95,474 of record JAWZYT010001091.1, on the reverse strand, counting down.
CAAACAATTTGGAAAAGATCTAGATCTAAATGTGCATCCAGGTTTTTTTTTTAATTTAAAACTTTGACTTTTGAAAGCCACATAATCTTATTACTATATGGGTGGCTTTGACTGAAGATTTCCATGGCCATATACTCAGCCTTGGTTCAGGATTGTGGTTTTGAAGCAGTCTTCTTATTGTTGTATATATATGGAATGCTGGTGGTGAAACAATGAACTTGTTTGGCTCTCAATAAACAGCTCTGTTTGAAGTTATGGATGGCATGATATGGCAATGATAAAATGGGGTATTCCCCTTGCACCGGAATTTATAATATAAGTTCAAGAGTAAAGAAAAGGCATATACAAAACACACTCTTAATGAATCATATACACCATATCTTTCTCTCACACTACATATTGACTGGCTTTAATCCTATACAGTGTCTGAAAGGATTTCATGACTGTCATCCTCCTTATTGGAAAAACCTTGTCCTACATTAGAATTTTAATCCACTGACCTCTTTGTAATAAATAAAATAATCTGGCTTTAACCAGAATAAATTACTACATGTACTGGATCAATTCACACAGCTTAAGGGTAAAGGTACAATATAGTACTATTTTATTAATTGTTTCAATACTGGAAGAGAGTTATAACACACATGCATATATCACAATTAATGAAGCTGGACTAATATGTAAAGAGATTGTAAAGTTGCAACCATAAAAAAGTAACATAACTGTTATCCGTGTGTCTAATGATGAACATTGGCCTTTTTCTGTGAGAGGCCAAATTGTCATGAAAATTACTCCAGAGAACATTTTTAATGAGACTAAAGATATTTAGGTTAATTTAATAGTTTCCTCCCATTTAGTTTTATGATGATTATCTAGTAAATATTTTGAGCAAATTGTTGTAGTATATTTGTAGGTTAAAAGTTAATTGACACATACTGTACTGGTAATAGTAATCGTATTGAGTCTTTATACTCTAGTATTATTCTGTTTTTAATAATGAAATATAATTTCACACATGCCAGATGAAACGAGGTTGGATGCTATTGAAGAGCTGTAGGTAATGTTTTTCTTCAGTAATATTGAGGTGCTCCCAGATGATTAACCAAGGCTTATAGTGTTACTTAATTTTAAATGCATAAATTATCTATTTAAAAGAATCAGGGTGGGACAAACAATCAGGTACTGTACTTATAAATTATCATCTGGTTTATTTGATTTGAAACAGAATTAAGATACAGTGTGAAAGTTTGCGTTTCCTTAACTTTGTCAGTTGTTTATATCTTGGAACACCTCATACTGTATATGGCATTGTATGATTTTGTATGCAGTATACAGTACTGTATCTTTATCAGATACTATAACATTCAAGACAGTTCCACTATATATATATACTGTATATACCAGATATGTGTAAGGTACAGTCACATCCAAATATTAAGTGAAAGTATTTTCATTGTTGATTACTGTTTTCTAAGTCAGTACTGTACTATACTGTAGTCTATTCACAGAATTATACATTTTAGTAACATTATGTTAGGAGAAGAAAAATTGAAGTGAAAACCTTTCAAGATTTGCTATGGTTTATATCATAATGGGATAATTATGTATTGGTTGTTTATTACTTTAGACTTGTATGCATGAAAGACACACTGTGTATTCTGGAAGTACTATACCTACTGCTTGTATATTTAGCCACCTGTTGGTTAGCTGGAAATAAAATATTTTTCTGAACATACTGCTAGAACCATACAATGAAATTTAGTACCAGTTTATGTAGAGTCTTTAGTCAGCAAATTTGAAGGCTCCTTAATTCCAATAATTTTAAATAAATTATTATTGATAACTTGTGAAGCACAACCACCTCTGACAAGGAAATATTCATAATCGGTATTATCATGGTAAATGGTGATTAGTTAAAGCTTTCCAGTTTGTGTAGGAGACTTATCAGAAAATCAGATGAGAGATAGGTTCTAAAGCTTAGGGTATCCAGTGACTCTGTTCTTTTAAATGTGACCCTTAGTGTGACATAAGGCATGATATATCATATTAGTTGTGCAAGAATTGTAGGAGGCAAAGTGTTAGCAGACTGTAAGTTACTGACTCATGCAAATTGCGATGCTAAGCAGACCACTGAAATACATAAATTCAGATGTTTCTTACTTGGTACATTGAAGGAATTGTAAGCCTCCAGTTTGCCCACATTTACTTACTGTACCTCCTTTTGTGTGTTTGTGTATGGGTTTGTTGATGATAATAGACTTATGCTTGATGGAACTACAATGTAGGACCATGGATTGTAGATTTGCAACCTCCATTTCTATAAAAACTACCGGGATATGTTAAAAATACTGGTCCATTAATCCAGCTAGGTTTTTGTTGACTGTATTTTGTCTTTCAATTGCTGCATGTTACTGCATGTATTGTTTATAATAATGCTTGCTGGATGCTGTTCTATGTCTCACAAAAATTCATGTTGGGTTGGTTTATTGTATCTGTACTGTAGTGTTGTCCTATAAATATCATATATTCTATTACAATGTGGTAAACATTCTGGATAGTTAACAAAGCTAATATTATTCATTCAGAGGAAATAATTTTAATTAAATAGATGATTAAATTTAAAATCCACCTTATATAGAGTTACACTGTTTGATATTTAGACTACAGGCAGTCCTTACAAACTTTAACTCACAACTGATAGTAGTTAATCAGATAGCACCCTCAATATATTTTCATACTACTACAAAACCATATCAATATTAAAGGGAATATTGATAGCCATTAGGCCATGTTAAGTACCTACCAAGCTCAGAATGCCAGAGCCAGGATTGTTTTTGCATTGCTGATGGTTCTTCCAAGAATTCCAAAATATTTTTCTGATATTGATTTTATTAAAAATCAAGTAGCTGTGTGATGTATCAAATATAAGAAAGTGATAGACTTTCATACTATACTCAAACCAGAATGTACTGAGCTCTCGGGAGGGGATGAGGATTAAGAGCGGCGTTGCCAAATCATCACCAAAATATACCCACATGGAGCAACTGATTTAGAGGGATGTAATAAGAAATATCTATTTACATTATAAATAATTTCCTTAGCTTGGCTGTGGAGAACACCAACGTGCTTGGGAGATGTGTGGTCCATAGTGGTTGGTGTGAGAATGACCAGATGACATGTATGAGTACACGCGTCCTTGACCCGCCATTAACCCTTTGTCACAGGAGATGTGGCAGCATGTACAAAATAACAAGTCACATGTTGTATAGAGTTGTTGTAAATATACCTACAATAAACCTAACTCGTCATTATAAATATTTATTTTTAACGTTGTATTATATATCGAATACTTAGAGCTACTACAAATTTGCTTATGCATTAAAATTTTAACAGTATGGGTTTGTTTTGCTGATGATTTGGCAATGCCACTCTTAATCCGGACCCCACCAGAGAGCTCAGTACATTCTGGTTTGAGTATAGTTGTATAAAAACTGTGCCAAAAAGCATACTACTACTGTTCTGTTTGTGGCACAATTTGAAGGAACCAATAGCTTGCAAATTTCCAACAATATACTCTCCCTGAAGACCATGTCATTTTCAGGTTCTTGTGTGATTTTATATACTATCTCTCCTTGAATGAGGACCGTATACGTGCAGCATTCATCCACGTGCCACCTCTGTCCAAGTTCTCTGCCCAGGACATCTCTGCTTCCATTGCTGCTGCCATCAAGGAAATGTATGCTCAGGTGCTGGAGTTGGAGAATGAGGAGCAGAAGGAAGTCTAGTTATGAGACCTGGAGCAAAATGGAGTCCAGCAGAGGAGACAGAAAGGAAGAGGGACTCTCATCAGTTATTGTTGTTGTTATGGTTGATACAAAATGTCAACAGTTAGTATCATAGAGGTTTTTTCTACCTTGTATATGTTTGCCTGAGGTATAATGCCTAACTCCTGTGTAGCTAACTTTGATTGATCACTGTTAACCTTATATTATTAGTGATGAGCATTAATTATAAAATATTCAACAAGAATTTAGGGTATTTATATATAAAGAGGAAGTACTGCACTACTCTGCTGTGTCTTTGTTGAATATGAGTTAATTTAGCTGAGGAAAATTCCTGTACAGTGTACTTTACTCACATATTCAAGGGTAAATGGACACAAGAGGAAAGTGGAAGGCCCACAATCTATATAATAACTTAAAAATATTGTTGTCTTGAAACATTGTTTTCAATTCTCAACAAGTTTTTGCCATATTTGACATTGAAATCTAGACACTGTACATCCCAGTACAGTGTAGTATAATGCATGAACAAATAAAACCCTCGTCTGAATTCTGACCTCTAGCATATTAAAGGCCAGTCTAGTAATCTAATGAAGGTGTGCACTGGTAATGATAAAATGAAATCTTATCTTACTGAAGTAATGATCACCATCTTGGGCATGACTGACTCAAATTTTCTGCATTTTGTTAGCTGATGTATTCAATCAGATGTAACCAATTACAGTACTGTACTGTACTATCAAGCTTAAGACAATTTAAGACACTGAAATTTAAAAGGATTAGAACATGGAAGCACAAACATTATTATGACCCATGTTTATCACAGAAACACAAGAAGGTTAATGTCTGTTTGTTAAAGTTGTGTTGTTAGATGCAATGTTACAACATCAGGATTGATTTGTGAGGACTTAAATAATTGCTTATGATAAAATGTTTTCTTCATTATTACTGTACTGAATTATAGTCATACTTATTGTGATGATGTTCACAAACTAACGGAATAAATGATGTTATGCTGTAGTGGCCTTGGCAATCACTTCTACAGTAGATTGTAGGTGCTGTAATTTTTATAAAGTTAAGAAGTTTGTTATAACATTTGTTAAATATGATATAAAGTTTAACCTAAAATGTTATTGCTTAATAAATATTTATATAAAAGTATTGGTAGCTTTGTGATTTATTTCGATTTCAGTATAAAGAGGTACTGTACACTGCAGTCTGTTTATGGATTATTGTACTGTTGCTTGACAGTAATATGAATTGTCTGTCTGGCATATGTGAACTGATTACAAAGAATGTACTGTATTGTAAACTCTTCCTTTTGACTTGTCCAGTTTTACATTTTATTGTAAAGACCAGTACCGTCCTGACCTTTTTTTTTTTTTTTTTTTTTTTTTTTTTTTTTTTTTTTTTTTACAAATCCATTTTATTTTTACTTTCTTACAACCGTCCTCTTTTCTGATGCAAACTTTTTTATAGTATTTTTTATATATTCATCTTTTCTCTATATATATATTTCCCCTTTTTTTTATGCTTTTGTGAATTATTTTTAAATGACCACTCCTCTTTATCCTAGAAAAGGTACAGAGGTTACAAAGGTACACTGGTGTTTTTAAAAGGGTCAGGACGGAACTGGTCGTTACATTATCAAAATTTCCCAATTTACAGTATAATACAGTACAAGTACAGGCCATTTAGTGCCACCATCACCATGCCCTTCCATCATTACCATTTCTTCCCTTCCATCACCAACTCTTCCTTCTAACTTTTATCACCATCCCTTCCCTGCACCCCTATCTTACCCAGCATATCCCCCATCCCCCATCCTTGTAATAGTGTGTGTGTGTGGTGGTGAAAGTCACACCCAAATATGGAGAATCTTCAAGAGTAGGAATGAAGGAATAGACAGATAATGTTATATAGATAATGTTATATAGAGCGTGCGTGCGTGCATATGTGCGTGTTACCTATTCTTACCTACTGTATTTGTATCTTTACAGCTCGTAATGTCCCGATTTTTAAAACCCAATTATCATATTTTTCTTTAAAGTTATTTATGTTTTTGACACACCACTTCTTCTGGTAATACATTCCATTGATCAATTATTCTATTTGGAAAGCTTGATCCAATTCCTTCCTAAACCCAAATTGTCTTTTTGTTGTCATGTTAATTTTTTCCAAGTGCTCAACCCAATTTCTTCCCATAATCTTTTCCATAATTTTACACATTACACTTGTTAGTGATACAGGCAAGTAGTTAGTGGGTCTTGTGTCCTTTCTTGAATAATGAGGCTACAGTATGTGCGTATGTGTGTGTTAAGGGTATCATTGGTTTTCTCTAAAACAAAAGCTTAAAAGGATTAATTTTGAGGGACCACTCAGTCAAGGCACAGAAATAAAATGACAACAGGATCGATATGCATTTCCAATTCCTGCTGAATATTTCGGTGATCTGTTTGTCTTAAGGGGGTGTGGGAATTGGGGGACAGGTTTAGGGTTGGGGAGGATGGGGGGTGAGGGAATAGGGGACAGGCTTGGGGTGGGGGGGTTTGGAAGCCTGTCCCCTATTCCCACACACACCTCTAACCCCCACAAGCCCATCTCCCTACTCCCGCACCCCCCAACCCCCCCAAGCCTGTCCCATACTCCCACACTCCCTTAACTTTACTGATAGGAATCAAACCTATAATAAAATTGAGATAAGATATTTATATTATATGACTTGTACAGTGTTGGTATGGTTTATATTAGTTCACCCTGTATATACTAGGAAAACGAGTGAAGAGAATGTTTTTTTTTTTATAGTGGGTACTGGGTAGATGTTGCAAAGAAAGAGGAGGAGCTTGTAAGGGAGAGAACCAAATAATGAAAGAAATAGGAAGAGAAGAAAATTAAGAAAGGAAAACTGTGAGAACGGAAATAAAAGGAAAAGTGGGAAAAAAAGGTTGATGTAGACAGAGAAAGGAGTAAGTATGAGAGGTAAAATATAAATAAACTGAAATATAGGGAAAAGAAAGAGAAGAAATGATGGAGGAAAGGAGGTATAAAGGACGAGAAGGGAATAGAGAAAAAACACCATGAAAACCAAAGGAAAAATATAAATAAAATAAAAAATAAACTAGGGAGAAAATAATGGCGACAGAGAGAGAAATAAATGGATACAAGTACTGTAATATGAAGTAGGATTAGGAGAAAGAGAGACGAGTTAGCGAAAGAGGTCAGCTGGCAGAGGAAGAGAAGGAGAAAGTGAACGAACGAGGCTGCGTGTGTGAGAGAGAGAGAGAAAGGTGAGGTAGGTAGCGAGGCAGAGAAAGGGAAGGTGAGATAACGAATGGTATAAATCAAATCTCTGTCTGATAACTATTTATACCATTGCTATATTATACTACAGTACTACCTTTCACTACACCGAATATTCAAAATTCTCCACTATCATCACTACTATTATTACTATACCTCTAACTTTTCACCATCAATCACTATATTTAAAACTCTCCACTATCATCACTACTATTATTACTATACCTCTTAACTTTTCACCATCAATCACTATATTTAAAACTCCACTATCATCACTACTATTATTACTATACCTCTAACTTTTCACCATTAACCACTATCTAGAATATTTAAAACTCATCACCATTATCACTACCATTTCTATTATTACTGCACCCACTGTTTGTATTATTATTATTATTATTATTATTATTATTATTATTATTATTATTATTATTATTATTATTATTAGCACCATCAGTATCACTCACTATCTTCACCCTTCACCATCACCACCATCACCACCAACACCATATTAATTCCTTCAACAAAAGAACTTGTTAGCCATCACACACCTCTGGGCTGATTGGTAATGGTCAGGCAATTTTCAAGATTATCGAGAACAAATTAGAACGAGAGAGAGAGAGAGAGAGAGAGAGAGAGAGAGAGAGAGAGAGAGAGAGAGAGAGAGAGAGAGAGAGAGTATGTGTGTGTGTGTGTGTGTGTGTGTTTAACTTCCAAATCTGGCTTTTAGCGACTGACTGTAAAAAGTGTTGGCTGGAGGGACTATAAGGAGGAGGAGGAGGAGGAGGTGGTGGGAGTGAGTGAGTGAGTGGGGGAATAACAATGGACAGTAGAAAAGAGAGGAAAGAAGAAGGAGAAGGAGGAGGAGGAGGGGGAGGAGAGTTGTTGTGAAGGTAGAGAGAGAGAGAGGGTGAGACAGTGACATAGTATTGATGTAGCAAGACCGGAATAAATAGGGGATAAATAAAATGTTTCATGTTGACGTTACTGATTCATCTAAAGTATATAATTATGCTACAAAACGTAATCCCCTTTTTATAAACGGAAGTAGCTAGTGTGTTTGCAACCCCTTGATGTGTATGTATGTATGTATGTATGTATGTATGTATGTATGTATGTATGTATGTAGGGTTTTGTTTGTGAGATTGGAGATGCCTGAGTTTTCCAAAGTGTGCTTCAAAACAGACCCCTTGAGAGTTGTCTGTTTTGTCTCAGTCTGGAAAAATCACGCTGCTAATCATCACCTAAACATTCGACACCCTCTAAGTCAGGATATCAAGAGAGAGAGAGAGAGAGAGAGAGAGAGAGAGAAAGAGAGAGAGAGAGAGAGAGAGAGGTAAGGTGGTGAGAAGATATAGATGGAGGGGGTGATAGGGTGGGTATACTGTAGGGGTCATTGACAGTACTGATGCCTTTGTTTGTATACACTGCTCACTCTCCTTTATACTATATCTCTCTCTCTTTAGTGTATATTTGCTTGTATGCATGTGTGTGCGTTCACCAACTAGCAAAATATATCTATATATATTAGAGTAGTAAGTACCACAGGAGAAAGTAAAGTAATAAAGTGTACTATCCAAGACATTCCCTGAGGGTGTTCGTGGGTCAGGGGTGAAAAAGTCAAATTGACTATTGTATCAGGAAGGGCAACGTTGTGACACAAGTGGCCCTTTCTTTAATTTTCCTCCCTGTGTGCCGATACATCCACGTGTGTGTGTGTGTGTGTGTGTGTAGTAAATTGGTGCCTTTCATGCCTATATGTAGTTATAGTTAAAAACCTTAATCAATTTTTTTTTTTTTTTTTTTTTTTTTTTATAACAAAGATGAGGACCTGATGCTTTAACCTGTGTCAATGGAATGCAGGTGTCATTGGTCTGACTTTAAGTGTGTGTCAAGTGTTTTGGTGTTCATGTCACGTCGTCTGTTCTTAGCACATTCTACTGATCCATATGATTGCTGCTATGCTTACTCACACATTACACTCATCTCATCTCAACTACTGTCTCTTCCCTCACACACGTCAAACACAAACATTGCTGACCGAGACACTGATGTTCAAGCAGTTCCCAGGCAAGCAATATGAAAGCACACACTCTCATGCTAATTATTAAAACACTGACACTCACGAACACATATAATTCACCTTACATCAACACACATTAATACACATACCCATGTATATTATGCACACACACACACACACACACACACACACACACACACATACACACACTGGTATATCCAAACACAAGAGTACAAGCCTGTGTGTTGCATATATGTTTCCTTCAATCTTTCCTTATTTCGTTTTGTATGTCAACCACTTGAGTTGTGTTGAATGAGTTGTGTCTAGGTGAGGAGGTTTACCAATATGGTTGATGAGGTATTGTGGTCAGCAGGAGGTCCTGGTGTTTGTGCTGAGCTTGCTGTTACCTGGGGAGAGAGAGAGAGAGAGAGAGAGAGAGAGAGAGAGAGAGAGAGAGAGAGAGTAATATTTTGTAGATAAGCACACAAATTTTCGGCGTCTCACTCAATCTATCTTCCGAAATCTTTACTCTCTCTTCAACCTTTTCTCTCTTGCACTCACACTATCTTTCCCACTGTATTTTCGCTCTCTTAATTAAATTCTAACTCTTTCATCTTGCCACAGTCACTACTTTTAACTTCTACACTAAACCCATGCCGTCACTCGTGTCTCCCACCATCTGTGTATTTCAACCCTGTCATCTTTCACTTTCTATGTTAATTTTCTTACTCCATGGACAGCCACTCGTCTCTTTTTACCCTCTGCTTTATGTACAGTCGATCTCAGGAATTCGTACACAGAGCGTAAGTTAAAAGGGGTCTATATTTTGCACATACTATAGGGATTTTTCTGCTGATTGATTCAAGTATTACCATATATATATAACTTTATGAGAAGAGTTTGGTGTTAGAAATTAATTGTACTAAAATTTTCTAGTTGTTACGAGCCTTTAATTAATGTCACAGTGGTGTCTATGAATTTCTGGGGCCGACTGTACCATCATCCCAACTCCCCCATTCCATCCTTGTCACTTACTTCATACCATAATGTTTCGTTCCCTTGTACAGCACATCTCAGTCTATATATCAGTCTTCTTTTATACCACATTTTCCATCAATTTATCTCTCACTCTGTCTCACTCATATCATACCACATTTATATCCTTCTCACTCTCCCTCCTTCGCTCCCTCCCTCCCTCCAGCCATCTTCCCACCCACCCATAAATTTCTCTCCTGTCCTATCACTCTTTCTTTTCCCTCGGCCCCTCTCCATCTCAGCCTCTGTTGCTTCCCCACTGGACTGACCGACTGACTGGTTGGTTCACTTGGTTGGTGGATGATGATGATGCCTGTGCTAGCTTTCCATGGGACCAGCAAGAGTAAATAATAATGCCTTCGTGGTGGTGCAGGGGGTGATGGAGAGGGTTATAGGGTTGTACTGAATATAGGACTGGGAGAGGGTCAGGGGGATTGAGCTGGCACTAGATATTTTACATTCTACTGTTGTCTTCATTCTCTCCGTCTTTCCTCTCCACTCTTAATTCTTCGTCACCCCCTGACCATCCGAGGCCTCTCCTATACTAGTGTCTGCGTGACCCTGGCTGACCCTTGCAGCGTCCTGGGTCAACTTTCTCTCTCGGAACTCGAAACTCAGGTGGCTTTCTCAGGATAAAAACACACGCATCACCACAAGCGTATAGAAAATGATGTGGTGTTATATTCGAGAGTGGTTGGTGGTGGTGATGGTGGAGTGGGTGATGGTGTGGTGGGAGTAATGGTGGGGGTATATGTGTAGTGATGGTGTGGTGGGGAATGTATGGTGATGTTATGGTGTGGTGAAAATGGTGGGGGTTGATGTGTATAGTGATGGTGTGGTGGGGAATGTATGGTGATGTTATGGTGGTGGTGAAAATGGTGGGGGTTGATGTGTATAGTGATGGTGTGGTGGGGGATGTATGGTGATGTTATGGTGGTGGTGGTGGTGGTGGTCATGGTTCGATAATGATTTTGTGAAATAATATTATTCCCAAACATTAGTCTACCATCGGGTACAATAATTGGGTCAGAGTTAGTTATAGAATTCCTTGTAATTTTTTTTTAATGTCAACTACAATACTGAGTTCACGGGAATACTGGCAATAACTCACTGGTTCCTTTTACACACACCTATCGTATTGACTGGTTCCTTTTACACACACCTACCTTATTGTTTACACTTTCCTTAGAAGGCCTGGAGTTGTGACCATAATAATTCCCTTACGTTCACTAAAGCAACTCCCATGAAAACTGTATGTATTTTCCATTCACCTTTATTTTCTATTGTGATCGTGTTACCTTTGGTTTAATTACCTCTAGTACGACTGCAATTCTTTCCTTTCGCTAGTATGGAACCTCTGTATTGGCCGAACTCGTAATTACACTACAACCCTACAGTATTTTATTATGCTTTGTTGTGCATGAACCTTTCTTTTCGTTCATTGTAATGCTTCCTGTTTTATTAATGAACGTATTTATCTCTCGTTCACAAATTCTTATAATACTTTCTTTTTCCTTCCAGGGCAAAACTTGGAGCCGCTGCAAGGGGTCAATATTAGTGACGAAAATAGAAAGTTTTGGGACGGGAGTTTCTGTCAATAGACGACGGGAGGAGGAAGAAGAGGAGAAAGAGAAAAGATAGATAAACAAAGAAGCATCGTGGAGGACAAGGGGTGAGTAAACTCTTAGATCCCATTAGTTAAATCCTCCAAAGTATATACCGGGAAACAGGACCGAATTAATTAAGGGACCCTACATGTTGTGATGTAGTCAGAAAAATTGCAGATAAACGAGTCCTTCAAATATTGCCACAAAACACCACCTATATATATGGAAGGAGAGCGTTTCGTGGCATAGTCAGAAGGAAACAGAAGCCTCCACTTTTCACACACGATCACAGGGTCCTTAACAATAACAATAATAATGGTAGCCTACATGTTGCTTGGAATATTTTGGAGGAATTATTAGCTCCAGATTTACTAACATTGTACTCTACCCCTTGAAACCTTTAATCCCTATATGTAAACAATGCTACAAAGATGCTGCATGGCTGGTATTTATTTATACAAGTTTGTTATTGTGGTTTTAACTCTTGACTTTTCTTTTCCTTGTTATTCTTATTCTGTTTTTCCATCTTTATTTCTTTCTGTCTGTTCCCTGCACACACACACACACACACACACACACACACACACACACACACACACACACACACACACACACACACACACACACACACACACACACACACACACACACATACACACACACACACACACACACACATACACACACACACACACACACTCTCTCTCTCTCTCTCTCTCTCTCTCTCTCTCTCTCTCTCTCTCTCTCTCTCTCTCTCTCTCTCTCTCTCTCTCTCTCTCTCTCTCTCTCTCTCTCTCTCTCTCTCTCTCTCTCTCTCTCTCTCTCTCTCTCTCTCTCTCTCTCTCTCTCCTATATGTGTGTTGACCCACGTGACGAGGCAGAAGTTGCATAGTCGGGGAGAAAGTTATGTGTGGGTCATTTTTTTTTCATTCTTATAATTCACTGTTGGACATCTATGACATGATTCCTTCCTGCCTCTCGTGTTGTGTTGTGTTGTTGTTGTTGTTGTTGTGGTTTTCTCTCTCTTTAATTAATCACACACTGTTAATTCTTCGTAGGTACAGTCACGACCATTTATAAGTTAGTATACAGCTGTGGTTGAAGTTTTGAACACTCCATCAATTAACCAATGAAGTATATATACCGGTAATTCCAATGGAGATCTTATTTATTGTGAATTTATTTACTGTTTTATTTATTGAGTAGGTATTTATTATTTATTGAGTAGGTATTCGAACCACGCCTGAATATTTTACTTAGTAGTACTCGTGAGTGTACATGCTTCAACTAATACGAAAGCCGTCTCTGAATTTTCTCTTTCTATTCATTTTTCCTTTCCCTGGTAGCAATCAATAACGAATTCCTGTTTTTCCTCTGTACATATACACACAATTTTCCTTTCCCTCACAGAGCTGCATGACTTTCCCACCGTCTACCTACCTACCTACCTACCTACCTACCTACCTACCTACCTGTTCCTTCCTCACTTTCTAACTTTTATCTCTCCCACCCATCCTGTCTCATCATCCTCACTTGCACATCCCGGTGTGGTTAAATTCTGCTTACATATATTGCCTATTAGTCGATCAATCCGGGTTTGTAAACATAGAGTGGATTAATTATTGCGAGTGAGTTTGTCATGATATATACTGTAGATTATTTCGAGGCCTATCATGGTGTTTGATAGAAAAAGATACAATTGTAGTCTATTAATTAATCTAACACTTAATATGTATAAACACTTTCCTTGGAACGTAAATAGGAAAACCCATAAATATATAAAAAAAAAAATGAAAATGATGGTATTTGTAAACAGATTGTGAAAAGAATATTATTATCATCGTGAATATTAATTGACAACTTTTCAATACTGCAACATCAGATTGAAATAATTGTGAAACGTTATCCATACCAGGATCCTTGTTAAATGTGTGTGTGTGTGTGTGTGTGTGTGTGTGTGTGTGTGTGTTTATGAATGTGTGTGTGTGAAGCAGAATTATGGAAAAATGGAGATTATAAATTACTCAAAAATAGGCTGACACACACACACACACACACACACACACACACACACACACACACACACACACACACACACACACACACACACACACACACACACACACACACACACACACACACACACACACACACACACACACACACACACACACACACACACACACACACACACACACACACACACACACACACACACTGAGATACGTGAGTAATGGGAACTGCATTGACTCCTTAATGGTGACCTGAGTTGACCTTGCTCCCACTCAGGTAATTCACACACACACACACTTAGACACACACACACACACACACTTAGACACACACACACACACACACACACACACACACACACACACACACACACACACACACACACACACACACACACACACACACACACACACACACACACACCAGCTTCTCCCTCTTCCACACCCTCCAACCCCTCCTTAATTTCACAGCTATTTTTCCTGGGTGGGCCACATCAACATTACCTACCATGCAACAAGGTCATGATCGCAGTACACCATGGAGAGAATAAATTATACTTGGATGATGCTACAATTCCCTGACCCTCTCTCTACCTCCCTTCCTTCCTCTCCATTCTCAACACCACCACCACAATCAACCCAACCACAACCACAACCAACCCAACCACAACCAACCCAACCACAACCATCACCACCACCACCACAACCACAACCAACCCAACAATCACCAATGATTAATCTCACTATTATCAACCTTCACCTTCACAACCACTGCCACCACGAAAACACTACCACCTACCTCTACGCCTGTCACTACTACTACCACCACCACCATTACTAGACATTAACCTTAGCCATTTCCACCAATACCACCACAACCACCACCACCACCATTATTATTATTATTATTATTATTATTATTATTATTATTATTATTATTATTAAACATTACCTTTAGCCACCACCATCACTACCACCATCACCACCACCACCATCACCAACTACCACCATCACCACCATCACCAATACATACACTATAAAATATTCTCAACAACAGACACCTCTCACTTTACCTACACTTGACCTTTACACTCTCACCTGCCAACATCTCTTGCCATATTAGGTACTCGTAAAAATCTAAACATATTTCTTTACCTATACTTTATTTTGGAGTACATACGCCGCCTAATAAAGTTCTCCTGCCTCTCTGGTATAATTATAAGATGGTGGTGAACTTTGGGAATAATATTGTTGTGGTGAATGAGATGTGATTGTTTTCTCTTGGCCTAAGAAATAATTATGTCTCATTCATAAAAAAACATTATTCTCATATGTTCATTAATTATCATTTCAGAGAGGCGATAGAACTGTAGACCTTGAGTATATGTATGTTTATATTTCGTACGGTTGATTAATTATTAGTTTATGTGGGTTAGTTAGTCATTACAGTTATAAATAAAGTCTATATTATGGTACAGGTATATGCTGAATGAATTGTACAGAGAGAACAAACTAGAGTCTTTATATACGTAAGGCAGGAGGTAGTTGTGGTATCATGGACCTCTTATTCCTGCCTGTTTGGTGTGTGTGTGTATGTGTGTGTGTGTGTGTGTGTGTGTGTGTGTGTGTGTGTGTGTGTGTGTGTGTGTGTGTGTGTGTGTGTGTGTGTGTGGAGAGTTTAACATATGTGTATTTACGGCAGGAGGTGGTTGTAGTATCATGGACCTCTTATTCCTGCCTGTTTGGTGTGTGTGTGTATGTGTGTGTGTGTGTGGGGTGTGTGTGTGTGTGTGTGTGCATGGAGAGTTTAACATATGTGAGGTCAGGTCGGGAGTTGAAGGTACCGTATAGGACACAACGGGTCGTCTTAACTGAAGTGTTGCCTTAGTGTTGTTGTCTTCCTCCGCGACAACGCCCACCTCACATACCTACCAAAGTCAAGTTATGTCAACAAATAAAGCGCTTCAACTCCTTTCGGCTTATCGTAATGGGACGAAGGAGTGCTGGAACGTGTATTTATTTTATCTGTTTTGAACGTTTGTATATTTTGCCTCCTCGTATTTGTCGACTGAAACATCTCGTGCTTCAGTGACTTTATAGTTATGTTCGTGCTTTCCATTTGCGTAACATGTTTTGAAATGTATGCTAATCCGTTGTCTCAGTCATTGTTACCGTTCTAATATCAGAATACTGAATGGTGGGCATGGGAGTGTTTACAGTTCGAGGAAATAGCCTTGTACTTATTTGACCGAGCAAGTGAAATGTTATGTGGACACCGTAGAGTTTATTTTATACACTTTATAAAAATTATACCACAAATGAGTTCCTATACCGATTTATTTTTATTATATCCTATTTATGGCAAAGATATATACCACAAATGAGTTCCTATACCGATTTATTTTTATTATATCCTATTTATGGCAAAGAGTGAAGGAAACAGTAGCCCCCACTTCACCAATCCAATCACGCCTCTCTTAAGGTCAGTAATCTGAGTGAGGAAGGCAGCAGAGGTGACCGTGAGCTGTGTCCTGTGAGCAACACTGGTCTTGAGTCTCAGGGTCACCGGGGAAGGAGTTCCTTTGCCTGGGGGCGGGGGGAAGGCAACAACATTATCCAAACCAAACTGGGTCTTAAATGTACCCAGTCTTCATTCCAGCTTACCATGTTTCGTATATTATATTAAAATCCTAAATGTTAGTTCCAAAAATACATTGGAATGACGATGAAGGACTTAAAGAAAACGTAATGTATTTGTACGATACTTGGTGATTTTCATTTTATGTGTTTCCTTGTATATATAAAATGAACGAACCTTTTTGGATTAATATGTTAAAACTTACAAGGCATCGTGAGTTGTACTTGTTTATGTTATTGTTGTTGTTGTTGTTGTTATTGTCGTTCTGGTTTCATGAATACGAGGCCTGTGGAGGGACCAAGAAAGACCTCAAAGTAGCCCCTGTAATTTGGGAAAACCACATGATGGTTCAAGGTCACATTGACGGGAGAGTCAGTGTTGATGGTAATGATAGTAGTGTTGGTACCCCGAGGCCTCCTACACACACACACACACACACACACACACACACACACACACACGCACACACACACACACACACACACACACACACACACACACACACACACACACACACACACACACACACACACACACACACACACACACACATACACATACACACACACATACACACACACACACACACACACACACACACACACACACACACACACACACACACACACACACACACACACACATACACATACACACACACACATACATAGATACATACATACATACTTACACACACATACACACACACACACATGAGAGAAACGTGGGAATATATAATGCGTATGAGACATAGTTTGCATGACGCAAACGTGAGTCAACCATACGCATAGAGAATAAAGTCTTTATTGGTAGTATTGCTCATTATAAATTGATAATATAAGTAGTATAAGTAATAGGTAGTGATGAGTGTGTTGTGAAGGTAGGGACAGCTAGTAAGAGTAGTAGTGTTAGTAGTAGTAGTAGTTAGTGTAAGTAGTGTAAGTAATAGGTGTTGTGGAGCTAGGGACAGTATGAGGTATCAGGAGGGACAGTATCTAAGAGGTATCAAGAGGGACAGTAAGAGGTATCAAGAGGGACAGTAAAATATATCAAGAGGGACAGTATCTAAGAGGTATCAGGAGGGACAGTAAGAGCTAGGGACCTACACAGTATCTTATAGAGAGGTACCTACACCAGCTAGTCATAACACTCGTCTGGTCACACACACACAGAGGTCACTCGTGGTTCTTGACCCTCCCCATGCACCCTTCCACTCCCTCTGAATTCACTTCATCTCTTTGCCTTCATTCCTCCATGCACCCTTTACATATTATCTTCTTTACCTTTCTTCCACTTCATCTCTTTGGCTTCATTCCTCCATGGACTCTTTCTATATTATCTTGTTTACCTTTCCTCTCCTTTCGTTGCATTCACTTCATCTCTTTGCCTTCATTCTTCCTCCCTTTCAATATTATCTTCTTTACCTTTCCTCTCCTCTAATTGCATTCTATTTATTTCTCTATTCCTCTACCCATTTCTCTATCCTTCCACCCTTTCCATATTCTCCTCTTTACATTTCCTCCCCTCTTTTTGTATTCCATTTATTTCTCTATCCCTCCAACCCTCAATCTCCTTTACCCATCAACCCTTAATAATTGTCCTTCAGTTATCCTCCTCCAGTGCCCTCCATTTCCCCTCACCCCTGCAGGTATCCCTTTCTCCTCCTCCTCTCTGCCTTTCCTTCACTTCACCCTCCTTTTCCCATCTTCCAATTCCTTTCCTTGAGTTTCATCACATCACAACAAAGAATCAACCATTTTGTACCAGCCAAATAATCAACCTCTAACTTACCCCGGTATATATAAGGTTTCGTTTTAAGTATATATAGGTTAGCCATTATTTCATCCCCTTCTCCACTTTTCCTTGTGTTATAATTATGCTTCATCCTTTGATCTCTTCATTATTCCCACTTTATCCTTTTTTCACCTTTTCCCTCTTCTCATTTCATTCATTTTTTCACCTTTTCCCTCTTCATATTTCATTCATTTTCTCACCTTTTTCCTTTCTTATTTCATTAATTTTTTCACTTTTTTCCTTTCTTATTTCATTCATTTTATCACCTGTTCCTTCTTCGTATTTCATTCCTTATTCACCTTTTTCCTTTCTTAT
Source organism: Petrolisthes manimaculis (assembly GCA_034508575.1). Classification (NCBI taxonomy): domain Eukaryota; kingdom Metazoa; phylum Arthropoda; class Malacostraca; order Decapoda; family Porcellanidae; genus Petrolisthes; species Petrolisthes manimaculis. Next base: position 76,965 of record JAWZYT010001091.1, on the reverse strand, counting down.
TTCATTCCTTATTCACCTTTTTCCTTTCTTATTTCATTCATTTTTTCACCTGTTCCCTCTTCTTATTTCATTCATTTTTTCACCTTTTCCCTCTTCTTATTTCATTCATTTTTTCACCTTTTTCCTTTCTTATTTCATTCATTTTTTCAATTTTTTCCTTTCTTATTTCATTCATTTTTTCACCTTTTCCCTCTTCATATTTCATTCCTTTATTAACCTTTTTGCTTTCTTATTTCGATCCCTTTATCACCTGTTTTTTCTTCTTGTTTAATTCCTTTATTCACCTTTTCCCTCTTCTCATTTTGTCCCCATTTCTTTTCTTACAAGACTTCACCACCCCACATCTTCTCTCTTCTTATTTAATTTCCCTCTTATTTCTTCTTCACTTCTCTCTTCTTATTCCATCTCCTCCTTCCTCTTCCTTCCTCACTTCTCTCTTTTTATTTCATCTCCCTTTTTCTTCCTAAATTCATACACAGACTTTTCATCACTCACTCACACCTTTTCTTCAACTCTCTCACTTCTCTCTCTTTCTTTACAAACACTCCTAACTCTAGCCATGGCAGAGGAAGTGAGAAAAAGGAGAAGAAGAAGAAGAAGATGCAGGAGAGAGAGAGAGAGAGAGAGAGAGAGAGAGAGAGAGAGGGAGAGAGAGAGAGATGATTGGCAGGGTGCGTAGTGGAGAAGGTGATAAATCAGCGCAAACTCGTTCTGCAGATTTTTGAGAGAGAGAGAGAGAGAGAGAGAGAGAGAGAGAGAGAGAGAGAGAGAGAGAGAATGTGTGTGTGTGTAGGGGGGAACTCGAAATATTCCAACCTGTCTGCAAGAGAGAGAGAGAGAGAGAGAGAGAGAGAGAGAGAGAGAGAGAGAGAGAGAGAGAGAGGCTGGTGGAGGTTAATGACAGGCAGATTTTTAACAGTGAGAGGAGAGAGAGAGAGAGAGAGAGAGAGAGAGGTGGTGGGGGTGAGATAGATAGTTGTGTAATAAGGTTTGTATATAGATAAGACCAACACAACGATAGGTGGGGAACAAGGACACATGTAACAGGTAACAACAACAACAGACAGGCAGAGAGAGAGAGAGATAATTATATATAGTATAGGCTAACAGAAATATAAGGTGCTTATACCTATACTTAAGGTGGCAATTCGCTTTTGTTACATTAGAGTGCCTTGATTCCTCCAAAGTATGCTAGGAAATAGGACCATAGGGGCAAAAATAATGGTGTTCTGTTGGTTGGAATAGTTTGGAGGATTCAGTTGCTCCAAATTTACCAATACCGAACTTCATCCAAACTATTCCAAGCAACAGAACAAACACCATTATTTTTGTTCATATGGTCCCTGTTGTTTCCTGGCATACTTTGGAGGAATCAAGGCACTCCAATGTATCAAAAGTGAATTACCCAATATACCTCTTCAGACTCAAAGTTATATATTTTTTCTATGCCCATATAACAAACTATATTACATTTGCCGTTTTAAGTTTTGGACGCTAATTATTACTACGTGTTAAAGATTTTCCTAAGCCTCAGAAATCGTCAGTTCACCATAGCGTTTTATCCTGCGAGTCAAAATATTAGGAGTGGCTTGTTGTAAAATGTTTTGTTTTGTTGGACTTATTGACGCATTAGTATTCAGATGTACTAAAAAAAACAAAAAAAACATTATATTAGGATAATTTTTTATGTCTATAGGCCTAATTATATACGATAGTTTTTTAGTATTGAGGGAAAAAATCTTTCGTTGTGACAATTATTGGGTGTTGTCATAATGAGTAAATTTCAATGAAGCTGTTAACAACTTGATTGGTTCCTCCCTCCCCTGCCACATATGCCAATGGTCACAAACACCGTGTAGTACATCATTATCCAGAGAATCCATAGATCAGTAACCACAAGCGACACACCACACATAGTTCAGTTGTAACCATCACCAGGCAGGAAGTCCAACCACAGATTGCTACATGCACTGTCCCAGAATCTCTCCTTGGGCCAACTTACAAATGGAGTGAGCACGACGCTGAAGTTATCCCTCCTTGTAAACAATCGGTGGACACATTAGTAAACATACACTGGTATCAGACGCTACATCCAAAGATTAGAGCTTATTATTCCACGGATTGAAGACTTGTTGGTGTCCGTCGTATCAAATAATGTCATGGAGTGTTTGCCACGAAGTAATTGAACTGTTATATTGAGTATGTTCTTAGTGTTAGAATACATGCACGGTTGGGTCACATCTGAATCATATTCTTTTTTTTTTTTTTTTTTTTTTTTTTGTCACTTTTCCACAGCTGTGTATATATTTGTCTTGGCTGTATCAAAATTTCCTTTCATATACTGTACCGTTTATAAAAGTTAACTTGTCCAGTATTCATAGAGACATAATTTTCGTAATTTCGTAGAATGGTAAGAAGGAATGAGCGTCCATTTTAGACAACCGTTTAATTATATATTCCACAATGACATACAAAAATCGTTGAAGAGAAGAATGTCATAAGAGTCATTCTACCCGGATGGTTGATATACCTTTTCCCAACTCAAGATCTCATGTTTACCATTTGAGATGCCTTCAGTCTGTTGACATCTGCTCTTTCATCATCAGGAATAACCAACATTCTCAGCCTTCCTTCATCCTGTGTGTTGATTAGGTTGTCTTCAATGGACTTGCAATGTTGTCGGGGAATTTTTGGCTTCTGTTGAATCTTCCAAAAAAAACAAAACCTTAGTTACTTAGATTGTATTGAAATGTTGTGTGTGTTACATGGAACAGAGTGGAGTACTCAGTAGCCATCAGTGTACCGATATTAAATCTCGTCCAAATTCTTGCCATGCACAGAACGATTTTAAAGTTTACATACAGTGTCTTAATTTCGTCTCCCTCTTCATCCACACATACCGTCACCAATATGCATTCGTTAAATTAACACAAACGTTGTTGACACGCAGTTCACTCTAGGTGATGGAGTGCATCAGGTGGAATTTTGTCAAGGGTTCACTAAATTGAGCTCCATGAATTATTACTGCCTCAAAAATATTACCCTTTAAATTTGTGAGTGACGGTGGTACCATACTAATATAATGTTATATATATGTTTGTTTGTGCCTGTTGCTGCATATCTATATTCTTGTGGTGTCGTTACTGCCCACAGCCACTACATATACATCCTGCCTCACATTAGTATTCTTGTATGTTTAGTTTTCCTTTTGTTACATTACTTTCTTCTTATTCTTCTTCTAGTACCTTCATTGGTTTCCTCTTCTCTGCTCAGTCCTTCCATCCCAACAAGGAAAATCACCGTAATTATTCTTATGTCCTTTCATTGTTTTGTTATTGTTTTGTTTTCCTACCCGGACGTCACCCTTTCCTCCTCCTCCTCCTCCTCCTCCTCCTCCTCCTCCTCCTCCTCCTCCTCCTCCTCCTCCTCCTCCTCCTCCTCCTCCTCCTCCTCCTCCTCCTCCTCCTCCTCCTCCTCCTCCTCCTCCTCCTCCTCCTCCTACTCTGTCTTGTTTGTTTATCTCCTCATTGTACGTTCTCATTTGTCCCCTTCGTTTACTCTGTTGTTTTCTCGTTTATCTCTCTTTTGTTTCCTTCCCTACTTCTTTCTTACCTGTTGTTTTTTAGGTATATCTTATTCATTTAATCCCATCACTGTCATCTCTTTCTTTTGTCCGTTATCTGTCTTTTCTTTCCTTTCTGTCAGTTTGTCTGTCTCATTCCCTCTTTCTCGTTCTCTATATCTCCCTCAGTCCTCCTCCTCTCCCTCCTATCTTCTCCTCTCCCTCTCTTTTTCTCCTCTCACTCCCTACCTCCCTTTTTCACTTCTCCCTCCCTTCTCCTCCTCCTCTCCCTCCCTCCCTTCTCCAGTTATCTGCATGCATACTGTCAGCTATACCCAACCCCCCTTGCTTGGCTAAACAGGGGAATATTTGCATGTCACACTACATAAGGCAGAGGGCTGGGCTGGGCAGGGTGGGGGGGGGGGGTACTTATCATGTGAACGGGGGGCAGCAGGGTAGAGTATAGCTAGAGAGAGAGAGAGAGAGAGAGAGAGAGAGAGAGAGAGAGAGAGAGAGAGAGAGAGAGGTGAAGAGTTTAATCGTATGAAGAAGGAAAAATCCGTCTATCTAACCTTCTATTATTTCCTTTAATTTTAGCCATTCTCTCTCTTTCTCTTTCTCTCTCTCTCTCTCTCTCTGTGTGTGTGTGTGTGTGTCTCAGTTCGATCTTCCCAGTACATAGTTCCTTGTCACACCGGTACAACGAACTCAAAGACTCGTAACCAGTTTTCAACGTCTACAAGTTGGAATTAAAATGTGTTAGAGGAAAACATTGAGGAACTACTAAGGAAGGAAGGGGTCGACGTCCCTCTCTATATACTGTAGGTGAAAGGTGACGATGATGATAAGGTGGTAGTGATGGTGGTGGTGCAAAACAAATAGATAAAACACACACACACACACACACACACACACACACACACACACACACACACACACACACACACACACACACACACACATATTGAACAGACAGCCATCATAGTTAAACACACTCCACCACGGAATTAAATTGACTGCTTTATCTCAAACACTAACCCACCTTCCCCCCCTCAAAAAAATGAAAAAAAAATCTAATGATAGGAAATTATAATATAGAATGTAAACACAAATAGTAACAATAAACACAGTTATGCAGTTCTTTAGTCAGAGAGAATGCATACCTATACATCAGATTACACACAGTTAACCCAAACAAAAACACACCTGTATACATGACAGGTGACATGAATACCAATCAACCTTCACTAACTTGAAGGCACAACAATACACGAGATGGACAGCTTCACAAATCTAGTTCTGAATTGATTACATACACACAACAGAACATAATATAAGTTCCACATTCTTCAACCATGCACATTCTGTCAGTTTGTCTGTCTTGTTTCCTCTTTCTCGTTCTATACATCTCCCTCCTTTCTTCTTCACTTCTTCCTCCCATCTTCTCTTCTCCCTCCCTTCTTCTTCACTTCTTCCTCCCATCTTCTCTTCTCCCTCCCTTTTTCTTCACTTCTTCCTCCCATCTTCTCTTCTCCCTCCCTTCTTCTTCACTTCTTCCTCCCATCTTCTCTTCTCCCTCCCTTCTTCTCCCTTCAACCCCAGACCAAATACTCACAAAATTACAGGCTACATCACAGTCTACACACGAAGCAAAGAACAATCACCACAAACAACCACAACCACATGCACTCGTGTTATGTTCACTATCTTACCCCTCCCTCATTCAGGTTCAACTGTCCCTCTTTTCTTTTTATTTCCTTCCTGCTTGCTGTCACACCTCTCTATCACCTTTTTCTGGCGCTATAGGACCTCGATGTTGCGGCGCCTAATATCCATCAATCAATCAATCAATCAATCCCTCATTCAGGTGGCCATCAAACCACACACACACACACACACACACACACACACAAACACACTTGGCCAGATTCAAGATAGCTAGAAGAAAAATCAACACAGTACCTTCTTCTAACCTTGCAACTCAATAATTATATACTGTATATATATAGATACACTGTATATATATAAATGTTGGAACCCACACTCACCGCAGCAACATATTACACGTATTCGACTTCGTATTACAGTACAGAACATTACATACACCACACCATAGTCATTAAAAAACTAAAAAACTAAAAGACACCACTCACAGATACAAGGTTAGATAAAACTATACTTCCTCAGATATCCAGTCATTCAGTAGAAACCTCAGTAAGTAGTAAAGAGAGAACCAAACACACACTGAAGTAACAATAACAGTAATCGAAACAGCTACACAATACACTTACCATAATTTCCATAAGAGTAGTAAAGTCGTGCATGAGGAGTCGAGATAATCAAAAGTGAAAATAGAAAATAATAAACTACTTAACACACAATATATCTAACTCACAGTATACACACACACACACACACACACACACACACACACACACACACACACACACACACACACACAAAATATAATCATAACTAAGTACACACATACATATAAACACATCATCAATAGGAAGGTGAGATGCCTACCAACTTTATTTCCAGCTTTCTGTTTTACCCATTCTTATTCTCCTCCCGTTCTCTTAGTTTCACTTCTCGTAAAAAAGGTAAACACAAAAGGTAAGCCAAGGATTCTCTAGCATTATTCCTGTAAGTCCCGAACTCCATTACTGAAGAAGCTACAACACGAAACATAAAGAACAAATACTCACTTCAATGTAAAAACCACGAGCAACTTTTCCTACAAGAGAAAGCATCATGTAACATTGTATTTAGTGTGCAAAAGTCGTCTGCAAGGCATGATAACTCGATTAAAGCTTTCTCTACTATATAAAAATACATCAATAAACTGCCGAACACTTCTGCCATGGCCATCCTCTTGGAGGGAGGGAGGCGTCAGAATTATAGATAGATAGATAGACAATAAACTGACCAAGATGATGATAATAACATAGATGAAGGAGACAGCCCATCACTGCTTCTGGAAGGTTGCCATGACCTCTAACATAAACGAAGAGGCTCTTGGACAAAGTATAGAAAATTTACAATACTTTCTCTTGTAGAAAAGCAAAAAGTACACTGATTTTCCAACCGGAAATAATACAAGTACAAATAGTCTGAAAAACATGAAATACAAATACCATATTCATGGAAAATTGAGATCCGCTTCTAGAAGGCTATTACGACCTCAACTGTTTTTAAGCTATAATAAAAGATGAATTAAAAAGATTGAATAGAACAAGAGATTTGAATGGCAAGAAATAAAAAAATATAGTTCAAAACGGTGTATTTATCAGGGTAAATGTTAAACACTTCAGCCTTACTTGGGTCCTCTTCAGGTTTGACAAAATCAGGGACAGATGATAAATTATAATATCTTTTGTTGGCATTAATTAAATACAAATCATAGCAAAGAAAAATTATAATACCTTTGTGAGACAGACTCTAAAAGAATTTAGAATATTGGGGATTTGTCTGAAGGTGAAGAGGACGGTGCCTCAGGAATGAAAGCTGTGGGATTATTGAAGATGGAAGACAATAATAGAGAGGGGAAGGAATGGGGAGTGGAGGTGCAGGAATGGCGCCTTGTCCCACCTAACTAATGACCAACAGGTAGGAGGAACCAGTTACATAGAGACAGTGGGTGTACACCTGCCCCCCTTGGTGAGGTCACAAGCACTTGTTTCACCGCTTGCCTCGTGTCCTGGTACCCTCCACTGCAACCTTGACCCTGCTTCCATGCACTCCACACTCTTATCCTCCCACTCACCTACCCACCTACCTACCTCACCTCCACTTACCTGCCCTTCCACACTGGTTTCAACTTACCCCTATAGCTCCGTGACCCACCCACCTCGATATTTCAGTACCTACCCTCTCTTTCCCACACTGCACCCAAACTCTCCCACACACCCCACTCCATACAAACATACCTGGCGTCCCTCACATCCAGGCACTCATTTCACAATATTTCTATCCTTGCACACTTGTCTTCCGGTCCTGCCTAAACCTCGCATCCTCACCCAAACAACTCTCTTAAACATAACAGTCTTTCCTTTATTAGTAACTCACACCTGTCTCTCATCATCTCGTATTTTGGTTTCCTGTACTCACTTGACTACACACCTGTCACCTCACACCTGCCTCTCCTCCCCTCCCCTCACCTACCTTATCTTCCCACTCACCTCACTGCACACCTGTCTTCTCACACCTGTCTTCCCTTCCCTCAACTCCTATCCTACCTTGTCTTTCCACTCGCCTCACTGCTTGCACACCTGTCTTATTCTCACCTGTCTTCTTCTCATACCTGCCTTCCCTCACCTGCCTTTACCTGTTCCACCCCAGGTTAGTGAACTCGTAAGGAGGAGGAGTATAAGATTAGGATGCAGGGGAGGAGGACACACGAAAAAATTCACACTAGTTGGGAGAAAAGTAATGACACAAGATGATAATTGTTTTTATATACAAGTAATAAAAAGATTTGGAAGCTGCACTGTTGTAAAAATAAAAACAAAACAAATCGAGTACCGGTACATTGAAGTGTGTTATGATTCGTGACTTGTTCAAATGCTAATAGACTGAGAGGGTGTGTCAGGAGGACTCTTATCTCGTGTTTACTATCGTGGACAAAAGTTCGTCCATACTCGCTCCCAGTGTTCAGTGTTGGCAAATCTGGAGCAACCGATTCCTCCAAACTATTCCAGGCAACAGGATACTATTCATTTTCTTCCTCTGGGTCTGTTTCCTGGCATACTTTGGAGGAATCAAGGCACTCCAATCTATCAAAAGTATACTCTCCCCTTAAGTACGTTACGCTATACGCTTCTGAAACAAAGTACCGATATGGGACTATTTCCTAAACCAATTGGGGCTATTTTATAACCGAGTAGGATTTATTTATCCCTGATTTGAGAATGTTCAGGCTACATCTTGCTATTTACAACTAATATGAAACTATTTTGTAACTAATTCAGGGTTATTTCATCTCCTATTTGGGGTTATTTTGTAACTAATTTGGGGCTATTTTTTAACTAATTTGGGACTATTTTTTAACAGATTTGGGGCTATTTCTTAAAAAGATTTGGGACTATTTTCTTAACAGATTTGGGCTATTTTTTTAACAGATTTGGGGCTATTTCTTAAAAGATTTAGGGGCCACTTTTTAACAGATTTTAGGGGCTATATATTTTTTTACATCAGACCTTTGTACTGCAGAACCTTGCAACTCACTGTTATGTAAACCCTTGATGTATTGAGTGTCAGAAAGTGCAAATATGTGTGTGTGTGTGTGTGTGTGTGTGTGTGTGTGTGTGTGTGTGTATATATATATATATATATATATATATATATATATATATATATATATATATATATATATATATATATATATATATATATATATATATATATATATATATATATCTGTGTGTTTATGTGTATGTATGTGTGTTTGTGAGAGGAAGGAAGGAAGGCAGGGATATTTACTGAGTGTTTATAAGAGGAAGGAAGGAAGGAAGAAAGGAAGGAAGGAAGGAAGGAAGGAAGGAAGGGAAGAATGAATGAAGGAAGGAATATTTACTGAGGGTCACAGAGTGTAAATGAGGCCAACTTGATAATGATAATAATGTCGTGTGCTGCTGACTGTTTATTAATGATGTGTTGTTGGTGTGAGTTGTTGTGTGGAGTCGTCACTAATGGCTACAGATACTATCACACACACACACACACACACACACACACACACACACACACACACACACACACACACACACACACACATACACACACACACACACACACACACACACACACACACACACACACACACACACACACACATTCGCATCAGACTGCAGTGAAAGAGGAATGTACCAGAGTTCCTTGCCCTTCACCTCAGCATCCTCTCCTCTCCTCTTCACCCCTCCCCTCTCCTCTCCTCTCCTCTCCTCTCCTCTCCTCTCTTTCTTCCACCACCCACCCACCCACCCACCCACCTACCCACCTTTCTTCCACCTACCCACCCACACGCACGAAAGGACTCTAATCTCATCCTCCCACTAGCTCCCTCACCTCTCGACACAAACATGAATCCCCTTTTTCCTCGTCCCCTTGCATCCACCACGAGTAGGTAGAAATTATTATAAGTACCATATTCAAACGTTAAGGAAAGGGATGATTTGTAGCTCTATAATAAATGTATAAAAAGGGAGTTGCATGGCTAGAGAGAGAGAGAGAGAGAATAGAGACAGATGTATTGTACAGTACTCCAATCAAACTTAAATTGAATTCCAGTCATAATTCCCATTAATTAAGTCTGTTACTCATCTCATTACACACTCCAATCACCTGACTACCGTACTTGTGATTACCACCTAAATCACTCATCCCACTCATTCCACCTTATTCCACCTGTTCGTTCACCTAATTCACTCATCCCACTCATTCCACCTATTCCACCTGTTTGTTCACCTAATTCACTCATCCCACTCATTCCACCTTATTCCACCTGTTCGTTCACCTAATTCACTCGTCCCACTCATTCTACCTTATTCCACTTGTTACTCGTTCCACCTTATTCCACCTGTTCGTTCACCTAAATCACTCCTCCCACTCACCAACCTAATTTTCACCTTTTTCCCTCCTCCCTCCTTTAAGAGACTCATTGCTCTCACCAACAACTACTCAGTCAACAACCAGACATTTCAACACCACCAGCTTTCAGTCGACTTTATAAAACTGGTTATATTATTCGTTGTGGAGTACCGCATGTTTGATATAATTATGACTTTTGGCAGAACTACTCTCTCTCTCTTTCTCTCTCTCTCTCTCATTCTCTCTCTCTCTCTCTCTGTGTGTGTGTGTGTGTGTGTGTGTGAGTGTGTGTGTGTGTGTGTGTGTGTGTGTGTGTGTGTGTGTGTGTGTGTGGTTGACCTGCTACCAACTATATCGAGGGCAGGTCAAGGTGAGGTTAGGTCAGGTTGAGCAAGGCAGGAAGAGGTGGTGAGTGGTGGATGAGTGAGAGGAAAGGGAAGGAAAAGGAAATGGAATGAACGAGAGAGTGAAAGAGTAGGCGATAATACTAATAAGAGAGAGAGAGAGAGAGAGAGAGAGAGAGAGAGAGAGAGAGAGAGAGAGAGAGAGAGAGCAAAGGAGATAATATATAACGTGCAGAGAAGTGATAAAGAAGAACAGAGGAGGGTTTAAAGTACAGGAGAGAGAGTAACGTATAGATAGATAGATAAACCGGTTGATAGAGAAACTCAGGCCTAGCTAGACACAGACAGATCGATACAAAAAAAAAAAAAACTGTAGCTAAAATCTGCAAATACTAGTTATACTCATGGTGAAATTTCTCGTATGAACAGTACATGTGCCATATATATTATAATTATTGACGGCAGCGTTTCTTGTATACACCCAATGCAGACTTCTACCCAATTGTCGTCCCCTTAGAATATTATACAGTATATATACCCTTTCCCTGACTGGCTGGTGTAGTGTATATGTCTGCTGGGGACAAGTATTTACAATTATGCCGACCACATGTGCTGGTTGTCCCCGGCTTCCTTCCGTGTGCCTCCTCTCAGCTCTCAGCACCCTGGATCAGTCACTCATCTGGTTCTGTGTCTCTCTGTCTTTCTGTGTCTCCCTGTCTACATGTCCTTAATTATTAGCGTCTGTGTGTGTGTGTGTGTGTGTGTGGCTAGAGGTCTGTATCTTTCCTCCACTATTTTTGGTTATATTATCTCCCTTCCTTTCTTTCTGTGTCTCCCTCTACATGTCCTTAATTATTAGCGTCTGTGTGTGTGTGTGTGTGTGTGGATAGAGGTCTGTATGTTTCCTCCACTTTTTTTGGTTATATATCTCCCTTCCTTTCTTTCTGTGTCTCCCCCTCTACATGTCCTTTATTAGCATCTGTGTGTGTGTGTCTGGCTACGGTAGCTGTTTGTATATATTATCTTGCCTCCACTTTTCTAGGTTATGTATCTCCCTTCCTTTCTTTCTGTGTCTCTGTGTCTGGGTGTCTGCGTTCACTTTCTTCCTCTCATGACCACCTGCCCATTCTATCCCTCCTCTTAGCTATCTATCCTCGCGTTTCCAGTCTGCTAGTCCTTCCGCATGTGGCTGTCTGTCTGTCTGTCTGGATTCCTCACTCACTTTTCTATTCCTCCTGTCTTTCATCCCGTCTCCTGTATGTTTGTGTGTGTCTGTCTGTCCATATTCAGTCTCGTATTATTCTATTCTAAATTTAGTCTCTCTGGCCTCTTTTGTACATATCGTCACTTGTAAGCTATATAAGTATCTCCTAATATCTCCTAAGTATCTCCTCCTAATCGTTCGTGTTTCCCCTCTTCATGCTTCTCTTTTTCTCCTCCTCCTCTTCTGTCTCTCTTGTCTACCTATATGTCTGTCTGCCTGTTCTTTTCCTTTACTCTGGATTTCCATGTTTTTCAAGCATAATATATACTCCTCTCCCTGTCCCTTCTATAACCTTTATTCCCTCTTTCCCTCCTTTCTCGATTCACCCTATCAAGCATAATATTATACCGGATACTCCTCTCCCTGTCCTTTCTACCTTTCTTTCGCCCCTTTCTCGTTTCTCCCTGCTCCATCTGTCCTTCCCCCGTCATTGCTACATCCTTCTCCTCTCCCTCCTGCGTGTCCCTTCCCCTAACCCCTAACCCCTAGCCCCTGTCCCACCCCTGTCTTTCCTCCGGCAGGTCAGTACACCCACCAAGGTGACCCGTGGGTGAGGGAGTGGGCGAGTGTGGGTGGGTTGGTGGGTGGGATGGTGGGTGGGCATGAGAGAGAAAGGGTAAGGGGGTTAAGTATGTGAGTGGAGAGGAGAGGAGAGAAAAGGGAAAGGGGGGAAGTTGGATAAAGGAGGGAAATGTGGAAGGAAATGGAGGGAGATGTGGAGAGAAAGGGGAAAGGGGGAAGTTGGAGAATGGAGGGAACATAGGTAAGAGCAAGAAGGGAGGAAAGAAGGAGGGAGGAGGAAATGCCGTGTACCTTTCTGGATAGCTCGCGTGAGGTCATCTTCTGTGTGTGTGTGTGTGTGTGTGTGTGTGTGTGTGTGTGTGTGTGTGTGTGTGTGTGTGTGTGTGTGTGTGTGTGTGTGTGTGTGTGTGTGTGTGTGTGTGTGTGTGTGTGCTTGGAATCCCTTTTAAGTCATTTATTTTTTTGTTAATTACTAAATTTTTTCACGATATATAATTGGTATCTTGACATTAAGGAATATTCATCAAAATCATACACGTTCTGAATATAAACAATGGTTTGTTATTACTTTTTCTTCCCCATGAATGACTGTTGAATCCACCAAACTATATCACAAAACAGACCTCCTTAATAGTAATATTGAGGTGGCTTGTTACCTGGTATAGTTTGAAGGAATCAGTAGCCTTTCAAGTTAGTAAATGGAATATCCCCCTGTAAGCAGTCACAGAAGGAATTCACAATACAACCGATAGTCATAAGACACACACACACACACACACACACACACACATATATATATATATATATATATATATATATATATATATAATAACTCCAATAATTTTACAGTTATGGATTAGAAAATGACGATGGTTGAACTTTACGATGGCTCCTTCCTTGTATTGTATATCTATGAAATGATCTCACCAGTCATCGTGATGTATATTGTCCTTGGTTTTCCTTACACATGCCATGGTTCTAGGAATGGCCTAAGAGCAATATCATGTGATTGGCCGATAAGCAATTCCTCGGCTCAAGTTCTCAAATAATTACCTTCCAAGTAAGTCAGCCTATTTTTTTTTTTTTTTACCTCTTGTGGATACGATTAGATCAGCATTAGATCCAAGTATGCTTCCTATAATATAAATAACTATCTTTCATAACGACAAGAGACACATTAATTGGTGTAGTTTTATATTCTGTGCATCAGCAGTTAAGTTCTCAGATGATTTGGATATTTTGTTTGTAAGTTTCCATCAAAAAAAAAAAAAAAAAAAAAAAAAAAAAAAAAAAAAAAAAAAAAAAAATCCATCCAACCAACCAACCAACTAACTAAGGAACAGCACGATATCCCACCAACCCAGTAAACTGTGTGTGAACTTTATCTCCATGGCTCATCAACAACATCATCTGGGTGTACAGTACTTCTCGTGTCTATATACCCGTTATTGGAGACCTTTATCTAACATCTCCATCACACGACTATATTCATTCCAGTACTCTCTCTCTCTCTCTCTCTCTCTCTCTCTCTCTCTCTCTCTCTCTCTCTCTTTCTCTCTCTCTCTCTCTCTCTCTCTCTCTCTCTCTCTCTCTCTCTACCTTTTGAAAACTGGACTGAACCTGAGTGAGATACCGAGGTCACATTATCACAACACAAACTGCACTGAGTCATTTAATACATTGACTTCAAATCTTTGCCAGGGTATGTATGTATGTACAGCCACAATAAAATATCCACTAACACTTTTTTACCTTCTCAGTAAACATCTTGGTAATAAAGAACAACACATACATACATGATTTTGCTGCACCTCATAATAATAACAATAATAATAATAATAATTGAGGGGGTCGAGTTGACAAGGTGTTGGTGTATGATAATATTGAGCTACGATACGGTATTGATTTATTTACACAATGGAAGGCAAATGTCGGTGGTTATTTGATAGTGGCTGTACAGTATTTATAGGAACTACTAAACGTGACTTTCTAAATTTAAGAAAGATATGATAGGGAATGGAATATATATTTTTTCAATACCTCCTCCTGTTATTACTTCCAAGGTCGTTACTAAGGATTCGATCTTCTGAATATTTTCCTGCTGAATGTAAACAACCAAACATTATACATTATCTATATATATATATTTTTAGATGATGTTATATATTACTGTGCGTGTGTGTGTGCGTGAGTGAGTGAGTGAGTGTGTGTGTTTGTGTGTGTGTGTGTGTGTGTCAGAGAGAGAGAGTCAGTGTGTTGTGTGTGTGTGTGTGTGTGTGTAACCAGAGATAGCATCTACTGGTGAATTCCTTATACCCCTGATCAATCCTTTCTCTGTTGGAGGTTCGTGTCTTTGTGATAAGGTGATAGTCCCTTCCTCTCGTTATGTTCCTTCAGTTTACCCACAGATTCATAACCCAGGCTTGTCCTCTGTCCTCCCTGCTTACCTCTTATGATCATGCCGTCTCTCTTTACTCTTTCGTTAGTGCATGCTTCTCTTTACTCTTTCGTTAGTGTATGTTTCTCTTCACAACACACTCGTTTATACTCAGACCTATTTATTTCCCTTCATCCCTTACATTTCCCTTTCTTTAGTCTCGTTTTATGTCATATTTTACTTGCAATTGATTTATGTATACGGTATATATATATATTTATATGTTATTCATTTTTTTTCCTATTTCTATTTGTGTGTTAGTTAATATGTTGCCATCTCATCTTCTTGCATTCTCTTGATCATTCTTTATTGTTTTTTTATATATAGTTTACGTCATGTATATATACTGGTTTTACTGTTTCCTTCCCACCATCCCCTTCGTTCCTTCCCTCCCTTGCCTTCACTCTGCTCTCTCACCCTCACTCATACTCTCTCCCTCCCTCACACTTTCTCACCCTCCCTCATACTCTCTCTCCCTCCCTCACACTCTCCCAATCCTTCTCCTTCCTTCCCTTCTTCCCTCTCCCATTTTTTATTTTTTTCTCCTTCAGTTTCACTCTCTCAACACTCCTCTCTCCCATTTCCTTTTTTCAGTCCTTCTCTTTCCCCCTCCTTCCTTCCTTCCTTCCTGTTTATCATCTTTCTCTCCCACATTCCTTTTTCCTTCCTTCATCGCTTTCTTCGCTTCTTCCCTCTCATCCCTTCCTTCCCTCCCTCCCTCCTCTCTAAATATATTTGGTCGTCCACTCCCTCCTGCTAACCTTCACCTTTCCTCCTCCTCCTCCTCCTCCTCCTCCTCCTCCTCCTCTTCTTCTTCTTCTTCTTCTTCTTTCTCTCCTTCCCCTCTCCTCTCTCTCTCCCCCCATCCAACTTCATGACACTCCCAACCCACCCACTCACACTTCTTTCTCCAGTCCATCTCTCTCTCTCTCTCTCTCTCTCTCTCTCTCTCTCTCTCTCTAATGTTTACGATGCTACAGCTTATTTGTTCTTTCCTCAGCCACATAAATCGAGTTTTTTTGTTGACAGACGCGAGTGTTATGTATGTATGTATGTATGTATGTATACTGACAACTGTTACCTCACGAGTATACGTTTCTATATTCATCTGCCTCTAACTAATTTATCGATACTGCCCCTAGATGAGTGCCTTATTATTTTATTCTCATTATCAAACTCGTTAAACGCACACGTGAAGTGCTTGAAGGGGTTTTATCTGTGGTACTGGAGCGAGACTGAGACGCCCCGGGGCCTGGGATGGCAGGTGGCAAGCGGGGATGACGGCAGAGAAAGGCAAGGCGTAAGTTAGTTAGATCACATTTGTATCATATAAACCACAATCCTCACACCTTTACAGTTTACAGATAAGGTTAGGTATTATTTCACAACACAATATTTGATGACGAACACAAAAATATACTTCACAGATTTTACTATAAGTACTTCCTTACAAGTCCTCAGAAAACATTAATAACAGGAAACATTTGATATTCCCTGAAGCAGAAGTTATAAATTACATGCCTCTCCATGAAAACACTTGTATATTTCCCCTTCGTCTACCTACCAACACATTTATGTTATGAGAGTGTGTGTATGTACTGAACTTGAGATAATGAGGCCTCTATCCAACTTACTGAGTCATCGTGTTCAATCATTTTTCACCTACCATCATTCAACGTCACTTATAAACCTTTAGATCCTTCTTCTTTCAAGGATGGATTGTCTCCTCTTCGTCCTTCCCTCTGGCATACCATTCTCTCTCTCTCTCTCTCTCTCTCTCTCTCTCTCTCTCTCTCTCTCTCTCTCTCTCTCTCTCTCTCTCAGCTGCAGGAAGGGGTGGTGGTGGTGGTGGGGGGGGGTGGGGGTTGAAGCCAGAAGGGGTGTTTCTTGATTCATGTCCCATACGGCCTTGTTCCAACCCACTCCATGCCACCCCCTTTCCTTCTTCTCTCGTCCCCACCCCCCACCCACCCTCTTTCCCATCCTGTCCTATTCCCTCCCATCTCTCCCTCCCTCCCTCCTTCCTTCCTTCCCTACCTTTCCTTATCCTCTCGTTCCTTCCTTCCTTTCCTTCTCCTCTCGTTCTCCCCTTTCATTTCCTTCTCTCGTTCCCTCCATTCCTTTCCTTCTCCTCTTCCTCCCTTCATCCCTTCCTATCCTCCTCTCGTTCCCCCCTACATTTCCTTCTCCTCTCTTCCTACCCTACCTTTCCTCCTCCTCTCGTTCCCCCCTTCCTTCCTTTCCCATCTTAACCAATTATAATTCTCACTAACTCGAGGTGAAGTGACTTGCGCAGCTAATGTGATAATCAGTCTGCCTCGCCTCACCATAAACTCAACTAATATAAAGCCAAACTATAGAAATATTATACCAGCTAATTTATATATAGGCTATATATTTTTTTAACTTTCACTTCCAAGGTGTTTTTTTATTTATATATTTTTTTAGCTTTCACTTTCATGGTGGTTTCTTTTTTTTTAATTTTGGGTGTTATTGGTGTCATTATCGTAATTTAACTTTTTTCTAATGATGTGCTATCAATAATGATAATGAAATAATAATAATTTAAATAATGAAAAAGAAAATAATAAAAATAATAATAATAATAATAATAATAATAATAATAATAATAATATTGATAATCATAATAATAATCATAACAAAAATAATTATAATGATAAAATAATAATAATAATAACAATAATAATAATAACAACAATAATAATAATAATAATAATAATAATAATAATAATAATAATCATAATAATCATAATATTAACAATAGTAGTAGAAGTTTATGAATAATGACAATGTTATGGTGTCTCATGTCCTTGATGATCAGTCTATAGGAGAAGTGAAGTGTCCATTGTGATGTCCTGTGTCCTTACTTCATCATCCCTAAAAAAAAAAAAGAGAGAGAGAGAGAGAGAGAGAGAGAGAGAGAGAGAGAGAGAGAGAGAGAGAGAGAGAGAGAGAGAGAGAGAGAGAGAGAGAGAGAAGGAAGGAATAATAGGAGAGAGGAGGGAAGGAGGAAAAGGTAGAGAGAGAGAGAGAGAGAGAGAGAGAGAGAGAGAGAGAGAGAGAGAGAGAGAGAGAGAGAGAGGGAGGGGGAGAGAGAGAGAAGGAGGGAATAATAGCAGAGAGGAGGGAAGGAGGTAAAGGTAGAGAGAGAGAGGGACAGACAGACAGAAAAAAAAAACCTTTGTCATGGCCTCTTGTCTGTTCCATCCCAATCTGTGACACTCCTTCTAATAGGATTCCCGTGTCTTAATTAAGGTAAGGGATATTATAATTTGGTTGAACTTTAAGACGATCTTCAATTGGTATTCATAGAGGCTTTGATTCGTGGCAATTTTTTTTTTTTTTTTTTTTTTTTTTTTTTTTTTTTTTTTTACATTGGAGTGCCTTGATTCCTCCAAAGTATGCCAGGAAACAGGACCATACAGAGGGGCAAAACTAATGGTGTTCTGTTGCTTGGAATAGGTTGGAGTGAATGAATGAATGAATGTGGATGTGTGTGTCAGTGAATGAATGAATAAATGTGGGTGTGTCAGTGAGTGAATGAGTGAGTGAGTAACATTGAGAGTGGGGCTTGTATAATGGTGTGTATAAATTATCACCCATGCACTCCCTCCACTCTCACTCTCACTCATTCAGTATAACATTATTTACTCTTCCCTTCTCTTCACTGTGTCACGTTCACTCTCTTCTCCTCACATCCCTATACTCTAACATCCTGTCTCTCTAATATATCTTTATTTTTCTATGCTTACCATCCTTCCTTCCTTCTTTTCTTCCTTTCCTTCCTTCCTTTACGTGCTCATTTAATTTCTTCAACACTCCTTCCTTCCTTCCTTCCTTCCTTCCTTCCTTCCTTCCTTCCTTCCTTCCTTCTTTCCTTTCTTCAACTTCTTACCTTCTTCCATTCT
Organism: Petrolisthes manimaculis; assembly: GCA_034508575.1. Taxonomy (NCBI): domain Eukaryota; kingdom Metazoa; phylum Arthropoda; class Malacostraca; order Decapoda; family Porcellanidae; genus Petrolisthes; species Petrolisthes manimaculis. The sequence goes on along the minus strand of JAWZYT010001091.1, from coordinate 58,316 downwards.
CACCTTTTTTTCTCTTTTTCACTGTCTCTCATCTCGTGACCCAACATGACCTCTTACCGGAAGTACACGAGGCCAGTCTTACTGTCGTGACCTGGGCTGGAGGAAGGGAGGGAGGGAGGAAAGGAGGAGAAATTATCTTAGGCAAGGAAAAAAGAAGGGAGGAGATTTTTTTGTTTTAGGCAAGGAAAAGAGAAGGTAGGAGAGAGAGAGATAAAAAGAGTAAGGAAGGAAGTGATGAGTGATGGAGATAAAAAGAGTAAGGAAGGAAAGAAGGAAGGGAGGAAGGAAGGAGCTAGTTGAAGTTGGACAATTTTGAAGGAATGAATGATGGAGAAGAGAGATAAAAAGGAAGGAAGGAAGGAAGATAATTTGTGGAGAGAGAGAGAGAGAGAGAGAGAGAGAGAGAGAGAGAGAGAGAGAGAGAGAGAGAGAGAGAGATAGGAAGGTAGGAAGGGAATGAAAGAGTGAAGTGAAATAGAAACACCGGTAACCCTGTACTTTGTGAAGAAAGGAGACCTACATACAGACAGACAGACAGAAAACAGAGGCAGTCTGTTTACTTGTCGTTGCTATCTGACTCCTGCCTTGCTTTGCCACCCTCCATTACACACACACACACACACACACACACACACACACACACAGGTCTATTAAAGGCATGAGATCCGCCATCCAGCCAGCCAGCCATCCAGACAGTTGAGTTGAGTTGAGTTACCTTGACATCCAATACATACACCTGAGAGAGAGAGACATGTGCTTTTACAGTCGGGGTGAAGAAGTTGCCATTCCCCTTCCTATTATACCCACCATCAGAGGTCAGCTGAAATGAGGTGATGAGGAACGACAGCTGAATCATTCCTACAAACTTTGCTGCTTAATAACACTTAATAATATACTCACCTACGTACAATACCTATCTCATCTCTTTAAGTCTTCTCTCTATTTATTTTACTCTTCTCTCCTCTTTTCAGTTTACCCTTCTCTTCTCTCCTCTTTTCATTTTACTCTTCTCGTCTCTTCTCTCCTCTTTTCATTTTCTATCTCATCTTCTCTCGTCACTTTTCTCCCCTCTTCTCTTCTCTTCTCTTTTCATTTTACCCTTCTCTTCTCTTCTTTTTTTATTTTCTATCACATCTTCTCTCATCACTTTCTCCCATCTCCTCTTTTCTCCTCTTTTCATTTTCTGCCTCCTCTTCTATTCTCTCCTCTTTTCATCTTCTCTCATCACTTTCCTCCCCTCTCCTCTTCTCTCCTCTTTTCATTTTCTGCCTCCTCTTCTCTTCTCCTCTTTTCATTTTCTGCCTCCTCTCCTCTTTTCATTTTCTGCCTCCCCTTCTATTCTCTCCTGTTTTCATCTTCTCTCATCACTTTCCTCCCATCTCTCCCCTTCCCCTTGGTTCCCTGCTATGCCCCTGTTCCTCGCGTGGGCTCTGAGGAAAGTGAAAGGTGTCTCTCTGTCTACGGTAAAGGAGAAGATACCACCTGGGTCGTAACCTTTGGCCCTCTTAACTACACTCATTAGGGCATGGTGAGGGAAGGAGGGAATGGGGAGGAAGAGAACGAGGAGGTATGGAAGGAATAAGGAAGTGGAATGAATGATAGAAGGGAGAATAGTAGGGAAGGAAGGAAGAGGGAGGGAGGGGGAGGAAGAGAACGAGGAGGTATGGAAGGAATAAGGAAGTGGAATGAATGATAGATGGGAGAACAGTAGGGAAGGAGGGAAGAGGGAGTGGAATGATGAAAGGAAGGATGGAAGGGGACTGGAATGATAGGAGGAAGAGAACGTGTTGGTATGGAAGGAATAAGGAAGTGGAATGAATGATAGAAGGGAGAATAGTAGGGAAGGAAGAAAGAAGGAGAAAATGGGGAGGAAGAGAACGAGGAGGTATGGAAGGAAGGAAGAGGGAGTGGAATGAATGATAGAAGGGAGAGTAGTAGGGAAGGAGGGAAGAGGGAGTGGAATGATAGATGGAAGGACATTAAAAAGGATGATGGAAATGAGTAGGTTTGGAAGGAATAGGGGAGATATGGAATGATAGAAGGGAGAACAGTATAGGGATTGAAGGAAGAGGCAATGAAATGACAAAAGAAAGGAGAGTAGAGAAAGATGAAAAAATATTACTATATGATATGTAGGGAAGAAGGAGAAAGAAACAGTTGCAAGCTAGATAGATAGATAGATAGATAGACAGATAAGAGATAGATAGAAATAGAGACAGATAGAGATAGATAGAAATATATAGATAGAAATAGATATAGATATAAAGATGTAGATAGAAATAGAGACAGATAGATAGAGGAAAATGGAACACAAATTTTGAACAGAGTATAGTATGATGTATCCCTACATAAGTGTCTTATAAAAATGTCGAGTGAAAGTTAGACAAAAATATAGATGATTGAAAGATTATACGAGTTAGAATTGAGCGAGAGAATGCACGAGTGAAAGTGTGTGTGCTTGAGAGAGAGAGAGAGAGAGAGAGAGAGAGAGAGAGAGAGAGAGAGAGAGAGAGAGAGAGAATGATAAGAGCAAGAGTATGTGAGAAGCAAAGCGAGATGAGAGAGAAAATAAAATAGTAAAAAATTAAAACTTGAGGTTGAGAAAATTAGAGAAAGGTGACCGCCTGTGAAATTTAATAGACATAAAATCAGTTAAAGAAAATATGAGAGCAAAGAGGGTGTGAAAGTGTATGAAGGAATTTATTAGTGAAAGAATGCATATGAGAGTGAGAGAAAGTGTGTGTGTGTGTGTGTGTGTGTGTGTGTGTGTGTGTGTGTGTGTGTGTGTGTGTGTGTGTGTGGAGTTAATATGACCTTACAGTCTTTCCTTTAATGTGAGTTATTGCTGCACACATACACACACACACACACTCACACACACACACACACACACACACACACACACACACAGGCTGCCACTCTCATTAATAAAACCGTTTATTTTTATTTTATTTTACTATCACACACACACACACACACACACACACACACACACACACACACACACAGATATTGGTGGGTTCACGTATCACAGGAGAACTGAAGTAGGGAGACGTAATACAGTATGTGTGTGTGTGTGTGAGAGTCGAGCAAATAGAAACCTTGTTTGTATTAAAAGAGAAGTGTTGACCTCGCTCTTTGTCCCTTCTGTCACTCCAGCTGCTTGTCTTGCTTTCCCCCCCTCAACCCCCCCAACCCCCCATCCCATGTCTGGCTTTGTCCTACATACTGACCTTTCCCTTTCCTTTCCTTCTCTTTACACACACACACACACACACACACACACTTACCCTATCTGTTTCCTTTCCTTCTCTTTACATATATATTTAACACACACTTACCCTATCTGTGTATGTGTGTTTATATTTATACGGTATAATGTATAGTTAGTTAAATATATTTGTTTTGTTTTTTAAGTGTCCCTCGTTGCAGAAGTCCAACAACACCACCACCATTCTTCCTGGTCCTTTTTTATCATCATTCAGGGTATATATATTTTTTTTTATAGCGGTGAATCCCCTCCCACTTCTGGCCTTTCCCACCACTCATCTGTCCACTCCTCCCTCCCCCCCTTCACTCTCATCCTTCCGTCCCCTCCCTCCCCCCCTTCACTCTCATCCTTCCGTCCCCTCCCTCCTTCTCCCTTCACTCTCATCCTTCCGTCCCCTCCTCCTTCCCCCCTTCACTCTCATCCTTCCGTCCCCTCCCTCCTTCCCCCCTTCACTCTCATCCTTCCGTCCCCTCCTCCTTCTCCCCTCACTCTCATCCTTCCGTCCCCTCCTCCTTCCCCCCTTCACTCTCATCCTTCCGTCCCCTCCCTCCTTCTCCCTTCACTCTCATCCTTTCGTCCCCTTCCTCCTTCTCCCTTCACTCTCATCCTTCCGTCCCCTCCCTCCTTCTCCCTTCACTCTCATCCTTCCGTCCCCTCCTCCTTCCCCCCTTCACTCTCATCCTTCCGTCCCCTCACCCTTCTCCCCACCTCCCATGTCTTCCTCTTTTCTTCCCAGCTTGTGTCCTTCACACCACCCACTCATCTCTCTTCCCTCATACTACCAAACTTTCTCATCATGCCTCACTTCCTATTACCTTCATTCCACCATTCATCTTCTCTTGCACCTCTTACCTTCTCTCGTTCTTTTTCCTTTCTCTACCTTCTCTCGTTCTTTTTCCTCTCTCTACCTTTTCTCGTTCTTTTTCCTTTCTCTACCTTCTCTCGTTCTTTTTCCTCTCTCTACCTTCTCTCGTTCTTTTACCTCTCTCTACCTTCTGTCGTTCTTTTTCCTCTCTCTACCTTCTCTCGTTCTTTTTCCTCTCTCTACCTTCTCTCGTTCTTTTTCCTCTCTCTACCTTCTCTTGTTCTTTTTCCTCTCTCTGTACCGAACCTCATATGTTACCAAGACCTACAACTAACTGACTGGCTGTGTCTTTTAATAAATCTTAACACACTCACTTAAGGCTGCATGGGGTTCGATGAAAATCCTGTTTTTATAAATAATGAGAAGTGACGTAAGAAACTCAGAATAGCTGACTGACGACTTTATATGTTTCTACATTTTTAGAGAGAAACAGTATTTTTGTATTGGCTATACTTACCACATGAATAACAACTTATGGCATAAATATAGCGTATAATTTATGGCGTACAGTACATTATGAGGAGGGAAAGTAACGCTCCACTCACTTTCACTTGTACTATAATTAACAAATATGAAGCACCACGGCAGCAAAACATATCATATATTACAGTTGAGAGGCATCTGTGCCAGAACTTTTTTTTTTTTTTTTTTTTTTTTTAAGAGACGGTCATAAATTCCTTCTAATTTTACCAGGAAGTAGATGACCTCAGTGTTACTAAAAGGGGATCTATTTTACCTGACAATAGAGATAGATACAGTAGATAGATAGATAGATAGATAGATGGAGAGAGACACACATAGATAGATAATTCGTATAGGTGACTAAACAAGAGAGTCGCATCATTTACTTGCCCATGAAACCTGAGATTGGTGGACTGGTGAAAGTATTTTTATCTCGTCACAAGACACAAGACAAGTAGGAATCTCGGAGTTAAACAGACTGAGAGGAATAGAAAAACCCTTTGGACATTGATATACACAGACCTACATTTTTCCTTCTTTCCATCCTGTACCTGTGGATAATTCACTTAACATTTTCTTATCCTTGTGTGACCTGTGTATGAATCCTTCTTATGAGGCTCCTATATTCATTCATCATTCCTCTTGTTAGTCATCAGTAGTAGTAGGAGGAGGAGGAGAAAGGAGAAGAAGAAGAAGAAGAAGAAGAAGAAGAAGAAGAAGAAGAAGAAGGATGAGGTAGTAGTATGAGTCAAATCACAGTACATTAACTTAGCTCCTCTCGTATTCACCCTTTGCCTTCAACCACTTTGTAAACATCACGTCCTGGTTTCCCTATCACTCTTGTCATTCTTGGACGTGGGTGTCGGAGCAAAGCGATACAAACTTTCGTATCGATTACCGACAGAGGTGTGTGTGTGTGTGATGTCGAAATTTGAAGCCCGATTGAACTCTTTATGACACATGTAACCCAACCAGATAAATGATGATAAAAATGTCTTGCAATATCGTTTACCCAAGTTTCAAACCCAGTACGAATTCCCTTGTGTATAATATTATATGTTTGGTTTTGGGGACAGCAGTATATAGCAGCAGATAATACATACATACATACATAAGGTACAGTTGCCAATAAAGGTACTGCGACAACTATTGATACAACATTAAATATATTAATGCCCATAGTTGTTTATAGGGATTATAAGTATGTATTACAGAAGAGTATGTATATTTCCTTCGGTTATACATGCTTATAGTCCCTACAGATAGTTGTGTATATTACTAGGGTTAACGTTCTATCAAGATTTGTTGCAATATCTTTTTTGGCAACTTTACATTCTGTATTGGGAACAAAAACATCAACACCAACTTTATACAGTAGCGAGTATTTATTTTCTCTATGTAGTTCTCTGTAATTATTCTTTGGGTTGTGGAAGGAAGTTAAGTTAAGGGTGGAACTTCTTTCGCCTGCATGGGTTTTGCATCTAATATTATGTATGTGTGTGTGTGTGTGTCTGGGTGAATATAAGGTGAGGAGTGACGTCATGCCGGATGTTTTGTATGTCTGAACGTCACGACTCACCTTGGGTACGGAGGAGAGAGAGAGAGAGAGAGAGAGAGAGAGAGAGAGAGAGAGAGAGAGAGAGTAGAGTGGAGTAGAATATAAGAGAAGGGTAGACTGTGGTCCTAACATGAAAGTAAGAGAAAGGTGCTCGCTCGTGTGTGTGTGTGTGTGTGTGTGTGTGTATGTGTGTGTGTGTGTATGTGTGTGTGTGTGTAAGATGAGGCTAGCCAAGTGAAAGGTGTAGGTAGCATCAACACATTATGACAACACCATGTATTATGTTAGGAGCTGCCTAGTAAAAAAAATATACACCCATTCCTTGACTAGAATATTGATGAGAAGCTGAAGACTGCATGGTGGGTGATGGAGGTTGGCTGAAGGTGAAGGTAAATATTATAAAGAAAGTGTAAGGGATGGTGGAGGTGTGTGTGTGTGTGGTGAGAGGAAGAAGAAGTGTGTGTGTGTGTGTGTGTGTGTGTGTGTGAAGGATGGTGGATGAAGATGGATGTGTTGTGGTGAGTGAAGAGATGGTGGATGAGTGTGGAGGGAAGTAAAAGAAGAAAGAAGGTGGATGAAAATGGAAGAAAGTGAATGGGAAATGTAATAAAAATGAAAAAAAAAATTGAAAGTAAAAGAGAGATCGTACCAGTTATATGTATAGAGTAACAAAACAAAACTACATACATGGACCAAGTATGATAATAATTATAAGGATGACAGTGTAATACAACTTCGGTGAACTTGGATAATATTTAGCAGATAATTCCTTCATCATTTTCCTTCCTGGTGGTCGTGGTGTTTGCCCTCACTCCTCTAAATAAATAAATAAAATAAAATAAATCTAGGCTCTCCCAGTGGTGTCAGATAATGATAGGTTTAGAGTAGATTTTTTTTATATATCCTGGGCGTGGCAGGGGTAAGAGTAAGGCAGATGAAATAAGAGTAAGATGAGAATAGAGGCAGTATATGAATAGAAGAGGGTCAAAACAGGGACATAAGAGGGACATGGATAAAAAAGGTACAAGAATAGATGAATAGTAGGGATAGAAAAGGGACAGGAGGAGGTACTGAACATGAACGAAACGTGGACTAGAATAGGGGCAGAGAAGGGATAGAAAAGAAGGGATTGAAGGAGGGACAGAACAGAAGGAAGGACAGGTATAAAGGTAAGAATGTGAGAGGTAGGCAAAAGGGACTGAAGGAGGGACAGAACAGTAGGAAGGACAGGTATAAAGGTAAAAATACGAGACCTAGGCAAGATCATGATTAGGGTAAACCAGGAAGGGAAGGGCAGAGCCAGAGGGAAGGATAAGTGAGTTTATATGTAAATACAAGGGCAAGGGCGTGCTAAGGACAATAAAATGCAGCTAGGGGTAAAATTGAATGCAAGGGCAAGGTTGGTAGTAAATTAAATGCAAGGGCAAGGGTAGAATCAGAGGTCAAAACTTATAATATAGGAACCATTGAAATCGATAGTGTTTTTCTCCTGACAAAATTAATTATCTGCTCAGAGAAAACTGTATATGTGTCGTGATGTAGTCAGAAAATTGGAGGTTAGCGAGTCCTTCAAATATTGCCACGAAACACCAATTATATGGAAGGAGCTTGTTTCATGGCATAGTCAGGAGGAATCAGAAGCCTCCAATTTTCATACACGATCACAGGGTCCTTAAGTGGATAAAGGGTTACTTGTTCATCAATACATTTCAATTAACTTTGTGTCTGTAATTGACCCACGATTCTCAGACTACACTGGAATAATTCAGACTGACACTCATAAAAATAATAAAAAATTTGGAAACTCTACGACCTTAATTAATTCGTGTCTATCAGTAAACAAAAATGAGTTATTCTTTTCATTATTCATTTGTTTATACTCATCCAGGTATCTCTTTTTTTTTTACATTTATATTTTCTATTTTCGTTTTCCCATCTCTCCACCTCCCTTCCATCCCTTCCATGTACCTTCCCCTACTCGTCCATCTTTATCTACACCTTTGTATTTGACTGATATAGGATACTAAAATGTTCATGAATACTAACGAGCCTTACCTGGTGTCCCCTCTACCCCTCCTCCAATCCTGTCCCGTCCTTCATTAACTCCTTTACCTTGTCATCTATGTACAAGGTAAACCACTCACTCGGTCCCCAGTATATACCGGACTACCTCAGTGCACGTGGTCGGTTTTGTGGCACAGTTTGGTGGGGAAAAGTAGCCTCCATGTCACAGATAACATACCCTTAATTTTATCATCATTCGAAGTTTCTCTCGGTTGAATAATGTTGTTTTCAGTTAGCCACCAAACTCGTGATTATGACGTCAGACAACGACAGGGTTATTTCTTTTATTGTAGATGTCGTGTACTTCTCAAATTCATCTTTACATCAGTCTAATATTCATTGGAACCTGTCACAAATCAAACTCCACTTTTGTAGCAGAGTTTGAATGAATGGGTAGCCTCAAATATCCTCCTAACACCATGGCCCCAGTAAGTTCATCACCAGACCGTGAGAGAGTTAACCACCTACACTATATAATAAGATCATGTATGCATCTACATTATTACATTCACTTATCAAGCTTCATCCTGTCATATAGTATATACGTACTGAAAGGAAAAAAAATGGGAAAGTAACACTAATGATGATCGGAAGTGAAGGTGAAATGACATAACCCAAGGCGACAGTCACATCAAGGCAGCATTAACAACAACAACAATAACAGCAATAACAACAACAAAAGTAACGCTCATAGATCTTGCCCTGATAATGACGTCACGTGGTTATTATGACGTCATGTGAGAAGGGGGGGGGATCATTACACCTGCAAAGGAGTAATTACATTAAGTAACTCTGTACTGGTATTGTTGATGAGTGAGTGTGTGTTTGGTGATGGAGGCATACATACATTGGGAGGGCGTGAGAGCCTCGAGGCGTGGGAGATGGAGGGCGTGGTGGCTCCTGGCGTGGGAGAAAGATTGATAGTGGATGCAAGGAGAAAGGAAAGACAGGGGCAGTAGGTTAGAGTAGTAGTAGTAGTAGTGGTGGTGGTAGTAGTAGTAGTAGTAGTAGAAAAAGACGTGACAGGAGAGAAACAATAACAACAGAGACAACAGTTAAACGAAAGACAGACAATAGAAGACAAAAAGGGGAGAGAATGAGGGAGACAGGTAGCAGAAAACCAAAAAGGGAGAGAAGGAGAGAGACAGACAGGCAGCAGAAGAGAGAAAGGGGAGAGAAGGAGAGAGACAGGTAGCAGAAGAGAGAAAGGGGAGAGAATGAGGGAGACAGGCAGAAGAAGAGAGAAAGGTGAGAGAAGGAGAGAGACAGACAGGCAGCAGAAGAGAGAAAGGAGAGAGAAGGAGAGTGACAGACAGGCAGAAGAGACAACTGAGGGAGATAAACAGGAGGAAGACTAGAGTAGAGAGAGACAGACAACTGGGTACCTCCATAACCTCGGGGCTGGAGGTAAAGGAAGGTAGGCCCTGGAGGAATAAATAGCCTGCCAGTCACCTCACCAGTAACATACATACATTGGGAAGGTGATCATCAGGAAAAAGTAGGCAGCAGTCAATATAGCGTGAAATAGTTTAGTATAGCACGGCATAACATGAGTGAGCCTTACTTGACGTTACATAAGACAACACGGCATGATATAACACAACACAACACAACATAACATAGCTAAACACAATACAACTCTAAAACAACAACACAATACAACGGTACCAGGAAATGTTTATATGAGAGCGAACAATAAGCGAGTTAGAGGAGAAAACAAACTAGCAAAAAAACACAAACAAAAACAAACACGAACGAAACTGAAAGTAAGAGTAAAGGCAGAACCAGATTCGACCCGAGCGAGAAAAGAGGGCAAGAGGAAATGACTCGTGATGTACGCAAGATGGATGGAAGTACGAGGTGTATTTGTAATAGATGAAACATGAAACGAGGTAATTGGTGACTGGTGGTGAGTGGGGCGTGGGAGGAAGGGGACGAGGAAGTAGGGATGATAATGTAAAGGGTGGATGATGGAGAGGGGAAAAGAGAAGAGTGTGTGTAGAGGAAAGAAGGAGATCAGAAGAAGGAGACGGGGAAGTGAGGATGATATGGTAAGAGGTGGATGATGGAGAGGAGAAAAGAGAAGAGTGTGTAGAGGAAAGAAGGAGATGAGAGAGGGCAAGAGTGAGTAAAAAGAGGAGAGGAGAAGTATGAATGGTGGAAGGATTAGAGTGTGGAGAGAGGATTAAGAGTAGAGTGGAGTGGAGTGGAAGAAAGAGTAGAAAGGGACGGGTGAACATACTGAAAGGGAAGGGGAAAGGGAGCCAAGATGGGGATAGGAGTGATAAACGAATGGGTTGGTGATGGGGGAGATAAATGCTGGCTAGATAGAGAAAGGAAAGGTGGAGTGGGGTAGAGGGAAGGGGGAGTAACAGGGACTGGAATAGGAGAGAGAGAGAAGGTACAGAGTAGGAGTGGCAGGACGAAGGAATGGAATGTGTGTGTGAAGGTAGAGAGAAGGGCATTGACTGAAGGGAAGGAAGCTGTAATAAGTGGTTTTGTGAGGATTCAGAATGTTAGGTGAAGGAAGCGAAGGGACAAGTTTTGGGGAAAGATAGAAGGAAGTTGGTGGTGGTGGTGGGTGTTGGTGGTGGTGATAGTGATGATGATGTGTGGAGGGGAATCGTGGTAGAAGGTGATAGTGAGTGTGTTGTGATGATGGTGGTGGTGGTGGTATGGATGGGACAGTGTATAAAGTGAAGGTGATATTCGAAGGGATGGTATTGGAAGGAGAATAGTGGCGAAGAAAAGGGTGAGGTAGTGATGGTTGTAAGTGTAGTGATGGTTGTAGTAGTGATGGTGTTAATGGTGTAGAAGTGTATAGGGACGAGTTGAAAGATTGTGGTAGTGGTAGTGGTAGTGGTAGTGGTAGTGGTTGTAGTATGATGGTGTTGGTAGTGTAGAAGTATAGGGAAGAGTTGAAAGGTTGTGGTAGTGGTAGTGGTAGTGGTAGTGGTAGTGGTAGTGGTTGTAGTAGTGATGGTGTTGATAGTGTAGAAATGTAGGGACGGGTTGAAAGGATGGTGAGGGGAAGGGAAAAGGTGGTGTGGATATGAGAGTGGGTATATAGTAGTGGTGGTTGTATACGTAATAAAGATAGTTGTAGTGATGGTGTTGGTGGTTTGGTAGTATATAGGGACGGGTTGAGAGGATGGTGAGGGGAAGGGAAAAGGTGGGTGGGCATATGGGGGTGGAGGGGGGGAAGGGGGAGGGGGTAGACAAGCCGGGGGCAGTGTGACGTCACAGAGGGGCGCGGGTACACCACTTTCACTCTCACAGATGAAAGTTGTTGCATGTTGGTGAATGTGTGTATATGTGTGTGTGTGTGAAAGAGAGAGAGAAGAGGGAGGAGGAGGAATGTGTGTGTGTGTGTGTGTGTGTGTGTGAAAGAGAAAGTGTGTGAGACTGTGTGTGAGGGAGAATTGCATTTACTTAAAAAAAGGAATGTGTGTGTGTGTGTGTGTGTATGTGTGTGTGTGTGTGTGTGTGTGTGAGAGAGAGAGAGAGAGAGAGAGAGAGAGAGAGAGAGAGAGAGAGAGAGAGAGAGAGAGAGAGAGAGAGACAGACAGAGAGAGTTAAATTTACGTAAAAATAAAAATAAATGTGTGTGTGTGTGTTTTGGCGTATATCCCAGTCACATCCTAAAGCAGCTTGTAGAAAACTTCCCAAATTTCAGTGTTTGTGAAAGTTTGGCTCGTTGTCGTAGCGGTGGAAGTAGAAGTTTGCTTTTACCAAGGGATATGTCGATAAAAAGTGGTTGTTAAATTATTGTAGGTGACTTGTTAGAGAGAGAGAGAGAGAAATAGAGAGAGAGAGAGAGAGAGAGAGAGAGAGAGAGAGAGAGAGAGAGAGAATAGAGAGAGAGAGAGAGAGAGAGAGAGAGAGAGAGAGAGAGAGAGAGAGAGAGAGAGAGAGAGAGAGAGAGAGAGAGAGAGAGAGAGAGAGAGAGAGAGAGAGAGAGAGAGAGAGAGGAGAGAGAGAGAGAGAGAGAAAAAAAAAATAATAAATGTAAGTAGATGGCAAACTGGTAAGTCTCCTGTAGTATACTGCAAGTTTACTTCTGTGTGTGTGTGTGTGTGTGTGTGTGTGTGTGTGTGTGTGTGTGTGTGTGTGTTGACGTATGAGTGAAAGAGGAAGTGATCGTTGCATAAAAAGAGCCGGTACCGCTTCAAGCAATTGTCCAGCTCTATAGCAATGGGCACGTAACCACGTATAGGAGGTTTATCACCCCTGGGGCCCCCGGGGAAATGTCTACACATCACTCTTGTACTACTTTACTAATGATCTTATTTCGTCACTCAGTCTATGTCCACTTTAAAAGCTTGACATAGTTAGTTGCCACATTGGAGGATATACTTATTCCTCCACAACACTAGGCCAGAAAACAGCAGCAATAAACAGAGGATGTTATTTTTTAGTGGAATATATAGTTTGAAGGTATGAGTAGCATCCTATCACTCACAATACCGTCAGAAAACAACAACAATAGGGATGAAGGGGCAGGGGACAAGGAGGGGGGAGTTGGTAGAGCTGGGAGGGGATTAGGGAGGAGGTGTAGGAATGTGAAGTGAGTCTGTGGAGAGAGTGAGTGGAGGGGCAGGGAGAGGATGGAAGAACAGGGAGGAGATGGAAGAAATGAGGGCAGAAAGGGGGTACATATATGAGGAAACAAGGAGGGACTGGAGATGTGGGTTGGTGGTAGAGGTAGGATCAAGAAAGGGAGAGTTGTGTGTGTGTGTGTGTTAGAATGAGAGTCAGGGCTGGCTGTCTACATCAAAGATAAATAAATATAATTAACTCCCGTTCAGTAATTTTTTTCACAAGGAGGGTGGATAGAGGTAGGGATGGGGACCAGGGCACCTTTTCACTCCTCGATTATCCCTTCATCTGTCTGTCTGTGTGTGTGTGTGTGTAAAAAAAAAATCCCAAACGTTTGTCTCATTTTTTTCCCTCTGTTTTTGTGTCTGTGTTTCGATCTCCCTTTCGCGTCATACTTTCTCGTTTGTTGTCTTTATACAGTCGACGTCTCTATCACAACAGCCTTTTGTGACACCTGGACTCATGTTCATACGTAAAAAACTGTTACTTATATCTTAGTTTTATCTTAGTTTTATTATTTAAGTAGAGGTTATGTGGGATTCTCGATTTACTGTACTGCTTTTATTGTAATGTTACATATAGTTTCCTGTATCATGACTAACTAACTAGAGATGTTTTTATTTAACTCTCACTTTTATTTAACTCACTTTTATTTAACTCTCACTTTGATTTAACTCTCACTTTTATTTAACTCTCACTTTGATTTAACTCTCTCTTTTATTTAACTCTCTCTTTGATTTAACTCTCTCTTTTATTTAACTCTCACTTTGATTTAACTCTCTCTTTTATTTAACTCTCACTTTTATTTAACTCTCACATTTGTTTAACTCTCACATTTATTTAACTCTCACATTTATTTAACTCTCTTTTATTTAACTCTCACTCTCATCACATTCATTATTTTCCCCCCAGTGTGTGAGGCGAGGAATGCTGAGTGTATAGTCGTCACCCATGGAGGTATTCAGGGCTGTCACTCCTCTGTTGCTGCTGCTGTTGTTGTTGTTGTTGTTGTTGTTGTCTGGTGGTGGTGGTGTGCTGACTCATGAGTACAACAGGTAGGTCAGAGTTCAGTTCAGTTCAGACGCTCATTAATTAACCTCCACATGGACATTTTTGAAGGTTATTGAATCCTCCAAACTGCAAAAAACTGCTTCCCCATTTATCATTCAGTAAATCATAAGTGTATTGGCGTTGTATAGATATAAAGTAAAATCAGTGCATATTATTGTGTTCTCAGACATACACGTTAGTACTGCTAAAAGTTATACTCCTTATCGCGGTGTTGCAAAGTTCGTTTAATAACTTTAATTATACTAAGATGTAAGCAAGTGTGTCGCGAATTTTTACATATGGTGACCACTTCATAAACCACTGTCTGTACTATAGAGACTTCTGTACTATACGACCCTGGTGAAGTGAGAGCGTTTTAAGGTGGACAAATATAGTTACAGGCAAAAAAGGGTGTGTACATTGATGAAATAATTGCAGCTTGACATTATTAATAAGTTTGATCAACCTGTTTGTGTTTGCTTAAGTCGCGACGCTGCTGCTGTAAGCCAAGGTAACCCAGCTGACACTAGTACTACAGCCACTACACTCCTACTACAACATTTTACACTCCCACACTCACACTAAGACGTTACTGCAAGATTTTACTCTCCCACACTCACACTAAGACGTTACTGCAAGATTTTACTCTCCCACACTCACACTAAGACGTACAGTAAAGGAACCCCCTCACCTCCCCTCTCCCCACTCCCACACACACTCTTTACACTCATACTACACACACCATGTCACACATATACACATAAAACCACACCCACACTTATATCCAACTTCGCTCACTCTACCTTCTTTTCGAATTTCATCTATTCCATGGCAAATGATGCATTATTTGGAAGGTTAATAGTGAAGATCCATAATAGTCTTACCAGGGTGAATAAAGTGGAGTAAATATTATCTGTCTGTCTGTCTGTCTGTCAGTGCAGCTTGATTGATATAAGTGGCATTTTCATTCGCAGCTGCTGACGGAAGAGACCTTTAATACTGTTGACTAAATTAAAGCTTCTGATTTGTCCAGACTGTGCCATAATACAGCAGCAATACTTAAGGAGTGCATGTGTCTCGTGGCAAAGTTTGAAGGAATTCGTAGCATTGGATCAGCTGACAACACACATATACACTGCTTGGTCAGCGATGGAGGCTGAGGGAGGGAGGGACGGGTGATCAGGCATGCGTGCTTGTGTGTGTTTTGCTTGACAAGGAATCAACTCCCAGACTTCACGTTCCTAAGACTAACTGTTTGTGCCTATAACTTGAATTACATTTCCTGAGTAGCACACGCACGGTGAGATAATTACTACTATCTCTGTCTCCGCGTGTCCTGTCATGGCCATGAATAGTGACGAACTGATTATTGTATTGTAGGCTAAACCAAACCACTTTTTCGTTGTTGTTAACTTGCATACCTGTTCCACTTCTTGTAAGGAAAGCAGCCGACACAAACAGACTAAATGTTTCATGTTCTGTTGGAGGTCTGTCGAGGCTTTGGGTAAACTGATTAAATGTTTCATGTTCTGTTGGAGGTCTGTCGAGGCTTTGGGTAAACAAAAGGTCCTGTAGATAACGAATGATGTGGATGAGTTATGAAATTATTATAATACATTAGGATCTACTTATTTGATCACATATTTCTTGATTATATTTAAAGTGTGAGACATGCATACGCGTAAATACTAAAATACGTACATGTAACGAAAGGCATAATGAGGGAAAATAAGAGAAAAGTAGGAATATGAATTCTTGTCAATTTTATTATTTAAGCACTCATACAAATCGACTCATACAAGTAAATAGAGCTAATGGGAAATTCGTGTGATGTGTTTGGCCATTGAATGATATTGTAGGCCAGTGAAATGTGAAACGAAAAACCAACACAAGTGAACACGACTTTACCAAATATAAATCATGAGGCTGCTTGATATTCTAAACAGATACCATAATTATTCTAGTAGTTATAATTTCCAGTTTAAAGGGTGTGGTAGTCGTAGTAAGGTGGAGTGAGTGCTCTGAGGATCATATACATATACTTGGATTTCGTGTAGCTTTTCAAGTTGTAGCGACTAGAAAATTAATCAGCTTATATATTTTTTGAGAGAGGGAGTACAGTTTTTTTTTTTGGGTATCCTTCGTGGAAATTGTTATTATTATTCCCCCATGTTCCTCCCTTTCCTTCCCCTAGCTTGACCCTGTATGCCTGACCACATGAACTTTACCACTGGAGTTCACCTTGACCTGTACAGAGTCGGGTCAGACGTTCACTCACCCACTACATACCACTTATACACACACTCACAGCCTCGTCACTCAAGATTCGACCACCTACTGAATTAAATAGAGATACCTAGTGAAATAAACAGGGGTACCTACTGAAATAAATAGTGGTACTTACTGAAATAAACAGGGGTACCAACGAAAATAAACAGGGATACCTACTGAAATCGACAAGTGGAAATCACACCTTATTATTTTATTATATCACAAAAAGATAAAACCCCAAGAGTCCATGCTGTCTAAATCACATCAATACTACATAACCCAAATACTGGAAGGAGCCTTGAGTCAAAATAGAGGTTGAGGTTTCTGCTATATACATGCCGAAGTGTGCAGAGTCCAGTGAAATGTATTTTGGCGGAAGTGGGTTTACGGTTACGTTCCTTTCATGACTTGTTTTAGAATATTATGGTGTTTTTTTTTGTCTTCTACTTTAGTTAACACTGTCTCCACTCACTCAAGTTACGGGGCCAAGGATCGTTGTAACACTCTGGTCAATGAATACCAGAGTTCACGATCAGGTATAGAAGAGGTTAGTTAGTTAGTAGTATGTTGAGTTCAAGATCAGGTATAGAAGAGGTTAGTTAGTAGTATAGTATGTTGTATAGATGAATACTTTGACCCCCCCACATATAGCAACACACTTAATCACTCCTAAGTTAAAATAAATGTACAATGTGGATATAAAAGTGAAAATAAAATGAATAATTCGGCCCCC
This sequence comes from Petrolisthes manimaculis, assembly GCA_034508575.1. Lineage (NCBI taxonomy): Eukaryota > Metazoa > Arthropoda > Malacostraca > Decapoda > Porcellanidae > Petrolisthes > Petrolisthes manimaculis. Next base: position 41,443 of record JAWZYT010001091.1, on the reverse strand, counting down.
CATATATAGCAACACACTCAATCCCTCCTACGTCAAAATAAATGTACAATATGGATATAAAAGTGAAAATAAAATTAATATAGAAAGACCCTCAATTCCTCATTCGTCAAAATATATGTATGTACAATGTGGATGTAAAGGAGAAAATAAAACCAACGTCGTCAGTGTGTCTTGGTGAAAGGCTTAATTAAGGGGAGAGTATACTTTTGGTACATTGGAGTGCCTTGATTCCTCCAAACTATGCCAGGCAACAGGACCAGATGGACAAAAATAAAGGCATCCTGTTGCTTGGAATAGTTTGGAGGAATCAGTTGCTCCAGATTTACCATGATGAGAGGAGAACATCAATAAATAAGTCTTTGTTTCCACCGAGTCTAGTCTTTCCAACCCCTTTTTTTTTGTCACGTTATACATGTCTTTCCAACCCCTTTTTTTTTTGTCACGTTATACATGTCTTTCCAACCTTTTTTTTTGTCACGTTATACATGTCTTTCCCTTTTTTTTTGTCACGTTATACATGTCTTTCCAACCCTTTTTTTTTGTCACGTTATACATGTCTTTCCAACACTTTTTTTTTTTGTCACGTTATGCATGTCTTTCCAACCCTTTTTTTTTGTCACGTTATACATGTCTTTCCAACCTTTTTTTTTGTCACGTTATACATGTCTTTCCAACCCTTTTTTGTCACGTTATACATGTCTTTCCAACCTTTTTTTTTGTCACGTTATACATGTCTTTCCAACCCTTCTTTTTTGTCACGTTATGGATGTGCTTCGTTTTATGCCCGCCCGCTTTCCCTTGGTCACGTTATAAGGTCACAGCAAAAATGAATACATGAGAAAACAGCAAAGTACAGAAACAGGAGTGATTGTAATGTACAGTCATGATCAAATAAACTCGTGTATCAGGTTTAGTCAATATCATAAATCCAAAGTCGTTTGTATTGATTACCTAAACCGGATTAAATCATCTAACTGTAAATTCAGATCAAGAAGAAGGTATAAAACTGTACTATTCAATTACCTGTATTTCTCATCAAAGAATTTTTTGTAATATATCCTTCTAACTATTACCAAAAATCCATCTTTCTTAACATTGGACGGGAAAATATCTTTGTTTTGGTTGTGACCGAGAAGCCAAACTCTCTACGGATAAATAGGCTAAATATAAGCACAAGGGAATGTCGTTTCAGAACAGACATAACAGGGCGGACTGAATTCGGATATCACATATATTTTGAACCTGACTGAGGCTTGCTGGAGGCCAAAATCTATTTCCAGACCTGCTGTGAATCATCCGTCAGTCTTATAACACAGTCAGTCCTCAGCTCAATGTGATCTCCATGATATTATGTTAGTCTGATATCACAGGTATATATACTTCACTTGGGTTGGCAGTTTGGCACCTTTCAAGCCAACACATTACTGTTTTCACAATCACCACACAGTTTATTATCTACATACACCACCGCTATCCCACTCTTTCAGGAACTTTACTGACGAGTATAAAACACTCATTAACATCACACTAAAACACATAAATACGTCATGACACAATGTACACTTTTCTGTTCGGATAGTGACAATCTGAGTACGAACACCGGGTGATATCGATCCCTGGACTCCATTGCGTGGAGGTTGAGTGACTGCATTGCTTAACAGGAACAGGGTTAGTTATGTCATACACGAGACAGCCTTCAGACAGGACGCGTTTTCGTTTGTTCGTGAATAGACTTTCTCTCCGAAAATCATAATGCCCATGGACACTGAAGCTCAACCTCTCAGGAATTTAATGTAACCTGCTACTGGATGGCTGGGATGTGAGAGAAGAGAGTTGGTTGGTTGGTTGGAGACTTGCCAATGAGGATCTAGGGAGTGAAAGGTTTACATTTACTGGCTGTATCGGTGTCCAGCTATCATAGTCTTTTTTGTTTTTCTGACTGGCTGCGTATTTCAGACATCATGGAAGAGTATGGGTTGAGGGGACAGATGGGGGTATATACGGATTCAGAGATGGGTTAGGAATGGGATGTGTAGGGAAGAGATATAACAAGTTAGTTAAGGATCAGTCCCAGTCGGAGGTGTACGGGATTGAGAACAAGAGAAGGAATAAATCGAGAGATGATAATATTATATATACGGGTTGCCGAGGTGATCTCCATATTATATCCTCCCATCTATCTATCTCCTGTTTCATAATAATCCTACCCTCCCATGCATCCTATCTTTCCCATCACTACCTATTTGTTTCCCTAATTTACCTCCCTCGTGTAACATGTTCCCAATCTCATCTCCCTATATATATGTTGTTGTGGGGCCTAATATCAATCAAACAATCAATCAATTTCCCTATATAAAATTCCCTCTTGTCACTTGTTTCCATGTTTGTCTACCTCACTATGACCACCACCACTATCATCACTACCACCACCACCACCACCACCACCACTATCATCACTACCACCTTGCACCACCACTATCATCACTACCACCACCACCACCACCACTATCATCACTACCACCACCACCACCACTATCATCACTACCACCACCACCACCACCACCACTATCATCACTACCACCACCACCACTATCATCACTACCACCACCACCACTATCATCACTACCACCACCACCACCACCACCACCACTATCATCACTACCACCACCACCACCACCACTATCATCACTACCACCACCACCACTATCATCACTACCACCACCACCACTATCATCACTACCACCACCACCACTATCATCACTACCACCACCACCACCACCACCACTATCATCACTACCACCACCACCACTATCATCACTACCACCACCACCACCACCACCACTATCATCACTACCACCACCACCACTATCATCACTACCACCACCACCACTATCATCACTACCACCACCACCACTATCATCACTACCACCACCACCACTATCATCACTACCACCACCACCACCACCACCACTATCATCACCACCACCACCACCACTATCATCACCACCACCACCACCACCACTATCATCACCACCACCACCACCACTATCATCACTACCACCACCACCACTATCATCACTACCACCACCACCACCACCACCACTATCATCACTACCACCACCACCACTATCATCACTACCACCACCACCACTATCATCACTACCACCACCACCACCACCACCACCATTATCATCACTACCACCACCACCACCACCACTATCATCACTACCACCACCACCACTATCATCACTACCACCACCACCACTATCATCACTACCACCACCACCACTATCATCACTACCACCACCACCACCACCACCACTATCATCACTACCACCACCACCACTATCATCACTACCACCACCACCACTATCATCACTACCACCACCACCACCACCACCACTATCATCACTACCACCACCACCACTATCATCACTACCACCACCACCACTATCATCACTACCACCACCACCACCACCACCACTATCATCACTACCACCACCACCACTATCATCACTACCACCATGCACCACCACCACCCTGTGTTGACCAAAACATGTGCCGTGTGAGGGAGTAAAGGTGGTAGTTCTTATTTGTTACATTGGATTGCCTTGATTCCTCCAAAGTATACCAAGAAACAGGACCAGAAGAACAAAAATAATGGTGTTCTGTTGCTTGGAATAGTTTAGAGGATTCAGTTGCTCCAGAATTACCAACACAAAACTTCACCCCTTAATTAAGAGCCCTGCTAGACTGGCTGAGTGACTGAGTGGGTTGTTGGGGTGAAGGTGGCCTGGCTTGCCTCTTGTCTGCCTCCTCCTGTCTGCCTACTCCTGTCTGCCTACTCCTGTCTGCCTACTCTTGTCTGCCTCCTCCTGTCTGCCTCCTCCTGTCTGCCTCCTCCTGTCTGCCTACTCTTGTCTGCCTACTCTTGTCTGCCTCCTCCTGTCTGCCTACTCTTGTCTGCCTCCTCCTGTCTGCCTACTCCTGTCTGCCTCCTCCTGTCTGCCTCCTCCTGTCTGCCTCCTCCTGTCTGCCTACTCCTGTCTGCCTCCTCCTGTCTGCCTACTCCTGTCTGCCTCCTCCTGTCTGCCTCCTCCTGTCTGCCTCCTCCTGTCTGCCTCCTCCTGTCTGCCTACTCCTGTCTGCCTACTACTCCCTCTACAAAAAGTGTGGCTGGCTGGTATAGGTCTGACTGAAGTGGACGTGAGGAGCCTGCTTAACCAACACTACTTTCTTTCTTCACTTCCACTATTACCTACCTACTAGATAGATATATACTCTTTTTCACCTTCACCACTATATACCACTATCATACCACTATTAACCACTACCTACTCTTTTCACCTTCACCACTATTAACCACTATCATACCACTATTAACCACTACCTACTCTTTTCACCTTCACCACTATTAACCACTATCATACCACTACCTACTTTCTTCATATTCACCACTAGAATTATCACTACTAACTAACTAACTAACTAACTAGCTACTCTCTCCATCTTTAACATCACCTCAAGATAGTGTATTCTCTTCATCGTTACTACCACTATATACCACCACTATACCACCTCATTTTTATCATCATCACGAGCAATGATACTTCACCACCAAGGCCATCACCACCACTGACTCCATTAATTATGTGATAAAGATTTGTTGAGAAATGGCGACGTGGTATCAAGATAAACATATAAGAAAGCTTTTGTGATTATTATTCTAAATTATGTCTACAAGATAATACGACGAAGTTTAAGAATAATTCACCTGTCATATAACTACAGATGTTATGTAGGTTTTTCTTGATTGTGGGAGTAATTGTATATAACTACAGATGTTATGTAGGTTTTTCTTGGTTGTGGGAGTAATTGTATATAACTACAGATGTTATGTAGGTTTTTCTTGGTTGTGGGAGTAATTGTGGACCATTAGGCTACTCAACTGATCTGTTCGTATCCTGGTAGTGTCTGTTTCCTGTCATAGTGTCGAGGAATCAATAACCCTTAAGGGGAGAGTATACTTTTGGTACATTGGAGTGCCTTGATTCCTCCAAAGTATGCCAGGAAACAGGACCAGATGAACAAATACAATGGTGTTCTGTTGCTTGGACTAGTTTGAAGGAATCATTTACTCCAGATTTACCACCAACACTGTATACTTCCCCCTTAAAGTCCAACACATCAGATTATTCCATGAAATACCTACAGTCAGAATCATACAGGCACTTCTGTCTACCTTACATGTATCTGATTGCTTGATGCGTGCCTTTTAAAACATGGATAGTGATATTTGACCAATCCCTGTTGTCATTTGTGAATATTTACCTTAATCCTGAGATCATATTACAATTCCCTGGAGCCTCGTTCGTTGCCTCACGTCTTGCATAACGTGTACGAAATATTTATAAACACAAATAAGTGCATTCACAATAACATTACTTAAGTCAGTCCACTCTCTCTCTCTCTCTCTTTCATGCCCCAGAACTGTAACCTGACTCACCCCGTTCCTCCCTGCCCCGCCCCGCCCCGCCCCGCCCCATCATGCCTTCCCCTACCCTGCCCCCCCCCCCTCCTTGCCCCGCCCACAATGCTTGCCCCAGATCTACCCCCTTGACCCGCCCCGCCCAGGTCAGTTAATACCACATGTCCTGATGGTGTTGCTAGCCAAGGTCAACACCATTGTAACTCAAATGGTAAGAAGATAATGTGTCTGGAAGGGAAGGGGATTAATTAGGGGGATGTTGGAGTAGGGGACAGGCTTGGGGGGTGACTAGGGGGGTGCGGGAGTAGGGGGACAGGCTTGGGGGAGTTTGGGGGATGCGGGAATAGCGGGACAGGCTTTCTACCCACCCCAAGTCTGTCCCCCTAATCCCGCACCTCCCCAGTCACCCCCCAAGCCTGTCCCCTATTCCCGCACCCCCCCCAGTCACCCCCCAAGCCTGTCCCCTACTCCCACACCCCCACAACTTATACTAACCATTATAATCAACTTACCAAACAGAAACAACAGAGGAATTTGTGCTTATGAAGATGTCCAAGGAACTTATATTAATTGTTTCATTTATTATATTATTAGTGTGAAGGAATAAACAGTATAGGGAAAGGCTTCTTATCATCCACAAGACCACAACTCCCTCCAACTTCATCTGGTCAAAAGAATAGACATCGTGTTGTATGTATAGAAAAACTAGCATGGATTATATTTGATATGTTATAAGAGCAAGAAAATAAAGTCTGTATAACCTATATTCACTCTTATCGATTACATCATTCTGGAAGAAATATGGATAAAATGGTGTTTATTATTATTATTATCAATGTATTATTATTATTTTTATTATTATTATTATTATTATTATTATTATTAATATTATTATTATTATTATTATTATTATTGTTATTATTATTATTATTATTATTATTATTATTGTTGTTGTTATTATTATTATTATTTGACGTTGCAAATATTTACAGCAACAAATATATAAGGAGTAGAGTATTAATTTTATATAAAGACACATGAATGGATGCAGGAATAACTGACCTATAGTGGCTAAATATAAATGTATTCCTTAGTCAAATAGGATCAGAGTGAATTGAAGCTTGTTTGTCAATTATTATATATCCATAAAATTCATAGTAGTCACGAATGTAGCAAGGTTAAATCTGTCTTAACCTTGTAATGTAGTACAGTTATTTGAGGAACATCCATTTTAAACATTGGCAGCATGATTGAAGAAATGGTTTGTTTGTATGGTTTTATTCGACTGAGAGCAAGCCAAGCGTTTGTCCTGTACACAACATCCATAATATATATTTATAAGATTGCCATGCAGCTCAGATATAAACCATCATGCACTCATCATAGAAATCAGCCTTCATATTGATAGATAAAACTTATAGCCTCGGCCTTCCTCCTTCTTTCCCTTGGCCACCTATTATAGTAAGGAAGGTTAGGGCGAAGATGCAACGTCATTCATATACAGTATGTCTTATAACCCAACTAACTATATACCTCACCAAGATCTGTGTATACTCTCTCTCTCTCTCTCTCTCTCTCTCTCTCTCTCTCTCTCTCTCTCTCTCTCTCTCTCTCTCTCTCTCTCTCTCTCTTGTGTGTGCGGGCGTTAATTATAGCTAAGACAGAAGGAGGATAAAAAGTGGGTAATTGAGAGATAAAGACCGTGTGTGTGTGAGAGAGAAGATGTGCCTGAGTGTGTGAGTTACAAATTAAGGAAGGGAAAGAAAGTACAGGGATGGAGTGACGGGGAGAGTGTGTGTGTGTGTGTGTGTGTATGTGTGCGTGGGAAATTCTGTGTCAGTGGGAACCAAGTGATGTGTGTGTGTGTGTGTGTGTGTGTGTGTGAGAGAGAGGGAGGAGACTGGGAGTTTGAGTGAGTGAGTTCGTATGCATAGTATATGTGTGTGTTTGTTTCTTTTGTGTGTGTGTGTGTGTGTTTATGTGAATGGGTATGTGCCTTTTTAGGTATGAATGTGGAAAAAAATAAATCGTGTGTGCGTGTGTGTGTTGCGTGCAGTGGGTTGGTGGATGGGGGAGAAGCTGTGTGTGGGAGCAACATTGACCGCTTTCCACCAAGGTTGACACACACACAGAGAGAGAGAGAGAGAGAGAGAGAGAGAGAGAGAGAGAGAGAGAGAGACAAAGGCGTGGTGTCGTGAAATTACTCCACCTTATGTGTGTCGATTAATAAAGGCTAAATTCATTCAGTTTCTCATTATTATTTCTTCCCTTTCTTTTGTTGTTGATGTTGTTGTTGTTGATGTTGTTGTTGTTGTTGTTGTTTCTCGTCTGGAATGTGAGAGAGGTGCGTGTGTCGTTTCTCTTTGTATGTACAGTCAAACTCAAATAACCACCAACACTTTCCTTTCATCGTGTAAATAAAATCAGTATCATATCAAACTATATATAATCATACATCATCCTGTCCCCCTACTCCTGCACCCCCCTAACCCCCCCACACAAGCCTGTCCCCCTACTCCTACACCCCCCAAATCTCCCCCCTCACACAAGCCTGTCCCCCTACTCCTGCACCCCCCAAACCCCCCCTACCCAAGCCTATCCGTGTTTAAGATATTGTGTCGACGTATAATTTTCTGGACGTACAGTTGTGTGTTGCTATCGTGTATACCAGTAATTTTTTTTTCTTCATGGTTTGAGCCTTGTGGTGTAGTGTAGCATGTTTGGTTCACCATAACAATAGTACAAAGATCACGTTTATACTCCGTTACGTCACCTGTCATGGGAACGAGAAAAGCAGACCAAAGCTATGACGATAATAATGATAATAATAATAATAATAATTATAATAATAATAATAATAATGATAATAATAAAGGTAATAATACTAATACTAATAATAATAAAAGGTAATAATAATAATAATAATAATAATAAAAATAATAATAATAATAATAATAATAATAATAATAATAATAATAATAATAAAGGTAATAATAATAATAATAATAATAATAATAATAATAATAATAATAATAATAATAATAATAATAATAATGAACCATGAAAAGACAGCAGCAATTTTGACAAGTTTTCATCATCAGGTAAAACTTTTTATTCTCGACTTGCAGATAAATTATGTCATTTGAGTAAAAGTGACGAGGACAAAAAACAACAAATCGTGACAACTCTGTGTGTATGTGTGTGTGTGTGTGTGTGTGTGTGTGTGTGTGTGTATGTGTGTGTGTGTGTGTGTGTGTGTGTGTGTGTGTGTGTGTGTGTGTGTGTGTGTGTGTGTGTGTGTATGTGTGTGTGTGTGTGTGTGTGTGTGTGTGTGTGTGTGACTGAAGGTCTTTTTTATAATGGCCATATTTTGTTATTTTGTAGGTTGGGCGACTTGAGTTGTATTGTTTATTAAAGGTCACACACACACACACACACACACACACACACAGGTTTGAATGTGAGTGGTAGGTGTGTGTGTGTGTGTGTGTGCGTGTGTGTGTGTGTGTGTGTGTGTGTCAGTCCTGTGTATTGTAGCCCATTGTAGCCCATTATATTTATACAGATTTCTCATGTGTTGTTTCGTATATATATATATATTTTTTTTAACGTTGAAATTTCTTAGTTTTGTTACGATTTTGAGTGCTATTATCTGACGAGTAGTGAATTTATTCTTTGTGTCACTTTAGAAAATATAATGTTTGTGAGTGTGTGGAGAGAGAGAGAGAGAGAGAGAGAGAGAGAGAGAGAGAGAGAGAGAGAGAGAAATAAATGCAGGGAAGGGAAGGGACAGAGATAAAAGAAGGGAGGGATAAATAAATCATAAATCATGCCACTTGCACCGAGGTATCCACACTGTCCGTGAGCACAAGCGTAAATACATATCATATAACATTATTTGGTGGTGGTGGAATGGTACTGATGGTGGTCACGTCTAGAGGAAATATGTCAATCAATTGTTTTGTCCCTGGTGGTCTCATGGTTACCTAAAAGAGTTGTCTGTCGAATGAGCACATAGTTAGTTCCCCTTTCCTCTGAACAATGTAAGGTTTTCTCCGTTCTCCAGTCTGTTTTGTTATTATCATCACCTCGTACAAGTGGATATGAAGGGTAGTGGTTGTGGATATTAAGGGTAGTGGTTGTGGATATTAAGGGTAGTGGTTGTGGATATGAAGGGTAGTGGTTGTAGATATGAAGGGTAGTGGTTGTGGATATGAAGGGTAGTGGTTGTGGATATGAAGGGTAGTGGTTGTGAATGGATATGAAGGGTAGTGGTTGTGGATAGGAAGGGTAGTGGTTGTGGATATGAAGGGTAGTGGTTGTGAATGGATAGGAAGGGTAGTGGTTGTGGTTGTAATGTTGTAGCTTCCACCTCCTAAGTCCAATGATCCTCGTCCTTGCAGTCATCAATTTCACGGTTATTGGTGAGTATAATGTTGATGGATGTAACCAGACGTTTATCCTAGAAAGTGGTGGAGTCTTCAGCAAGTATTCCCACCTTCCAATGCGGTTCACAGTGTCCTTATAGTAACATAATTTATAGCCTTCAGTTAAGTTTATTACAGCAGGTGATATCGATGCTTATACAAGGACTTTACACACACACACACACACACACACACACACACACACACACGTATTAGTATAGCACAATTATGGTCAGGAATCGTGTTGTCTTTCATGTCTTTTGATGTTGAACTTTGAATAATTTGGGACTTTAATAGTTAGGTATTGAGAGTATGCGACAACTAACTAGAACTCGGCTACTGAGCGGCAGAAAATAAAAAAAAATCCATTCTCAATAACAGACCAATGAAGGATCGTGAATCGCGAGAACACTTTTCGTATGTAGTGTAGTGTATATACAAAATAACCGATTTAACAACTTAATGTGACACAACAGACAAAAAGTGATGTTAGCACCAACCCAAACTAATTGTTGTTGTCGTCCTCACTCCATGCAGTCCTCACAACAACAACAACAACTTACAATTTTGGTGTGTGTGTGTTGAGTGAGAGTCAGCAGTAGGGCGGATACCAGTGTATGTATAGTACCTCACCTCCTCTCTTTTATAGTATTCACTCGTCGTGTACCTCCCTGTACGGTCGGTGTCTTGTGTGTTTTTATATTACTTCTGAGAAATGTTTTGGTGGAGGATGGTCTGTGTTGGGTGGTATGGGTGGAGTCCCGCCCTTCACGTCTCCCTTCAAGGGTGTAGAAGGTACATTCAAAAGTAGTATTACTTGCCACCAGAGGTCAGTGAAATTGCTTGGCTGGTGATTCTCAACGTGTTATCAACCTTTTATGCCTGTAGAGTATAAGTCCTGTTACAGTTCCCACGAGAGTCATATTTGGAAGGGTGAAAATGAAGCAAATCTTTGGTCCAAATTCAAGCGATAAAATAATAACATATCTTTAGGTCTGCCAGAATACACCACTTTTGTTTCTGACTGTACAGGGTACGAGTCACTCCCTTATTTTTATATACACTTTCAGGGGAGGAAAACAGAAGCAAATCCCGACCATCAGTATACTTGCATGAAGGGCCACTCTCCGGATTACTATAAATATTTCGATGTTAAAAAAGTGTGTACGTAATTTTTTCCCCACCTCCTAATCTTGCCCATTTTAGACCTGAGGGAGGAACACGTAACAAAAGGGACAGGGATGAGCGAGGAACAATTGAATAGAGGGAATGAAGTGATGAGAAGGAGATAAAAGAGGAACATGTAAGAAAAGGGACAGAGAAGAAATAATTGAATGGAGGGAATGAAGTAACGAGAAGAAGGTGAAAGAAATATATACAGAAGATGAGAAACAAGTAGAAGAAAGGCAAATTAACAAGAGAAGGATGGAGGGAGGGAAAGAGAAAAGAAGGTGACATGAATGGAATAATTAATGAGTGTGAGACAAAAAAATGAGAAAGCAGACGATAAGAGACTAACGAAGAAGAGGAAGGGGAGGAAGAGGAGGAGGATGAGGGGAACCGAGATAAGGGGGTGCAGGAATAGGGGGACAGGCTTAGGGGGGGGGGGGGTTGTCGGGTGCAGGAATAGGGAGACAGGCTTGGGGGGTCTTAGATGAAGTGTGAGGGAGGAACGAGAACACGAGACTCGACCCTGAACACGTGTCGTAATTACATAGTTTCTTGTGTCCCAGGAACTTCACTCTCACTTTCCCTCTGTCTCTCTCTCTCTCATTCACACACACACACACACACACACACACATTTTGACTCCCTCCACTCTCACTCTCTCTTTCACACACACACACACACACACACACACACACACACATACTCTTATTCACTCCCTCCACTCTCACTCTCTCTTTCACACACATTCACACACACACACACACACACACACACCTTCCCACGTACAGATATTGTAGAGAGAGAGAGAGAGAATCAAGACAGACAAAAAACAGACACACATACAGACAGACAGAGAGACAAACCATCAGACAGAGAGACAGAAAAGTTTGGATGAACAATTATATGACAACATAAGAAAAGAACAACAAAAGGTCAAAAGTTCAGCATTCCTCCACGTGATGGCGCCAGTGTGTGTGTGTGTGTGTGTGTGTGTGTGTGTGTGTGTGTGTGTGTGTGTGTGTGTGTGTGTGTGTGTGTGTGTGTGTGTGTTTGTTTAGTTCTGTCTTTGTGTTCGTGTGTGCATGTTTTTTTTTTTGCATGTATCAATGTTTAGTCTACTGTTATTATCCGCTTGTGTTTGTGTTTGTGTGTGTGTGTGTGTGTGTGTGTGTGTGTGTGTGTGTGTGTGTGTGTGTGTGTGTGTGTGTGTGTGTGTGTGTGTGTGTGTGTGTGTGTGTGTGTGTGTGTTTTCTGTCCTTGGTACCAGTCGGAGCTTCTTGGACAGAACACACACACACACACACACACACACACACACACACACACACACACACACACACACACACACACTATCAATGTTGTTATTTGTGGTGAAGGTTTATATCATAGAGGGATGAGAAATGTAGTGAAACTTACAAATGGACTATTGAGTTATGAATCTCTTCTCACTCTGTCACTCTCACTCTCTTGTCCTTCCACATCCTCTCTCTCTCTCTCTCTCTCTCTCTCTCTCTCTCTCTCTCTCTCTCTCTCTCTCTCTCTCTCTCACACACACACACACACACACAATGATAGCGTATGTGGAGGCAGAGTAGGGACATACAAAGAGTCATTAGTGATTCACAAAAACATACACAGTTTTAACATCAATTAGTAAGACCAATTTATTTTCTTGGAATTGGAGGCTACTGTTTCCTCCGATACAAATCAACCAACACCTTGTATAATAACGTATATATTTTAGACTGAATGAATCTATCTCGTGGCACTGTTTATATAATTATGGGAATCAGTAGCCTGTCTTTGTTTTGATAATGAAATCCTTAGGTCTGTCTTTGCTCCTATTTCCTTTTGTTCATTCCATTCTCTCCCTGCATCCGTTTCCGTTCCTTCTTCCCACTCTCACTTTTAACTCCTTACCTTCATTCCTTTCCTTCTCCGTCTCCGTCTCTTCTTTTTTCTTTTACCTTTATCTCGTTATGTTTATTTACGTTTACTATTCCAGGCCACAGGATACCATTATTTTTCTTCATCTGGGTCTGTTTCTTGACATATTTTGGAGGAATCAAGGCACTCCAATCTTTCAAAAGTATACTATCCCCTTAAAGTTCACTCTAGCTTGCCTTCACTTTCATCTCACCTGTAGCCTCTATGTAGTTTTCACAATTCTATTTCATTTACTCACTGACCATCAGATTTTCCCTTCGATTTTGCCCTGACTATCATCACTACACATGCTTTCCCTTCAGTTGTCATTTGATCATCCACTTACCTTCACTTCTTCAATCCCTCGTCATTCACCTTCGTCCAACCTTTTCCTCATCTTCCTCCAACCTTTTTCTCTACAGCATACATTATATTTTTGAAGGGTGAGGAGAGGAAGAAGGGAACACAAAGTAAATATATGAGCTAGAAAAGTTTCATGATTACTTAAATAAAGAATACAGAAGGGATTGAAGGAGCATGTAGGTGTTATATAAAAAAAAATTCTATGATATCCAGGGAAATTCTCCACGTAAAAATAATTGACAAACAGAAACAGAAAAAAAAAACAAAAATACTAAAGTCCACTGTATGGTATTCGACGCATTAATATAAAATATGATAACACTCACCATTTTATATGACCATTATGTACCACCACAACTTTTCCCTCACTCAACATTGATCGTTTCTCCCCGACACTTTTGGCCTTGTGTGTGTTACCTCGTCTTCTCCAGTACCTACTCCCACCTTCCACCTTCCACCTTCACTGATCACACCTACATCACAACCCATATCTTTTATTAACTCTAACATGTTATATTTTTTTAGCTTTGCGAAAAGTTATTGGCTCAGTAATCTCATTTCTTAGTGAATGCAGTGCAAACCAAAGTTAATAATAGCATTCATTTACACGACTACGGTAAGTAATTTTACGCAAATTATAAACACCCAGAATTTGATCGAAACATGCATTTAATTAATGTGTATCAGTTGGATAGAAACCCTTGTTGCATTGTTCCCAAATTAAAACTAAAACTAAATGTAGAGATCAGCTTTTTCCAACCTCTAAAAGCAAGTCTGTCCATAACACGTTTTGTTGTTTACATAATTATATCCCAAGCAGCAAAATCGACCTGAAGCTATTTTCTTTTTTCCAGGGTGAACTGACGTCATTGTGGCCGGATGTATGTACGGTGGATTGCATTAAGGTAAGTTAAGTCGCTCTCAATCATTTATATTTTCCATCCTTTTTCTGTGCCTGTCTGTCTGTTTGTGTAAGTTAAGTCACTCTCAATCACTTATATTTTCCATCCTTTTTCTGTCTGTCTGTCTGTCTGTCTGTTTGTGTAAGTTAAGTCCTTCTCAATCACTTATATTTTTCATCATTTATCTGTTTGTCTGTTTATGTGTTTTTTCTATATGTCTTCTCTCTCTCTCTCTACGACGATGACAACGAAAACAATAACAAATTTCCCATCATAACATTACTGTATGTGAAGGAACAACACACAATGGCTCGTTAGTGTTACGTAAAGTGGTATGTACTGTTTTTTTTGTTTTTTTGGTGTCCTTCGCTGGTAATGAATGGGCTGGTAGGGATGTTTTGGGTGAATTAAGACTCTTATTTCAATTATATACTGTGCCAAAAAACAAAACGAAAAACATTTATTATGAGAGAATTTTTTGTTCCATAGTTTGAAGGATTCTTAACCTAGCCTAACCTGACCTAACTTAACTTAACCTAACCTAACCTAACCTAACCTAACCTAACCTAACCTAACCTAACTTAACCTAACCTATCCTAACCTACCCTGACATAACTTAACCTAGTCTAACCTGACTTGACCTAACTAAATCGACCCCTCTCATTCGCCAACAAAAAATCTTTAGTGTCCTTGAATGGATACCACTTCCCTACATCTTTTAATACCAATCTGTTCCATCCAGAGAGAGAGAGGAAACATTTATTCAGTAAAGGGACAACAGGCTTGAGAGGAAATGGCTGGCAGCAGGAGGGAAAGGGAGAGTTTTATCATATAGGTAGTTAGGGAAGGAGGGAGGGAGGGAGACCAGAGTGATGACAACAAAACACTGAGTGAGATTCAGTTCTGTGACTTCTGTTCTCAAGGTTAAAATAATAAATTCCACACGTCCAGTCATTTCATCGTCTCCATCTTTCAGGCTCATTGGTCCCGTGTTACCCGTCATCTATGGCTTATACTCGATCGTTTCTCTAGGCCGCTCCAATGGCCTTGACCCTAGTCGCTTATCTCTTTCTTTATCTCCTCTGCTCTCTGTTGCTCTTGTCGTTTATTCGTTGTTTTATTGGTGTTCCGTAGTAGTGGAATATAGCCTTTACTCTCTTAGCATATCCGCTGTTGGACAAATGCCTGTTTCTCGTTTCTGTCTGAGGCAGGTATTAAGCCTCGTATAATTATAGAACACGTGACAGATGAACCTGGACAAGTTTATCTGTCTACTGCCCAGTTCACGTAACATGGATTCGGTAAACAGTAAAAAATGACCTTTAACTACAGTAGCTACGCCACTAGGGTTATGGAAGCTATAAAAACTAAGGACAGTGTGAACCGCATTTTTACGATAAACTAAGACGTGAAATTTACAGCAAAAAAATCCGCCTCCTCTCACCCCACGACGTCTCTGTCCTATCCATGGTCCTATCCTCTCAGACTAGACGGCAGACCACCAGAAGTCGTCCCACACCATACCAGGTCACTAGGAACTTGGTTGTTTGTGTTCGTAAAAAAGACATCTCCGGGGATTTTAATTTTTTTTATTTATTTATTTATTTATTTATTTATTTATTTATTTATTATTAGACATTTATAATTTGTATTTATCATCATAACCACTGGAGTGAGAGTATGCCTCGTTTCGCTTTGCTGTATGTACCCAGCTTTTGACACACTCTTTTTTATAATTTCTCTGAACAATCCTCCACACAGAGACCCTTAGTTTTATCCCCCCAGAGTGTGTCGTATGCAGAGCCAACCAACCACAGGGAAACGAGGCACATCACTGAACTTGGTATTCTAGGATCTGGCTGGTAATCATAGTATAGGTCTCAAATCAGTGTCACATAATAATCTCTAATCCTACTACACCTTAAGGACCCGGTGATCGTGTATGAAAGTAGGAGCCTTCTGATTCCTCCTGACCATGCCACGAAACAAGCTCTTTCTATGTAGATAATGTTTCGTGGCATTGTTTGAAGGACTCATTTATCTTCAATATTCTGACTACAACACAGGGTCCCTTAATTAAACCAGACCATAGCACAGACGTCTTCCTTTCTAGCTCTACGATATTTCCTCAACATAGAAACATATATGTCGATAAAATGTGTGTGTTACTGAGGAGTATTAAGGATATATATAGTCCATAGTTCAGGGACAACCAACCAACTTTATACCTCTCAGTGGTTAGGGTAAGAAACAGCATCAAGCCTGGACAGACAGAGAGCCTCACGTTATATTTTTATTTTTATATTTTTTATGACCTCACCTGGAAGAACGAGTTGGATGGTTTCGTCCTTGTGTTTCTGAGGCCGAGGACGTGAGGGTATTACTGTGAAGTGTTGGAGTGGGAAAAAAACGTCACGCACACAAACACAGGGCAAAAAACATCACGCACACAAACACAGAGAAAAAATATATATCTACACACAGTACTCATACATAGTCTACCGATACGTCAGTTGCTGTGTTATTTTTACAATACACATAAAAGTCTACATGTAATGGACACTAAAATTATGTCAGTCTGTTCTTCACTAGTGTATAGAAGGAGTGCGATTTTATATTATTTTACTTTTAGGCTAACATTATTCGATTCGATGATGCTATAACTAATAATGATAATAAATGCAATGACTGTGATGATACTAATGATGATGATGATGATAACTATAATATTGATGATGATGATAACAATAATGATGCTGATATTGACAATAATAATAATGATAGGCTCAGATAAATTATTGTTTTGTTTTTTTATAATGATAGTGTCAGTTTGGTGAGGGCTGTCTTCTCTTTTTACCTTCAGGAGGTGTGTCTTATAATCAAGGTCGGTTAACGCACGTGTGGCGTCTTTCGTTGTGTACTTCACCATCTCTCTCTCTCTCTCTCTCTCTCTCTCTCTCTCTCTCTCTCTCTCTCTCTCTCTCTCTCTCTCTCTCTCTCTCTCTCTCTCACCACACTAAATCTGCCGGTTATAGTAATCACATAATCACAGCCCTCCTACACACCATCATTCACACACACACACACACACACACACACACACACACACACACACACACACACACACACACACACAAAGCCTATATATCCACACTGACGCCCACATAATAGACAAGGTGAGGGCGTGGTGGTGGTGGTGGTGTTGGTGTTGTTGGTGTGTGGATGGGGACAGAGGTGAAGGCCATATATGTTCCCACCCACCCCACCCACTTACTTACTTCTCCTGCCACCTGCCACCACCCCTGCCACACCTGTCCATCCACTTGTCCTTCCACCCTGCTCCCCTCCTAGCCATCTCGTGCCCTGCCACCCTGCCACCCTGCTACCCTGCTTCCCTTACTATCATCTTACCAAATAACCTGTCTGTATATTTATTTAGAGCGAATATTATACTCTTATCTTTTGCCTATTTTGGTCTAAGCATTGTCCTACAAAAAGCACATGTATGTATAACAAACACCCCTCAGCTTGGTTTATCACACACACACACACACACACACACACACACACACACACACACACACACACACACACACACACACACACACACACACACACACACACACACACACACACACACACACACACACACACACACACACACACACACACACACACACACACACACACACACACACACAGGCAGAATAAGGAGTGGTCAGAAAAGGGCAGGGCAAGGGGGCAAGGTAGGGCAGAGAAGGGCAGAGCGGGGCGGGGCATGAGAGACTGTGTGGTCATAACGTAACTGGCAACATTTTACACGCCTTCTTAAATGAAATATGGGCCAAGTTAGGGGGTCGATTTGTTTGCTGTCTGGTGTTGGTTGAATCACGGTCACCCTATATATAGACACATTTGTTTCGGTTGCTTTGTGATGTTCATTTCTCAGTCCTGCAGTACGACATTATTTTGAAATTAAATGTCCATCATGCAGAGAATTATTTTATATATTCGAAAACTAAACACTTATAATACTGAATTACTAAACATTGGACTATATTTTGTTATATTAATAATGTACAATAAACTAAAAGTTGCTCGTATAGTTCACTCCCAACGAAAGTAAACTTGTAATTTACAGAAGAAAAAACACGGATGTAATTTTTGGCCATATTTTTACTTATTTTTAATCTTCGGTGTATGTATGTATGTTCTCACCATCAGATTGTCCCAGTCATAATATAATTGGGAAAGGAGGTTATATAAAAGGTGAAAGTAGTAAAAACTGGAGAAACCCGCTTGTGTGTGTGTGTGTGTGTGTGTGTAAAGTAACTGACTGACCTTTCCCGGGTATTATTTGAGGGTCTGAGTGTGAGAGTCAATGTTGTGCAATGGTGTAATGTGATGCCATGAACTGAACCCTATGTTATACCTCAGTCACCTTATCTCCTTCCCAGAACCAATCACTCATTATTTCCTCTTTCCCTCCTTGTTCTCCTTCCCAGCCCAATCACTCATTATTTCCTCGTTCCCTCCTTGTTCTCCTTTCTTCATTCCTCATCCCCAAATTTCCCCTTTTCCTTTATTATCACTACTTTCCTCCTCCTTCCCTCTTCATGATTTCTCTTCCCCTCCATCCCTTCCCTCTATCTTCCTTCTCATTCGTTCCCTTACATTCCCTTCCTTTTTTCCATATATCCCTTCCCTTCTACCCTTTCCTCTTTCTCTATTCTCCTTCGTTCTCTTCAATTCTCTTCCCTTCCTCCTGTATCTCCCTTCCCCTCTACCCCTTCCCACTATCTCCCTTCCCAAACATTCCCTTCAATTCTCTTCCCTCTTCATTTCCCTCCAGCTGCATAACCAAGGCCGCTTCCTCTGATAGTTGGTGTGTGTGATAGTGGAGTGTGAAAGGTGGGAAGGAAGGAAGGCATGGAGGGCTATGGGTGGAAGAGGAAGGAAGGCATGGAGGTATATAGGCAGGGCTGAGTGGAAGAGGAAGGCATGGAGTTATATAGGCAGGGCTGGGTGGAAGAAGGAGGCATGGAGGTCACACTCACTACTGTCCACTCCACTCCACTTGGTCAAAAGGTCACGTTTATTAGGCTTGGTCACGGTCGGTATGTGTTCGTGTGTGTTCGTGTGTGTGTGTGTGTGTATGTGTAGGGTGTGAGGCTGCATGGGAGAGGTGATGCAAGGTTACGTATCATTAGGTATCATGATTTTCCAATGTAGGGTTGTGTGTGTGTATTTTTTTTTTCTTTAGTAACATAGCCCTTCAATTTACCGACACGCTGACGGTGCAGAGAAACGAAAAGTGAAAGCCGGGAAGCTATTAAAAAAAAATAATAATAATAAAAAAATAAAAAAAAACACACACACACTCATTAAATATCGAAGAAGGAAATGAGATGGATGTCAACTGCACAGGTATTCATCAGGAAGAACTTAAATAGATTGTACCAGTGTTAATTATCCAAACAAATGATACGTGAGACCGGAAGGCGAGAGAGACTAACTATAGGTGTGATAATGAGTGAAGGAAAAGTGAGTGGGAAGTAAAAATAGGGGAGGAAGAGGAAGGAAAAGGTGAGGAGAAGGAGGAGAAGGAGGAGGAGGAGGAGGAGGAGGAGGAGGAGGGGGAAGGTGAGGAGGAGGAGGAGGAGAAGGAGGAGAAGGAGGAGAAGGAGGAACAAAAGAATAAAACGGGAGAGATATTGATAGAGAGATAGATATACAGATTGAAGGACACATAGTGATATAGATCACACACTCACACACACATGCATAGATACACACACACACACACACACACACACACACACACACACACACACGGAGGACTGGTCTGTACCGCTACTGATAATGAAGTTCGCCGACCTGGAAGCAACATTGCAACAACAACAACAACAACAACAACAAGAGCAGCTATAGAGAGAGAGAGAGAGAGGAGGTCTGTCTGTATGTCGCTGTTGAAGAGTGAGGTATACATATGATAGTAGTCTAGTCTCTTATCCTGACCAGTGGTTCCTACTGAAAGATAAGACTCGACAAGAAATATATAAATGCCGATTGCTTAAGGACCCTGTGATGTAGTCAGAAAATTGAAGGTATACGAGTCCTTTAAACATTGCCACGAAACACCACCTATATGGAAGGAGCTTGTTTCGTGGCATGATCTAGAGCAGTGGTTCCCAAACTTTTTCTGGTTGTTACCCACTTTTCATACATGATCCTTGTCCATGGCCCCCCCACACAACTATAACCCGTTAACTGAATAATAAGAACATCCTTGCTGATACGTAAGATTCAAGACCAGGTTATCATACAGAATACACAGCTTAGGAAGCCTTAGATTAGAATTATGTTGAGTTAAAATGATCTTGCTTCCCTTATGTCAAGAACACAGAATCATATTAAAAAGGACGTATTACTCATGTGTCTGGCAGCAAAGCATTGCACAAACCTGTACTGAACCTGTAAGTTCCCTCCACTGGCTACCTACCTGCTAAATTCCTTTGGTTTTATTTATGCATAGCCTCAGACTATGGCCCCCTAAATTCTTCTATATGGCCCCCCAGGGGGCCATGGCCCCCAGTTTGGGAACCACTGATCTAGAGGAATCAGAAGCCTCCAATTTTCATACACGAGTACCGGGTCCTTAAGAAGGTAACAAAATCTTTCAGTGAAGTGCTTGGAGGTTCCCGATTGATTACAGCAAAATTAATTATCCAATATTTTTACTTATTTTACTTATTAATACACATGCAGGATTTGAGAGAATAATTAAACTGGATTTTAATAACCTATACTCATGGTAAATTAAGTCTTCCCTCGACCCCCTCCATTTGATGTGAATTTAGATATGAACCATAATCTTGGTACCCTTGGATAGTAAAACACACACACACACACACACACACACACACACACACACACACACACACACACACACACACCTAGAAGGAACACGTCTTATCAGAATGCCAGGAGGAAGGAGCTCAGAATGTGGAATGCCTACAGAAGACTCGGAGGAAGATTAGGCGAAGTCGTGAAACTGGTTCTGTATTATCGCCCACAGAGGAATACTACGGGACTTTGGAACACATGCACGGTATAATATTTCTCCCTGGTCCGGTTAACGCTTATGGTGGAGTTTATCATAAGATTACCTTCAATTATTCAGTCCATTGGCGCTTTGCAATTTTTGTAAACTATGATATTTTCCCGTCCGCCTTTGGAGAGGAAGCCCGTTATATGTAGAGCTTCTTCCACACTACCACAACTATCTTTATCTCTCCATGTACTGTATACTGACCTCCACACCTTCAAAGTCACCCCTCTTCCACACTACCACAACCCCTCCTTATTCTCTGCATGTACTGTATACTGACCTCCACACCTTCAAAGTCACCCCTGTACCTCTTCCCTAATGATGCTTATATAAGGCCAGCGGCATAGGGGCCTTTCATCTCTCACATAAGGTACCTACTGGATGGGGTCATATTCGTGCAGTCCCATCATCTTTAGCATAAGTTAATCCTCTCCTGCACGTATTGGTGTTATTAGTCTTGATCATACGTACTATATACAGACCTTCTACTCGTGCCTGACCGATTGATACGTGCTTCACACTTAGCTATATATATCATGCACGTATAAATCCTATGCCTAAGTATACGAATATTTGACACACTCACACACTATAGGACTAAAGCCAGACTATTTCTGCTTTGTCACCAGTAAACCCACGACTCTCCTTTGTACACTCAAGGGTTGATATAGTGTTGTTGTAGCTGCTGGAGGAGGTGTTGTTGTTAGAGTTCAATGCTCCTCGGGTAAGACTGGGACTGGTCTGGTTGTGTGAGGAATGTAATTATCAGCCCCTTCATCATTCCACTTGGCGACTCTTTATACCATTAACATCACCCTACTTGACATCTCATTAACATTGGGTTGGATGGCCGGTGTTTTTTCTGGGATATTTAAACTTCTTTATGTTATAGTCTAAGCATATTGTTTAGTTGTAGTTATTAAGCGGGAGTGGGAGTAGGGAGACAGGCTTGGGGGGGGTTAGGGGGGTGCGGGACTAGGGGACAGGCTTTCTACCCACCCCACACCACCACACCAAGCCTGTCTCCCTATTCACGCAATCCCCAATCCCCCCCAAGCCTGTCCCCTACTCCCACTCCCTCTTAAAGTTTTTGTGTGACCAAGATGACTCCAGATCAGATTATTTTTTAAGCAGTGACGGGCACAGCTTCAGATTCAATTGAACTTGTGGAAAGAAGTGAATGGTAACGATAATTTAAAAAGATATTTGGCCAAGTACATGACAACCGGTGAGATTTGATGTGTATGTTCAACAAATTCAACTATTATTATTACCAGAAAGTCCAGCCTAACTTCAGAATGAAATAATTTCGGTATTTTCAGTAATATGAGAAAAAATGACTACTTGGAGGATACATGCATCACTTTGCCATAAGGAGATTAGCACCTACCAAGAGTTCAGAAATAATAATCTTCCCCTTGGCTATAATACGAAAACTTTATAACACAACTGTGGTCACTATCAAAGGAGATAAATGTAATGTTACACTTATATTTCGTAACGTGTCTCTGAATATACAGTCCTGGGAGATTAAGGTTGGTTACTTACAAACCTGACGTGTGTGTAGGAGACTTCAAACCACTTCACTTTCTAGGTCACACACACACACAGTTCCGCAAAGGTCGATCATAACTTCATGGTAAGTGTGTGTGTCGTGTGTGTGTGTGTGTGTGTGTGTGTGTGTGTGTGTGTGTGTGTGTGTGTGTGTTGGTGGTGCGTGTACGAGTGGTGTGTTATGATAGGGAGCGTGTGTGATGGTGTTTGTTTCCAGTTTCAGGGTTCACTACGGTGCCACTTTCCCTGACTTTGTGGTCTCTGTCTCACCTTCCTTCACACCTCTCTCTCACCTTCCTTCACACCTCTCTCTCACCTTCCTTCACACCTCTCTCTCTGTGTTTATGTCTCCTCCCTCCCCCCCGTCTCTCTCTATCTATCTCTCTCTCTCTCTCTCTCTCTCTCTCTCTCTCTCTCTCTCTCTCTCTCTCTCTCTCTCTCTCTCTCTCTCTCTCTCTCTCTCTCTCTCTCTCTCTCTCTCTCTCTCTCTCTCTCTCTCTCTCTCTCTCTCTCTCTCTCTCTCTATCTCTCTCTCTCTCTCTCTCTCTCTCTCTCTCTCTCTCTCTCTCTATCTATCTATCTATCTATCTATCTATCTATCTATCTCTCTCTCTCTCAAAACCTGCAATATCATGACATATATACTCTTAATTAATTTCAACTCTCGCATGTGTTGATATATGGAAACTAGCGCCACTAAACTTATCACAATTTTTCACCACTAGTTCTCCTCTTTTCCCAACACCTTTACCATCATCATCGTCGTCACCAACCTTCACTTCTGGTATATAGCTCACTCACCCTTCCTTCACCTTCACCCTCATCAGGTCTAGATCAAGGAGGTTTCAAGGTATCATTTTTTTTTTACCTTTTCTTTATTTTTCATTTTTTTTCATTTTCTTTATTTTTCATTTTTTTTCCTTTTCTTTATTTTTCATTTTTTTTTTTTTTTTTTTTTTTTTTAATGAAAATGTCCATGCCTCGTCCTTAACCCGATTTCTGTTTGTCTTTTTTTTACTCCTATCAGCCTTAGTTTATACTCAAATACTCAACTTAACACTCCCATTCCAGTTTTGTTTCTCTACTCACCTTCTTTAGAATATTATATTATTTACATGTTGAATAATATAATCTTACTCTAGCCAACCATATCCATTTTCTTATCCCTTTTCGTCTCCAGTATTTTCTATCCACCTTTATACTACCCCCTTCTGCCCTACCGGTAATATATCACCTTGTCCCCCCATCTATTTTGTCACCCTCCAGATTTTTATTATACCTTTCCTCATCTTCCTCACACGGGGTTAAAATCTCAAACCTTGATCTACCCAAACCATCCGTAGCTGAACTCGTTTTGTCCATCCCTATTACTTTCTATTCTATCTTCCCTTTCTATTCTATCTTTCCTTTCTATTCTATCTTCCCTTTCTATTCTATCTTGCCTTTCTATTCTATCTTTCCTTTCTATTCTATCTTCCCTTTCTATTCTATCTTTCCTTACTATTCTATCTTTCCTTTCTATTCTATCTTCCCTTTCTATTCTATCTTCCCTTTCTATTCTATCTTTCCTTTCTATTCTATCTTTCCTTTCTATTCTATCTTTCCTTTCTATTCTATATTTCCTTTCTATTCTATCTTCCCTTTCTATTCTATCTTTCCTTTCTATTCTATCTTCCCTTTCTATTCTATCTTTCCTTTCTATTCTATCTTCCCTTTCTATTCTATCTTTCCTTTCTATTCTATCTTCCCTTTCTATTCTATCTTTCCTTTCTATTCTATCTTACTCATGATGTTCCCTTTCTTCCTCACCTGTACTTCTCCTCATACTGTCCTTCTCACACCACCTCATCTGTCTTCCCCGCCCACCTTCCCCGCCCACCCACTTCTCCCATCTATATTCCCTTCCCACCCACTTCTCCCATCTGTCTTCCCTTCCCACCCACTTCTCCCATCTATCTTCCCTTCCCTCCCACTTCTCCCATCTATCTTCCCTTCCCTCCCACTTCTCCCATCTATCTTCCCCTCCCTCCCACGTCTCCCATCTGTCTTCCCTTGTCCTTCTTATATTCTGTTTCGGCACCGTCACGTCTTGGAATTCCTGTTTATTTTTTCTTGTCTCTCTCTCTCGTCCCCGCCCTCTGGCCCATCACGTTCTGGTACTAATTCCCCTACCTTTTGTTTTTCTCGGTCCTCTCTCGCCTCACCCATACTTATACCCGCCCCTGTCTTGTCCTGTCTTGCTACACCACCAGTCCAGTCTACTAGTATCCTATATATCCTTCCCATACTGTCCTGTTCCATCCACTCTGTCCTGTTCCTCACTCTGTCCTGTTCCATCCACTCTGTCCTCACTCACTCGACCACCACTCAGCATCTCTCAGTTCAATTCGTGTTTTCATAATCCTTCCTAATCTCTCCTCCCACACATGCACACTTATGCAAACACATAATCTATAAGCATTATGTACACACACATACATGCAATCACATAAACACTCACATAAACACATAATTATATAAGCATTCCGTACACACACACACACACACACACACACATGCAAACACATAAACACTCACATAAACACATAATTATATAAGCATTCCGTAAACACACACATGCAAACACATAAACACTCACATAAACACATAATTATATAAGCATTCCGTACACACACACACACACACACACACACACACACACACACACACACATGCAATAACCACATAAACACTCACATATACACATGCCTCTGAGAAAGTACAGTACAAACCATTGACCCCATGGAAGACTGACTATGACCCATGATGTCTTGCCTATATACCCTTCCCCTCCTCCTATACCTTGTCTCTACCCTGGACCCATCATTTATCAGCATTATCTGTCCCTTTCTCTGGCCTTCACCCCGCCCATTTTTCCTGGCCGTCTCTCCTCCTCCTCCTCCTTCTCAGTGAAACTTAATTCTCCGGCTTATCACTCAGTCTTATAACCCAGGCTTTTCATTCAGTCTATTACTGTATACTCATTCTTCATTCAGGTTTATCTTTCATCTATTTATTACTCCCTTTGACTGATATGATAAAACACAAAAAGATCGGAATACAGTTGAAGTAAATACACAAAGGACCTGCTTTGGGACTATATAGATCAATGAAGCACAATACAATATACGGTTAATTAATGCCAAAAGTATTTAACCCAACCTGTCCCGTTCACTTCCTATTCCTTCGTTGCTTCCTACTGATATGTACTCCACCCTTACCTTTTCCAGATTATCTCAGGGTCGTGTTCAAGAATGGTGACTTAATTCTACAGTCATACTTTTACCTTGGAAGTTTGGTCGGACTTGACTCTACTGTATATCGTTCTTATGCTGGCCAATAACAAATATTACAGTGATATAACTTAAATATAATAGTTCATAGATGAGTGGGGATGTCAGAACCTTTCCTCTGGTTGTTTTTTGTAATTGTTTTCTTCCGAGCAACCCTTTTCGTCAGTTGTTTCAAATCTTATTTAAAGCTTTCAATGGCCTACGATATAAGCCGGTGAATCTAATTGTTATTGGAACAGTTAGGCCTTATTGCTGCTGACAGGTCCATTTCAAATTATGTCTAGCCCTTACCTCCTTCATTGGTCGATCCCACCAATTGCCTTCCATTCCATTCCCCATATCAGTCCATTTCTTGTGTAGACAACTTCCAGAGCTAATTCCAACACTGGCATCCACTCTTTTTACTTCTCTTTTCTTCCTGCTTTTCGTCTCTGCTCACTGTGGCTCCTCTCACCAGTCCCTCAGCCTCCTACTCCCCACCACACCACGTCGCCTCAAGGCCCATCCCAC
The DNA here is from genome assembly GCA_034508575.1 of Petrolisthes manimaculis. NCBI lineage: Eukaryota > Metazoa > Arthropoda > Malacostraca > Decapoda > Porcellanidae > Petrolisthes > Petrolisthes manimaculis. The sequence goes on along the minus strand of JAWZYT010001091.1, from coordinate 14,660 downwards.
CACTTCCATATTCTGCCTGGGCTTCCTGGGTGTGGCTGATGAAACATGACCCTGGCTTTGCTGTCGTTTACCTGCACGGCTGATCCTTCCACCTTCTAGTTTTTTATCCTTCACTGGAGTAACGACCATAGCAATAGGTGGTATTCATGCCGCTTAAAAGTACTAGTATTGTTGTTTATTACTCTGTATTACTTCCTCTCAGTATTTCATTCGTCTGAGGGTTATTTTTGAAGACCTTGCTATTCTATGTACATACCATAACCCTTATATATCCCTTCAACCAGAAGATGTCAAAACAATGTTATTAACTTTATTGAGGCATTATCATATCCCCTTTTGTCATTCTTCGTTCTAACGTCTTTACAACTGTGGAGAAAATTATGGTGATTGGATAGAGTCGCCTTTGCTTACATGCATGTGTCACTCGACTCACATTATCAGGAATCAATCAGGTGACCGAGTATTGAGTATTGAGTAATGAACCTTTGTAATTTAATAAAAGGTTAAAGAATACTGGATGTCTATAGTGAGCTTGAAAAAAAAAACGTATTGAGGTCAGACCACTTGATTTACGTTCGCCCAGTCACTCCTTCCATCACCCCCTTCCATTCTCTGACGTATCATTATCTACCCAGAGTACAACTAACTTATAGAGGGTTGCTGGGGAAAGGAGAGAGAGGGAGGGAGGGAGGGAGGGGTTATTTTGTGTTATCACCGAATCATTGTCTACGTAACCCTTCAAACAATACAACAAAACAGATCCCTTACTAGAAACACCAAGGTACTCAGTCAGACTATTGGTGGAGGAATCAGTAGCCCCTCCATTTCACCCACAAAAGAAGACTGTATCCTTTAACTTTCTCTCATTTTTATCTGGACAGCCAAAGTGAGTGAGTGAGTGAGTGAGTGAGTGAGTGAGTGATCTGACACAACTTCATCTGGGAACCCATTAAAGAGAAAGCCCATACCATTAACATTTTCACCCTCTACTGCTGCTGTTGCTGTTGGTGACTACTTTCCTATTCTAGATTTTTTTTTTTTTTTTTTTTTTTTTTTTTTTTTTTTTTTTTACGATCTCTACGAATATCTTCAAAAATAATAAATACTATCAACAACTTTTTCGGGACTACAATTCAAGCAAGACGGAGTAAAGACACAAAGTTTATTTTATTTTTTACTGTCTGTATGTACATTGTCTGTCCCTTGTTATCCTCTGTGTGTAAAAAAAAAAAAAAATAAAAGGAAAAAAACGCGGGAAAAAAAAAATAATGAAAATAAGTCACTTCCCCTTGAGGTTCACTACTTCCCTGATGGATTTTTTCATTGTCTGTCATGCACGTCTGGAGAGTTAGTGGAAAGAAAGAATACAACACACACACACACACACATACTCATACACATACACGATACACACACACACATACATACATACATACATAAATACACACACTTATGTACACACACACACACACACACACATACTCATACACACACACATACATACATACATACACACACTTATGTACACACACACACATACACACACATACACATACACGATACACATACATACATACATACACACACTTATGTAAACACACACGTACACATACTCATACACGATACACATACACATACACACACACACACACACACACTTATGTAAACACACACGTACACACACACACACATACACAATACACATACACAATACACATACACACACACACACACACACTTATGTAAACACACACATACACAATACACACACACACTGACAAGGATCAAGAGGACTGGCCCCATTTTTCCTGTGCATTGTGAGAGACTGACTGCACGACGGGTATTGTCTCTCTCTCTCTCTCTCTCTCTCTCTCTCTCTCTCTCTCTCTCTCTCTCTCTCTCTCTCTACCGTATATCCTCACAAACTAAGCTGTGATCGATACACTTTACTCGTTACGGTGAATAAAATCCACTCTTGTTGACGGAAAGAATATATTTATCCAAACAGTGTCTTCGTTAGGTGTTGTTTTGAGTTTGAGCTCCTTAGAAATTACAACATCTCTCATTTAATACAGTGCTTTGTGAATATACAGTAGTTTAAACTGTTATGAAGCTCACAAGTTAATAGTTGCCCCGTATATTTTTGTAGAGCAGGATAATGTTAAATTCCTATAAGCAATGCAATATTGAACATGGTCAGGTTCTGTTAAAATAAACATGAATAGAAGAATACTCCATCACTACAGTTTAATATATTATAGTTACAAGATAAATTTTTTTTAATTAGTATTATTATTTTTCAAAGATTAATATTGTTTAATTAGTATTATTATTTTCAAAGATTAATATTGTTTAATTAGTATTATTATTTTCAAAGATTAATATTGTTTAATTAGTATTATTATTTTCAAAGATTAATATTGTTTAATTAGTATTATTATTTTCAAAGATTAATATTGTTTAATTAGTATTATTATTTTCAAAGATTAATATTGTTTAATTAGTATTATTATTTTCAAAGATTAATATTGTTTAATTAGTATTATTATTTTCAAAGATTAATATTGTTTAATTAGTATTATTATTTTCAAAGATAAAAATGGTTTAATTAGTATTATTATTTTCAAAGATTAATATTGTTTAATTAGTATTATTATTTTCAAAGATTAATATTGTTTAATTAGTATTATTATTTTCAAAGATTAATATTGTTTAATTAGTATTAGTATTTTCAAAGATTAATATTGTTTAATTAGTATTATTATTTTCAAAGATTAATATTGTTTAATTAGTATTATTATTTTCAAAGATTACTATTGTTTAATTAGTATTATTATTTTCAAAGATTAATATTGTTTAATTAGTATTAGTATTTTCAAAGATTAATATTTATTTTCAAAGATTAATATTGTTTAATTAGTATTATTATTTTCAAAGATTAATATTGTTTAATTAGAATTATTATTTTCAAAGTTTAATTATTATATATTATATAGTTTTTCTCATCTGCCAATCCTAAAAATGAATTACAACATCGATGGAAGAGAAGTCAGTTACCGCTAAGTATAGAGGAAGTTGTCCACCACCATCTTTCCCGTCACCTTTCTCTAAAGTGACAATACCTCGGTGGTCTTGTGGTTTGGTTTGGTCTGAATACCTCTGGAGGAATTTCTTCACCCTCAGGAAGAACACAAGTAGTCAACAGATGGGACAGACTACTCACTTGTTATTGTTTTTTTCTGGCAACAATGAACTGGCTTTCTCATTTATTATTATTATTATTTCATTTATTATTATTATTATTATTATTATTATTATTTATTTATTTATTATATTATTATTTTTTATTTATTATTATTATTATTATTATTATTTAGAAACTGTAATGCAATCCAAAACAAGTACAGTAAAAATGATAAAATTAGGTACATTTTTACAGCTTCTAAATACTGGAATGTAGGTGAAACATGTGTGTAACGTGATATTACTTAAATGGGAACAGATTCATAATTACCAGGATAAGAAAACACAAAGACGAGGAACGACTGGGTTGATTTCCTTTATCAGTTTAGAACTTTATATGGAACTCAGGCTACGGTGACAGTTCAAGCCCATTACATAAAAATATAAGTGTTTCTATTTTTATATGTTGCATTTTAACATTTGGCTCATATTGTGACCGCTCCACCCACGACTAGAACTCATAAATAATGATATATATTATGCGACATCTACTTCGCACTGCATTTCAGAGGAAAAGTTTGGAGTTGCATCATTCCGGTACGACACTTTGTGGGTGGATGGAGTAAGATGTGCTGGCGGGCGCATGAGCCAACACAATAACACGGTCACACTCGTTTCACCACTTCCATTCCCAACCTTTCCAACAATTTCTTTATGAACATCGGACATTCACTACGAAACTATATCAGTGCATATATCTTTACTGTGTATGTGTTATTGTATACATGAATTATTATTTATTTGTTGTATATACAGAGGAAATAAATCGTTATGGTAAAGGTTATACGATCAAGTTAGATTATTATGATTACGTAATGAATATCATCTTTAAGAACAGCAGTCATTACCTATTCCTCACACACACTGTCCTCTTCTATACATTCGTCTATTCCAGTTTGTCTCGGTGAAATATCTATCCTTATCTGTCCTTCTTCCCTTCCCGGAGTATTGTCATTATATCATGCAATCTCATATCATTCTTTGGACAGTTTGCGTAGAAGGGATCAAACCACACACACATGGTAAATAACATGAAGTCCCAACCCTATATATACTTAGTTAAAACTGTGCTCAAACCCTACACACTTGGGGAATATACCACTCACAAATTCTATACTAATACGTGTGGGAAAAATGTGGTGTGATGATGTGATGGCTGTAAGAAGGAACCTCTGCTACGCCGCCATATATATAATTATTATGTCGTGACAAAAGATAGAAGACTGTGTGTGGTTTTTTCCTGACCTCATCATGTGTTTAACTCCAGCCTTCAGGTTTCATTGTCAGGACCAAACACAATTACACCTCATGACATTACTTATCCTCCCGTATAGTTGTGTTGATTGAATTCTTTCTTTTTTATCGCTGTTTATAGACCAAGAAGACAGTACCAAAGTGTATTAATCTTTTATATTATCTTAGATTCTTATAGATTGCGACTGTGTCATGAAGTTTTCCTTATAAGTGGCTAAATCATCTGTGGTTAGCCAAAGTAAAGCCTAAATGTCAGTGGTTTTAATTTATGGAGCGACTGGTTAGTAAACATTCAGTGGGACAAGTTATAGGTATTATTATCTAGTGACTTTCTGTGTTGATGAGAAAAAGTCTTTGTGTACAAAAGGTTACATAATATAGTTCAAAAGTTATATATAGTGAAGGTCACCGTTTTGTAATAATGTTGTTGTTGTATATTCTGTTTGTCGTGGTGGAAAGTGGGCCTCATGCTGTGTAAGGGCCGGCCTGGTAGAGTTTGTTTACTGAAGGTGTGGTGTGTACTGTACTTTTTAGGGGCTACTGGTGGTGGTGGTGGTTGTTGTTGAGGGTGGATCGTTATTAGCTGCATGTGGCGTCACCCAGCTCTAGCCCCGGTCATTCCAACTCGTCCCCCTCACACCAAAATCTAAAATATTCTAGATACGAACTGTGTGTGTGTAGCGTTTTTCTCAATTTCACGCACATGTTCAAATTAATTTTAATACTCCTCACCACTCCCTTCCCTCACTACATCGCCCACCTCACTCCCTCATTCCCTCCTTCCTTCAGTAGACAAACGTTACATGACATTACCGGAAATGAAGAGGAGTACAACTGATATAAAAGTTCTGTTTACATTAACTTCCTGCCTGGTGGTGTAGTGGTTGTTGGTGGTGATGGTGGTGGTGTTGTGATGAGTGTGGGTCGTCGATGTAGAGATAAATGTTGACTTATAGTGTTGTAGCGTTGTTGGTGTGACAGTGATGCAGTGTAGTAAAGTTGTGTTAGGTGTTGTGGTGTTGAATATTAAAGTGGTGAATGTGTTCCTGGATGTTTAGTGATGAGTGTTGTATGATGAGATGTAGTGGTGAATTTTGTCATTTTTTTTTTTTTTTATGATAATTGTGTTGTGGTCTTCATTGTTGGTGTATAATGTGTGTGTACTTGGGAGAGTGGGACCGTGTTGGTGTAGTGAATGTTTGAGTGTTGGGGTATGGTGATATAATGGTGAGCCTTGGGTAGTGTGTTGTAGTGAATCGTATGGTGATATAGTGGAGAGTGTGGGATAGTGATGTAGTGGTGAGTGTGGGACAGTGTTTTGTAGTGGTGAGTGTGGGATAGTGATGTAGTGGTGAGTGTGGGACAGTGTTTTGTAGTGGTGAGTGTGGACAGTGATGTAGTGGTGAGTGTGTCGTATGGGTGTGGTTAAGGCCTGAGGCGTCACTGTTCTACTTCCCCAACCACCACTACCACCACTACCAGCACGTGCACCAAGTAGCTTCCCTCTCACACTAGTAACGTAGGGCCCCTTCTACTTCACCCTCTCCTTTAAAGCGGGTAAAAGGTTGCTACACTACAGGTCACTTTTACAAATAAAGTCCCTCTGGTGTTGGGAAACCCTGTTATGGGAAATAACCCTTTAGGGGAGAATAGTTTCTTCTTTGGTGGAAAGTGAACTAAGCTTTGTTATTAAGTCATTTGAATTAATATTAAAGTAATAAAATGTGATGTAAAGCCTGGTACTTGATGGCATTCAGAAATAGCAATTATCGCTTGTCACGGTTAAAGTTGAGATAGGGTCAATCAGGTGCAAACCTTCGCTTCATAAAAAAAAAACCTGTGTTGTCTTATCATGTTATGTTCTGAAGTGAAAACTACAAAGGGTGACGAAAAGTGTATTTATAAAAACCTTTCGACGACAGGTGTTCTTTTCGTGTACTAGTAAAGATATTCTCCATCTTAGGAAAACCACTCACACGCATTTGTACGTCTATTTTCATTCTAATAACTCTTTCAGTCCCTTACATGGGATGGGATAATGAAAGTATAATTATTGTCAAACACACTACAAAAAGGCTATTACTTTAATAGATGGATGAAATTATCTCACCAAGGTAGGATGTTTGCTTCGTCATCATATGTAATTAGAAAGACATAACTAAAATTATTTAATAAGATCACCGTAATTACACACATTCCAGGCGCTACAGAGGGAAGTGTAGGAGGATACTTTATTATTATTATTATTATTATAACTACAGAAGATTGAAGTACTGTAATTGTTTCATTTTGACATACCTATGAGCATGGTGGAAAGAACAGTTTGTAGACGAAGTGTATAATGTTCATGCATCACTTTACAGTCAACTAACATCTATAATTTGCCATTCATTCTAGCTGTCAGAAACGTCGGTATGTGCAAGAGAGAAGATATTATTTTACGTTCATCTCCCTTGATAATAACCGGTACATAATTATATATTTAGTGGGAGAATGCAACCTACGGAATGATGTAAGACCTCCTCTCCTCCCCAAATGTGTTGAACCTTGTATGGCATAGATTAATGGTATTGTAAAGAAAGCGAGTAAATAACACAGCACATTCCTTGGTTTATGTAAATAGAGAAATACAGTACTATAATTTTGCTAGCACTGTCTTCTGCAGCCAGAATAAAAATGAGGTGTAATAAAAGTAACACATGGAATAAAAACTAGACAATTTTTTTTTTGCGTAACCGTGTAAGGAACTTCTCTAATAAAGGGACGAAATAGATAGAGAAGTGTAAATGAAAGTAAGCAAATATAATATAACTTTTCTCTGCAATCATAAAAAAAAAACGAAGAAAGACGTAAATATGAACGAACGAAAGCAAAGAAAAAATACATTGCATTCTTTGACAGTCGTAAAATATATATGGAATACCTGTACACATTGAAGAGGAAAAAAAAAAAATATTATGTTTTCGTCTGCCACCGTATATGAAGAATGAATGGAGTATATAAGAAAAGCAATCCAACACGATCCAAGAAAATATTTTACTTTCTTCCCTGACCGTAATGAAGGCGAAACCAAACAGACCTCGAGAAACAACTGACGATAATGAAAGGGACCGACCACCAACACCACTACTACCGCTACCACCAACACCACTACTACCACCACTACTACCACTACTATACGACTTCACTGCCCTCACTGACCCTGGACTCCACCACACACACACACACACACCCACATTGTTCACCTCCTCAAACACGCCAGGCAGGAAAGTATAAGCTGTGCAACCGAGGCGGCGAGGTCGAACCAGAATAAATAGACTTTGAGGTGGAGACGGGCTAAGTGCTTGAGGTTCTACATGGGGGGGTGGGTGGTGTCGACCGCTACAGTCTGTTCCTATGTTTGTTACTTACACACACACACGCACACACACACTCTCTCTCTCTCTCTCTCTCTCTCTCTCTCTCTCTCTCTCTCTCTCTCTCTCTCTCTCTCTCTCTCTCTCTCTCTCTCTCTCTCTCTCTCTCCTCTCTCTCTCTCTCTCTCCTGCCGCGTATTTCCTCTCCTTACAGTAGCATAGGGGGGGAGGGGGAGGATGGGGGAAAGGGGTTGGGTCATGAGAGTCCCATTGTCTTCTGTCTCCAGCCAAAAGGGTGTTTATAGAACCCCCGGTCTCAGTCAAAACGGGTATCTGATTTTCGATCGTAGAATTGGACGTTAACTGGTTCTTCCATATTCCGCAGCAAAAACCTATATATATATCTACTTTACTGTACCAACACCTACATCAAAGAATAGTGTGTTGTGGTCAAACTGGATGGCTAATAATACGTTCAAAGTTTCAAACTATGCTAAAAAGCGAATGCCATATTTGTATACTGACTATATGTAGCCTATATAGACTGAAGGAATTAATAACCCTCGATCGTTTCCATCTGAAAAAAAAAAAACACACAAGAGCCTGCAGGAAATTAACTGACATCGTTCATCTCTTCAACATCAGTGCTGCATGACGGTTCAGACCTTTCATGTTCAGTACCATTGTCCATGTTGTGTCTTCTCTGAATGTAACCAATTTCTCTGGTCTCGTATAGACTCTCTTAGCCCAGTGGCCCACATCTATAGCTCTCTCCAATCAAGCAGTAATCATTTGGCTTCACTATTACCATCCACTGTAAGGCAAGGGATGTAAGTAAGGGTCGCAGAGCCTCCCTTTCTTATTTCTTATTTCTTATTTGTTTCCCTAACAAGATTTTCTCCCGTGCCGACAAAAAAAAAAAGTGTCTAATCTTAGCCAGAATAAAGATGTTTAAACTATATTACAGGACTAACTAGATAATTATAATAACAACCTTGGCACAAATGATGAGTATAAAATTATCCACCGGACTTTCTCAATAATTTGTGGGTGCAACATCCAAATGATAAACAACCCTGTGTATGTATGTATGTATGTATGAGCACCTGTTGCATGGTCTTCGATTTCTTATGTAAATTATATTATGTAAGTAATATTCTGCGGCCGCAATTAGACAGTCTTTGTGCTGGTAATTCATCCTTGACTTTTGGTGTGGGTGTGTGTGTGTGTGACCAGTGGAACGTATACAGAAGAAGAAAGAGGGAGGGGGTTGTCGATGGGTTTACATGTTGGGTGTTTGTTGTATTGGTCCATAAGAGAGAGAGAGAGAGGGAGAGAGAGAGAGAGAGAGAGAGAGAGAGAGAAAAAGAGAGAGCGAGAGACCTACGTGCATTATTTTTGTATGTGTAGTTTAATGTAAAGTATGTATACTGTAAGGTGTGTGTGTGTATGTGTGGTTTAATGTATGTACAGTAATGTGTGTGTGTACTGTGTGTGTGTGTGCATGTGTGGTTTAATGTATATGTATAGTAAGATGTGTGTGTGTGAATGTGTTTTTTAATGTATGTACAGTAAGGTATGTGTGTGTGTGTGTGTGGTTTAATATATGTATACTGTAATGTATGTGTGTATGTGTGTGTGTGGCTTAATGTATGTGTGTATGTGTGTGTGTGGCTTAATGTATGTACTGTAATGTATGTGTATGTATGTGTGTGTGTGTGTGTGTGTGTGTATTCATGAGGAAACTTTGCGTGACTGGCTATACTTGTGTTAGTTATTACATTTGGACATCACAGACTTCATTCAGTTTTCACATCGAACCGTAACAATCATTAAGTTCTTTGTGGGTAAATATGGAGTAACTGCTTCCTCCAAACTATTCTAAGCAACAGACCACCATTAGTTTTGTTAATCTAGTCCTGTTTCCTGGTATAATTGGGAGGAATCAACACGCTCCAATGAACCAAAATTAGACCATCCCCATAATGAGAAAGTAGATTAAGGGAGAGTATACTTTTGGTACATTGGAGTGCCTTGATTCCTCCTAAGCATGTCACGAAACAAACCCAGATGAAGAAAAATAATGGTGTCCTGTTGCCTGGAATAGTTTGGAGGAATCCTTTGCTTCAGATTTACCAACACTGAACTTCCTCCTTAACGAACGTAATGTTATGCTTACCAGAAAAAAATAATAATTACGAATATTGACATTTGAAAAACAGTCATTGTAGGATGTATTCGAAATGTCAATATAAATAATTCTCTTATCACACGCAAACTTAATTAACTATAGTAAGTTTAAATATTAATCTCAGTTGAATATTCGTATCAGATTTTATTCACACGAGACTGAGGGGAAGTTTAATTAAAAGGAATAATCACTTTTGTTACATTGGAGTGCCTTGATTCTCCATAAGTATGCTAGGAAACAGGACCATAGGAGACAAAAATAATGGTGTTCTGTTGCTTGGAATACTTTGGGGAATCATTTGCTCCACATATATATATATACACTGTAAGTCTTTATAAAACCAACAGTATATAAAACCTATACTCTCTTAATTTTAAGTAACTAGAACTTTCATATTTAGGATTTTTTATATCACCAGCAAAATATCTTCTTGTGTTAGTATGCAAGCTGTTAATGGCCTCATCAAAACGTGAGAGGATTACATTTTATAAACATTACAGTAATATATATATTTTATTTTATTGGAATGTTAGTGTAATGTCGTTTATAAACCATTTATTTACATGTGAATTTCTATATTATATTCATCATCAATTTTTCTATCACTGATGGATAATTTGTACAACTAATATCTTAAAAATTATCTGTGTTTCGGCTACAAAAAAAAAAAAATAAAAAAAAATAGAGAAATAAAAATAGTTAATAATAAAAATAGTTAATAGTTAATAGTTAATAATAAAAATAGTTAATAGTTAATGTAGACATAATTAAGGTTAGGTCATAATAATAAGTTGTGTGTCAATGATGATGATGATGCAATTATACTGATGAATACTTTATGCAACATGCAGAGAATAGCCTGAAGGAAGGAAGGTGTGATAATGTGAGTGACCACCAACACTACCACTACTACTACTACTACCACTACCACCACTATCACCTCAGGCCTACAACAGTTACCAAACACACACACACACATACATACACACACATATACATACATACTACATACTGTTACGGTGTGACATAATGAAGATATGTCACACCGTAACAATACATACATACACACACATACATATACATACATACATACATATACATACACACACACACACATACATACACAAACACCAAACACACACATACACACACACACATATACATACATACATACATACATACATATACATACACACATACATACACAAACACCAAACACACACATACACACACACACATATACATACATACATACACACACACACACATACATACACACACACACCAAACTCACACATACACACACACACACTCAAGGTTCTCCACTGTACTAATCAGATCAACACTAAACGGAGCCACCAAAATAAAGTAAAATTGAGAATTGTAGGCTACATGTCTCACTAAAATGTTCCAAGATTCAATGCTATAATGAACAATGTGTCGGCACAGTTATGTATCATTATTATAAAGCTCTCACAAATACAACATTGGTCAGTCAGTGTGTTTTCCAATGTCACATCATCTCACTGTCATCGTCCTCTCGTTTTTCTCATCAATCCTGCTAGCCTCTCTTCTCTTATCAAGGTCTGTGAGTTTGGTATGGTAGTCTCCTAGTCTAGTCTCTGGTTCAGCCGTGTCCTTCATCACAGCTTCCCTGCCCACCCTCATCACCCAACAGCTCACTGCCTCACCTCACGTCACCCAAGCCGTGAAGGTGTTCTTAGTATTAATGGGTTTTCCTTCCCTACAGTTGGTTATCACCGCTACTGAGGGAATGGGACGTAGGAGTCGTAGCATATCCTCACCTCAATCTGAAGTCTTTAACTCTTTGACCACTGTGGGGTTTCCAGTGAAATAATAAATTGTTTGATGTTAAATTAGTTCAAATATTTTGTTAATTTTGTATTGATGAAGAGTTAATTGAAGTTGGTATTAGCTTATCGACCACGGAGACTCTCTATATTACATAATATAATAAATATTTGATATTTATGCTCTACTGTACAACAACAACAACAACCGTAGTTAGATATGGTAATAATAACACTGGGATAGTCGTGGAGGGGGGAAGGGGAGTACCAGTTTCATGTACTCACTTAGTTTCACTGTCAGGGTATGATATAAATGAACACAATATACCCAGTGTATGTCCGGCAAGGCCACTCACTCACTTGCCACGTAACCCCAGTCCTTGTGTAAAAAAAGGACTCATGGACCCAGCGACAGAAGGAAGGACGAAGGGGAGGGAGAGCGTTTTATAATATCCTGGCTGGGAAGTGGTGGGGATGGAGTGAGGGGCTGGGAAGGGTGTCGGAGGCGAAGGGAGGATAATTGTTCACCCTACCGTTCTGGGGATGTGTTTGGAGATAGTGTAGTTAGTGTAGTATTGAAAGGTTCACAGCTCATAGATACCCAAACTCTCTATCCACACTATGCGTTAGGAAATCGGAAAGAGGGTAATGTGTAAAGAGGTAAGAACAGAGATAGAGAAAGGTATGAAAGAAGGAACAGTAGGAGAGAGTGACGGAAGAGGAAAGAGCAAAAGAGGAGTGAAGAGATAGTGTATAATAGGAGGGAATGAAGAGGAAGGGGGGGGAAAAACAGATACCGGGTAGTGAATGGTGTAGGATGAAGAAACGGAGGAGGTGAGGGTAGGAGGGAGAGAAGAGATAGTAGGGTAGGGAAGGAGGAATGTGGCAGTCGAGGGAAGGACGGGTATAGAGGGGGAAGGGAAGGAAGGGGCAGCTAGGTGGGTATCGAGGCAGCAGAGGAGGACTGAGGAGATTATGAAAGGGAAAGAGAAAGTCGGAATTCAGAAAGATGGGAGAAAGAAGGGGACTCATCAGTAGAGAACAGGATGGGGTTTGGTGGAGAAGGCACATGGAGGTACAGTACAGTGAGAGGGAAGATGCAGAAGGGGTTTGTTTGTTTGAGGGAAAAGATATGTTGAGGAGAATGGTGTGTGGAGGAGCTGAAGGATAATATGTGTGTGAGTGGAAGAGGAGGAAGAGAGAAAAGAGTGAAGAAAAAGAGGAGGAGGGGAATGTGTTTGAAAGTGAAAGAGGAGGGAATAGTAGGTTAGGGAAAGCTGGAGATAGAGGAAGAAAGGCAGAGTAATAAAAAAATAAACATAGAAGAAGTGATTTATTGAGAAGAAAGGAATGAGAAAGTGAAGGGAAGGAAGGGTAAGAAGGCAGGGATGAGAAAAAGTGGAGACGGAATGACGAGAAAGTTAAATAATTGTGAAGAAGACGAACACAGGTTTATAGAGAATATAGATTTACAAAGAAAAATGGAAGAAAGGTGGAGGGTAAGGAGGTACTGAAATGAGGTAGAATATTAAATTATGGTACGTACGTGTAAGAGGGAAAGTGAAGGCAGAGGGTGGGAAGGGTGGAGGAAGAGGAGGAAGGAGGAGGAGGAGGAGGAGACGGAGTGAGTAAGAGGAGGGAAAGTGGAGACAGAGAGATGAGGGAAAGTGTGGAGATAGTGATGAAGCGAGTGGAGGGTGGGAAAGCAAGGCAAGGAATGTCAAAGAAAGAAGAGAAGAGATGTGGTGGGAGGGAAGAGGGAAGAATGGAGGAACGAGAGTGAGAGTGAAAAGAAGGAGGGAAATAGGAAAGTGAGAAGGAATGTTTATATGTCTGTAAGAAAGGGAGGAAGAGAAGGCTGGAGAGTAAATAAAAGGAAAGTAAGGAGGATGGGAAACTAAAGATACAGTGAGAGAAAAGAGGAGAGGAAGAGGGAACTAGAAAGAGAATGCGGGAGAACTGAAGTATAGAGTGAGAAGGAAGGAAGGGAGGGAGGCAAGAAAGAAGGGAGGGAGGGAAGAAAGAAGGGAGGGAGGCAAGAAAGAAAGGAGAGAGGGAATAAAGAAGGGAGAGAGGGAATAAAGAAGGGAGGGAGGGAATAAAGAAGGGAGGGAGGCAAGAAAGAAGGGAGGGAGGGAACAAAGAAGGGAGAGAGGGACCACTGGAAGAAGGATAAGTAAGTCTTCAGGATCACTCAATAAACACCTCCTCCAAGCATTTCCTCTCATCAAGGTTGTTTACTTTTTTACACATTCTGAATCGAGTTAAGTGAGTCCGAACCCCGTTTTACACCTCATGTTCTTACCGAAATATTATGATTCATGTGTCCTGTCCGCTGTCGTGAGCAGGGAGGATATAGAATGAGAGTGAAGGGAGGATATTGATATTTACAGAGAGAAGGATATAGAATGAGAGTGATGGGAGGATTTACAGAGAGAAGGATGTAGAATGAGAGTGAAGGGAGGATACTGAAAGGAGGATTTACAGAGAGAAGGATATAGAATGAGAGTGAAGGGAGGATTTACAGAGTGAAGGGAGGATACTGAAAGGAGGATTTACAGAGAGAAGGATATAGAATGAGAGTGAAGGAGGAATTACAGAGAGCAAGAATGAAAGATACCGTAATTATAGTGACTGAGAAAGGAGGATACATAGGGAAGGATGAACAAAAGGGTGGAAAGGGATGATAATAATAATAGGCTACTTACTTGTACAGTGGCTAGGACGGATAGGCTATACTTAAACCCCCTGACCCTTCGCTTCACAGTTGAGAGAACATTTTTAAGACATTGATGAAAGTATATG